>JANKYH010001488.1:0-445470 GCA_027475595.1 Populus davidiana x Populus alba var. pyramidalis | reverse complement strand
TGGATGATCTCGGTATTCAGGTATGCATTATACTTGGACGAACCAATGTCCTGAGAATATGATTATGCGGAAACTAGATAGAGTGCTTGTAATGAGAAGTGGAATATGCACTTCCCATTGTCGGAAGCGAGATTCTTGCCTGCTGGTATGTCGGATCATTCTCCCATGGTGGTAAAAGTCACTGGCAATGTTCAGAACATAAAGAAACCTTCAGATTCTTCGATATGTGGATGGATCATGACGAGTTCATGCCCTTGGTGAAAAAGTATGATCAGTATTCGGGAGGTGTCCAATGTATCAGTTGTGTTGCAAACAAGGAAGCTAAAGCAGAACTTAAACATTTCAATAAACTCACTTCTCCAATATTTCCGATAGAGTCAAAGATGCAAAAGATCACATGGATAAGGCTCAACAAGCTCTGCATACAGCGCCTGAGAATCCAACATTGCGTATGCGAGAAAGAGATGCCTTTCGTAACTATGCTTCTACTGTCAGGGCGGAAGAGAGTTTTTTCAAACAAAGGCAAGGATGCAATGGCTTAGCTTGGGGATCAGAATACTAGCTACTTCCACAAATCAGTAAATGGAAGACAAATAGAAATAAGCTCTCTCCGTTACAAGGGGGATGGGAAGTCGTTGAAGGACACGAGGCAGTCAAATCAGAAGTAATTGCATACTTCCAGCGTGTGTTGGGAGTGAATCAGATGCCTAGGGTCTGAACGAGGAAGTGATGCAATCGGCAATTAACTGCAACTGTCTTCGACTCACAGCATGAACTAGCACAAGAAGTAACAAGGGAGGAGATTAAGAATGCTATGTTTAGTTTGAAAAACAACAAAGCCCCTGGGCCCGGATGGCTTCAACGCAGGTTTCTTCAAAAGAATGTGGCATATAGTAGGGGAAGATGTAACCAAAGCTGTTAGCTCCTTCTTTCAGACTCGTAGAATGCTTAAAGAAATGAATGCTACATCCATTTCCCTTATCCCTAAAGTTGCTATCCTACGAGGTTGACGATTTTCGTCCTATATCTTGCTGCAATACAGTATACAAATGCATCGCGAAGATTCTAGCTGGAGAATGAAAGTTGTTTTGCCGTCCTTAGTAGGTCCGTATCAGACAGCTTTTATCTCTGGACGGAGAATCAGCGACAATATTCTTTTGTCTCAGGAGCTAATGAAAGCTATCATAAATCTACGGGTCCGGCTCGTTGTGCTATGAAAGTAGATCTGATGAAGGCTTATGACTCGGTTCGGTGGGATTTCGTTGATGCTACGTTAATAAAAATGGGATTCCCTAGAACAGTGGTTGATTGGATCATGGTGTGTGTTCATCGTGTCAATCTCAATCAACGTCAACGGTGAACTTGCAGGTTCTTTCATGGGGGTAGAGGGCTGAGACAAGGTGATCCATTATCTCCATATTTGTTTGTCCTTTGCATGGAAATCCTGTCAGGTTGTTTTGCAATATGAGTGCCAATCAAAACTTCAAGTTCCACTGGAGATGCAAGAAGGACAGAATTTCTCATCTTTTGCTTTGCCGACGACTTGATGATATTCAGCAAGGGGATGTACACTCAGTTCGTATGATCAAAAATGCACTCATAGATTTTCAAGATCTATCAGGTCTATATCCAAATCCAACAAAAGTGACATCTTCTTGAGCGTGTGTTAGGTGCTGAGAGGGAACAGATTATCAGTATTCTTGGGTTTAGAGAGGGGGAGCTTCCTATGAAATATTGGGAGTGCCTCTTATCTCGTCCAGACTAAGGCTATGATTGTAAGGGCCTCGTGGATCGAATTACCGCTAAAGTACGACATTGGACCTGCAGAACACTCTCTTTCGCAGGCGAACAACTGATAACTCAGTTTTATTCTCCATCCAGGTCTATTGGGCATCTCTATTCCTATTACCTGGGCAATAGTGAAAAACGTTGAGCAAATTATGAGATCATTTCTTTGGTCAGGTTCAGATATGAGCACTACTAGGGCTAAAGTGGCTTGGATCAGGTATGTCTTCCAAAAGGAGGGGGGCTAGGCATAAAAAGGATAACAGAATGGAACAAGATTGCCTTGTTGAACACATTTTGAACTTGTGCAATGACTCGGATGGCTCAATCTGGTCTACTTGGATCAGATCCAATCTCTTGCGAGGTAGGAATTTCTGGACAATCAAGGCGCCAGGAAGCTGCTCTTGGGCTTGGGGAAAGATTCTAAAGCTCAGATCCTTAGCATGGCCGAAGATGAAGCACATTATCGGAGATGGAATGACAACCTCTCTATGGTTTAACAATTGGCATCCTCACAGCCCGCTCGCTGATACTTACGGTGAACGATTCATCTATGATTCAGGTATGGAACACAATGCGAGAGTGAACGTGCTGATTAATGACTTAGAATGGAGAATTCCTATCACTCATGCTATTGGCTGGCACCCCATATAGAAGCTATTCCTTCCACATCTACTCCTAAGGGCCAAAAGGATGAGATTGTTTGGTTGGATTCGCAAATCAGAGTTTCTCGGTCAAAGTAGCTTGGGAACAACTAAGATTCATCATCAGATGGTTGATTGGCATGACATCGTGTGGTTCAAGAATGCTGTCCCAAGACATGCATTTCTTCTTTCGGTGGCTATCCAATGGAAACTCTCAACGCAGGATAGACTTCATCGGTTTGGTATTTAGGTCCCAATAGGTGCTCACTCTGTCTCCACAATAATGAAGATCACAACCACTTGTTCTTTGAATGCTCCTTTACGAAAGCATTATGGTGGATGTTTGTGACAGATGCGACATTCCAAGAATGACAAAAAGCTTGGATGAATGGATTCGATTGGCCACTGTCTCTGGCATGGCAAAAGTTTCGTCAACTTTTCTCGTAAACTGGTTTCGCAGCTACAGTGTATTGTATCTGGCAAAACGGAACGCAAGGATCTTTGCAGATGTTCTAAAGCTTCGAATTTGGTTTTGATCAATCGAATGTATCATTCGCGATAAGCTTGTTTGATGAGGAATGTTCAACAACAGATGAAAACATAAGGATCCAAAGACTTTGGAGGGTCAATAACATGGACTCTTAATTTGATGTTTAGCTGGTTGTTTTTTGTACCCCTAGCATATCTAGTTGGTCTAAGTTTTTGTTTTGTTATGTGGCTAGCCTGTAGCCATTTGTTGGTTTCGTTTCTGTTCACATTGTAAATCTTGGGTATGCCATTATATTCTTTGTATCATTTTCTTTTAATACATAAGTCAGCTTACCAAAAAAAAAAAAGATTTCTGATGCGAAGAAGAGGCAAGTTCAACAATATCAGGATCCTTGATCAAACAGAGCATACTTAACGTACAAAAATATAACAAATGTAACTAATAATAATATATAATACTATAATAATAATACAATAATAATAATAATAACAATAAAAAGACGAGGAGAAGAAATAATGAAACTTTGAGATGGAAGATTAATGTAATTAAACAATAATAAAGACAATGTCAAGGTTAGAGGATCCACCAATGATATTTCAAACAAGTATAGTATAAATTCTTATTACTCAATTGGAAACCACACACAGAAGGAGGTTCCAGTCGGTGATTTGTCATTAATAGCTCATTATAAATTATTAACATGATCATATTAATTATCTTATTTACATAACACCAACTTTTAAATATTGTCAGGAATTCATGATGTTAACTGATGTTAACACAAATCAAGTACCTTTCATAGCCCCAGGTGTAGGTAATACCATACGGTTGGGTTATGAGAGTGCCAGCATTTGTTGTACCTTAATGTTTTCATTCCTGCCATTATACTATCATCATGTTTTGATATTTGGCTGTTGTTTGAGTCATTTTCATCACTTTTCGCATTTGTTTGTTTTTTTCCGATAAGTTCTGGTACAAACAAAGTCTGAGGTGGTTTTCTGGTACAAACCAAGTATTATACACACAAATTTAGATTAACCATTTACAAGCAAGGTATTAAGAATTAGTAAGATAAAAAGATAAGACATGTTAATATTAACATTAAGGTCCATATTGAGTTTACACCATACTTGTTCTTACACCATTAGTGTAACCTTTTCACCTTGACATAATAAACTTAGCTAAACATAATGAGAGAAAAACATAAATAAATAAAACAAGAACATAAATAAAATACAAGTTAACTAAGGAAAGAGGAAATGAAAAGCATAAACAAGAAATTAATAAAAGCAAAACTTAAGAATTATAAAAAAAATATAAAGAGAGAAATAAAGAGCATGAACTTGATCTGAACAACCAAGCCCCAAATTACATGGCAAATGCCTCCTTTTATAGGCCAAATTCGGAATTATTGATTTGATGACTAATTTTTAAGTGGGTAGCCACTTTTGACTAGGTGAAAATTGATTTTGGCGATTCATAGTATTTTAAAACTATATTTAAATTAGAGGTCATTTGGATATCGGTTTCTTTAGGTTCCTGAACTGGGTCTTGTTTTGTCGTAACGGGTCTGTTTGGTGTTATCTTTCAAACTTGTTTTGTTTTTGTTTATTTCATTCCTGCCATTATACTATCATCATGTTTTGATATTTGGCTGTTGTTTGAGTCATTTCATCACTTTTCGCATTTGTTTGTTTTTTTTCGATAAGTTCTGGTACAAACAAAAGTCTGAGGTGGTTTTCTGGTACAAACCAAGTATTATACAACACAAATTTAGATTAACCATTTAACAAGCAAGGTATTAAGAATTAGTAAGATAAAAAGATAAGACATGTTAATATTAAACATTAAGGTCCATATTGAGTTTACACCATACTTGTTCTTACACCATTAGTGTAACCTTTTCACCTTGACATAATAAACTTAGCTAAACATAATGAAGAAGAAAAACATAAATAAATAAAACAAGAACATAAATAAAATACAAGTTAACTAAGGAAAGGAAAGGAAATGAAAGCATAAACAAGAAATTAATAAAAGCAAAACTTAAGAATTATAAAAAATATAAAGAGAGAAATAAAAAGCATGAACTTGATCTGAACAACCAACCCCAATTACATGGCAAATGCCTCCTTTATAGGCCAAAATTCGGAATTATTGATTTGATGACTAATTTTTAAGTGGGTAGCCACTTTTGACTAGGTGAAATTGATTTTTGGCGAATTCATAGTATTTTAAAAAATATATTAATAATAGAGGTCATTGGGATATCGGTTCTTTAGGTTCCTGAACTGGGTCTTGTTTTGTCGTAACGGGTCTGTTTGGTGTTATCTTTCAAAACTTTTTGTTTTTGTTTATTTCATTCCTGCCATTATACTATCATCATGTTTTGATATTTGGCTGTTGTTTGAGTCATTTTCATCACTTTCGCATTTGTTTGTTTTTTTTCCGATAAGTTCTGGTACAACAAAAGTCTGAGGTGGTTTTCTGGTACAAACCAAGTATTATACAACACAAATTTAGATTAACCATTTAACAAGCAAGGTATTAAGAATTAGTAAGAATAAAGATAAGACATGTTAATATTAACATTAAGGTCTATTGAGTTTACACCATACTTTTCTTACCATTAGTGTAACCTTTTCACCTTGACATAATAAACTTAGCTAAACATAATGAAGAAGAAAAACATAAATAAATAAAACAAGAACATAAATAAAATACAAGTTAACTAAGGAAAGGAAAGGAAATGAAAGCATAAACAAAAGAAAATTAATAAAGCAAACTTAAATTATAAAAAAATATAAAGAGAGAAATAAAGAGCATGAACTTGATCTGAACAACCAAGCCCCAAATTACATGGCAAATGCCTCCTTTTATAGGCCAAATTCGGATTATTGATTTGATGACTAATTTTTAAGTGTAGTCCACTTTTGACTAGGTGAATTGATTTTTTGCGAATTCATAGTATTTTAAAACTATATATTAAATTAGAGGTCATTTGGATATCGGTTTCTTTAGGTTCCTGAACTGGGTCTTGTTTTGTCGTAACGGGTCTGTTTGGTGTTATCTTTCAAACTTGTTTTGTTTTTGTTTATTTCATTCCTGCCATTATACTATCATCATGTTTTGATATTTGGCTGTTGTTGAGTCATTTTCATCACTTTTCGCATTTGTTTGTTTTTTTTCCGATAAGTTCTGGTACAAACAAAAGTCTGAGGTGGTTTTCTGGTACAAACCAAGTATTATACAACACAAATTTAGATTAACCATTTAACAAGCAAGGTATTAAGAATTAGTAAGATAAAAAGATAAGACATGTTAATATTAAACATTAAGGTCCATATTGAGTTTACACCATACTTGTTCTTACACCATTAGTGTAACCTTTTCACCTTGACATAATAACTTAGCTAAACATAATGAAGAAGAAAAACATAAATAAATAAAACAAGACATAAATAAATACAAGTTAACTAAGGAAAGGAAAGGAAATGAAAAGCATAAACAAAAATTAATAAAAGCAAAACTTAAGAATTATAAAAAATATAAAGAGAGAAATAGAGCATGAACTTGATCTGAACAACCAAGCCCCAATTACATGGCAAATGCCTCCTTTTATAGGCCAAAATTCGGAATTATTTGATTGACTAATTTTTAAGTGGGTAGCCACTTTTGACTAGGAAAATTGATTTTTGGCGAATTCATAGTATTTTAAAACTATATATTAAATTAGAGGTCATTTGGATATCGGTTTCTTTAGGTTCCTGAACTGGGTCTTGTTTTGTCGTAACGGGTCTGTTTGGTGTTATCTTTCAAAACTTGTTTTTGTTTGTTTATTTCATTCCTGCCATTATACTATCATCATGTTTGATATTTGGCTGTTGTTTGAGTCATTTTCATCACTTTTCGCATTTGTTTGTTTTTTTTTCGATAAGTTCTGTACAAACAAAAGTCTGAGGTGGTTTTCTGGTACAAACCAAGTATTATACAACACAAATTTAGATTAACCATTTAACAAGCAAGGTATTAAGAATTAGTAAGATAAAAAGATAAGACATGTTAATATTAAACATTAAGGTCCATATTGAGTTTACACCATACTTGTTCTTACACCATTAGTGTAACCTTTTCACCTTGACATAATAAACTTAGCTAAACATAATGAAGAAGAAAACAAAAATAATAACAAGAACATAATAAAATACAAGTTAACTAAGGAAAGGAAAGGAAATGAAAAGCATAAACAAGAAATTAATAAAAGCAAAACTTAAGAATTATAAAAAAATATAAGAGAGAAATAAAGAGCATGAACTTGATCTGAACAACCAAGCCCCAAATTACATGGCAAATGCCTCCTTTTATAGGCCAAAATTCGGAATTATTGATTTGATGACTAATTTTTAAGTGGGTAGCCACTTTTGACTAGGTGAAAATTGATTTTTGGCGAATTCATAGTATTTTAAAACTATATATTAAATTAGAGGTCATTTGGATATCGGTTTCTTTAGGTTCCTGAACTGGGTCTTGTTTTGTCGTAACGGGTCTGTTTGGTGTTATCTTTCAAAACTTGTTTTGTTTTTGTTTATTTCATTCCTGCCATTATACTATCATCATGTTTTGATATTTGGCTGTTGTTTGAGTCATTTTCATCACTTTTCGCATTTGTTTGTTTTTTTCCGATAAGTTCTGGTACAACAAAAGTCTGAGGTGGTTTTCTGGTACAAACCAAGTATTATACAACACAAATTTAGATTAACCATTTAACAAGCAAGGTATTAAGAATTAGTAAGATAAAAAGATAAGACATGTTAATATTAAACATTAAGGTCCATATTGAGTTTACACCATACTTGTTCTTACACCATTAGTGTAACCTTTTCACCTTGACATAATAAACTTAGCTAAACATAATGAAGAAGAAAAACATAAATAAATAAAACAAGAACATAAATAAAATACAAGTTAACTAAGGAAAGGAAAGGAAATGAAAAGCATAAACAAGAATTAATAAAAGCAAAACTTAAGAATTATAAAAAAATATAAAGAGAGAAATAAAGAGCATGAACTTGATCTGAACAACCAAGCCCCAATTACATGGCAAATGCCTCCTTTTATAGGCCAAAATTCGGAATTATTGATTTGATGACTAATTTTTAGTGGGTAGCCACTTTTGACTAGGTGAAAATTGATTTTTGGCGAATTCATAGTATTTAAAACTATATATTAAATTAGAGGTCATTTGGATATCGGTTTCTTTAGGTTCCTGAACTGGGTCTTGTTTTGTCGTAACGGGTCTGTTTGGTGTTATCTTTCAAAACTTGTTTTGTTTTTGTTTATTTCATTCCTGCCATTATACTATCATCATGTTTTGATATTTGGCTGTTGTTTGAGTCATTTTCATCACTTTTCGCATTTGTTTGTTTTTTTTCCGATAAGTTCTGGTACAAACAAAAGTCTGAGGTGGTTTTCTGGTACAAACCAAGTATTATACAACACAAATTTAGATTAACCATTTAACAAGCAAGGTATTAAGAATTAGTAAGATAAAAAGATAAGACATGTTAATATTAAACATTAAGTCCATATTGAGTTTACACCATACTTGTTCTTACACCATTAGTGTAACCTTTTCACCTTGACATAATAAACTTAGCTAAACATAATGAAGAAGAAAAACATAAATAAATAAAACAAGAACATAAATAAAATACAAGTTAACTAAGGAAAGGAAAGGAAATGAAAAGCATAAACAAGAAATTAATAAAAGCAAAACTTAAGAATTATAAAAAATATAAAGAGAGAAATAAAGAGCATGAACTTGATCTGAACAACCAAGCCCCAAATTACATGGCAAATGCCTCCTTTTATAGGCCAAAATTCGGAATTATTGATTTGATGACTAATTTTTAAGTGGGTAGCCACTTTTGACTAGGTGAAAATTGATTTTTGGCGAATTCATAGTATTTTAAAACTATATATTAAATTAGAGGTCATTTGGATATCGTTTCTTTAGGTTCCTGAACTGGGTCTTGTTTTGTCGTAACGGGTCTGTTTGGTGTTATCTTTCAAAACTTGTTTTGTTTTTGTTTATTTCATTCCTGCCATTATACTATCATCATGTTTTGATATTGGCTGTTGTTTGAGTCATTTTCATCACTTTTTCGCATTTGTTTGTTTTTTTCCGATAAGTTCTGGTACAAACAAAAGTCTGAGGTGGTTTTCTGGTACAAACCAAGTATTATACAACACAAATTTAGATTAACCATTTAACAAGCAAGGTATTAAGAATTAGTAAGATAAAAAGATAAGACATGTTAATATTAAACATTAAGGTCCATATTGAGTTTACACCATACTTGTTCTTACACCATTAGTGTAACCTTTTCACCTTGACATAATAAACTTAGCTAAACATAATGAAGAAGAAAAACATAAATAAATAAAACAAGAACATAAATAAAATACAAGTTAACTAAGGAAAGGAAAGGAAATGAAAAGCATAAACAAGAATTAATAAAAGCAAAACTTAAGAATTATAAAAAAAATATAGAGAGAAATAAAGAGCATGAACTTGATCTGAACAACCAAGCCCCCAATTACATGGCAAATGCCTCCTTTTATAGGCCAAAATTCGGAATTATTGATTTGATGACTAATTTTTAAGTGGGTAGCCACTTTTGACTAGGTGAAAATTGATTTTTGGCGAATTCATAGTATTTTAAAACTATATATTAAATTAGAGGTCATTTGGATATCGGTTTCTTTAGGTTCCTGAACTGGGTCTTGTTTTGTCGTAACGGGTCTGTTTGGTGTTATCTTTCAAAACTTGTTTTGTTTTGTTTATTTCATTCCTGCCATTATACTATCATCATGTTTTGATATTTGGCTGTTGTTTGAGTCATTTTCATCACTTTTCGCATTTGTTTGTTTTTTTCCGATAAGTTCTGGTACAAACAAAAGTCTGAGGTGGTTTTCTGGTACAAACCAAGTATTATACAACACAAATTTAGATTAACCATTTAACAAGCAAGGTATTAAGAATTAGTAAGATAAAAAGATAAGACATGTTAATATTAAACATTAAGGTCCATATTGAGTTTACACCATACTTGTTCTTACACCATTAGTGTAACCTTTTCACCTTGACATAATAAACTTAGCTAAACATAATGAAGAAGAAAAACATAAATAAATAAAACAAGAACATAAATAAAATACAAGTTAACTAAGGAAAGGAAAGGAAATGAAAAGCATAAACAAGAAATTAATAAAAGCAAAACTTAAGAATTATAAAAAATATAAAGAGAGAAATAAAGAGCATGAACTTGATCTGAACAACCAAGCCCCAAATTACATGGCAAATGCCTCCTTTTATAGGCCAAAATTCGGAATTATTGATTTGATGACTAATTTTTAAGTGGGTAGCCACTTTTGACTAGGTGAAAATTGATTTTTGGCGAATTCATAGTATTTTAAAACTATATATTAAATTAGAGGTCATTTGGATATCGGTTTCTTTAGGTTCCTGAACTGGGTCTTGTTTTGTCGTAACGGGTCTGTTTGGTGTTATCTTTCAAAACTTGTTTTGTTTTTGTTTATTTCATTCCTGCCATTATACTATCATCATGTTTTGATATTTGGCTGTTGTTTGAGTCATTTTCATCACTTTTCGCATTTGTTTGTTTTTTTCCGATAAGTTCTGGTACAAACAAAAGTCTGAGGTGGTTTTCTGGTACAAACCAAGTATTATACAACACAAATTTAGATTAACCATTTAACAAGCAAGGTATTAAGAATTAGTAAGATAAAAAGATAAGACATGTTAATATTAAACATTAAGGTCCATATTGAGTTTACACCATACTTGTTCTTACACCATTAGTGTAACCTTTTCACCTTGACATAATAAACTTAGCTAAACATAATGAAGAAGAAAAACATAAATAAATAAAACAAGAACATAAATAAAATACAAGTTAACTAAGGAAAGGAAAGGAAATGAAAAGCATAAACAAGAAATTAATAAAAGCAAAACTTAAGAATTATAAAAAAATATAAAGAGAGAAATAAAGAGCATGAACTTGATCTGAACAACCAAGCCCCAAATTACATGGCAAATGCCTCCTTTTATAGGCCAAAATTCGGAATTATTGATTTGATGACTAATTTTTAAGTGGGTAGCCACTTTTGACTAGGTGAAAATTGATTTTTGGCGAATTCATAGTATTTTAAAACTATATATTAAATTAGAGGTCATTTGGATATCGGTTTCTTTAGGTTCCTGAACTGGGTCTTGTTTTGTCGTAACGGGTCTGTTTGGTGTTATCTTTCAAAACTTGTTTTGTTTTTGTTTATTTCATTCCTGCCATTATACTATCATCATGTTTTGATATTTGGCTGTTGTTTGAGTCATTTTCATCACTTTTCGCATTTGTTTGTTTTTTTCCGATAAGTTCTGGTACAAACAAAAGTCTGAGGTGGTTTTCTGGTACAAACCAAGTATTATACAACACAAATTTAGATTAACCATTTAACAAGCAAGGTATTAAGAATTAGTAAGATAAAAAGATAAGACATGTTAATATTAAACATTAAGGTCCATATTGAGTTTACACCATACTTGTTCTTACACCATTAGTGTAACCTTTTCACCTTGACATAATAAACTTAGCTAAACATAATGAAGAAGAAAAACATAAATAAATAAAACAAGAACATAAATAAAATACAAGTTAACTAAGGAAAGGAAAGGAAATGAAAAGCATAAACAAGAAATTAATAAAAGCAAAACTTAAGAATTATAAAAAAATATAAAGAGAGAAATAAAGAGCATGAACTTGATCTGAACAACCAAGCCCCAAATTACATGGCAAATGCCTCCTTTTATAGGCCAAAATTCGGAATTATTGATTTGATGACTAATTTTTAAGTGGGTAGCCACTTTTGACTAGGTGAAAATTGATTTTTGGCGAATTCATAGTATTTTAAAACTATATATTAAATTAGAGGTCATTTGGATATCGGTTTCTTTAGGTTCCTGAACTGGGTCTTGTTTTGTCGTAACGGGTCTGTTTGGTGTTATCTTTCAAAACTTGTTTTGTTTTTGTTTATTTCATTCCTGCCATTATACTATCATCATGTTTTGATATTTGGCTGTTGTTTGAGTCATTTTCATCACTTTTCGCATTTGTTTGTTTTTTTCCGATAAGTTCTGGTACAAACAAAAGTCTGAGGTGGTTTTCTGGTACAAACCAAGTATTATACAACACAAATTTAGATTAACCATTTAACAAGCAAGGTATTAAGAATTAGTAAGATAAAAAGATAAGACATGTTAATATTAAACATTAAGGTCCATATTGAGTTTACACCATACTTGTTCTTACACCATTAGTGTAACCTTTTCACCTTGACATAATAAACTTAGCTAAACATAATGAAGAAGAAAAACATAAATAAATAAAACAAGAACATAAATAAAATACAAGTTAACTAAGGAAAGGAAAGGAAATGAAAAGCATAAACAAGAAATTAATAAAAGCAAAACTTAAGAATTATAAAAAAATATAAAGAGAGAAATAAAGAGCATGAACTTGATCTGAACAACCAAGCCCCAAATTACATGGCAAATGCCTCCTTTTATAGGCCAAAATTCGGAATTATTGATTTGATGACTAATTTTTAAGTGGGTAGCCACTTTTGACTAGGTGAAAATTGATTTTTGGCGAATTCATAGTATTTTAAAACTATATATTAAATTAGAGGTCATTTGGATATCGGTTTCTTTAGGTTCCTGAACTGGGTCTTGTTTTGTCGTAACGGGTCTGTTTGGTGTTATCTTTCAAAACTTGTTTTGTTTTTGTTTATTTCATTCCTGCCATTATACTATCATCATGTTTTGATATTTGGCTGTTGTTTGAGTCATTTTCATCACTTTTCGCATTTGTTTGTTTTTTTCCGATAAGTTCTGGTACAAACAAAAGTCTGAGGTGGTTTTCTGGTACAAACCAAGTATTATACAACACAAATTTAGATTAACCATTTAACAAGCAAGGTATTAAGAATTAGTAAGATAAAAAGATAAGACATGTTAATATTAAACATTAAGGTCCATATTGAGTTTACACCATACTTGTTCTTACACCATTAGTGTAACCTTTTCACCTTGACATAATAAACTTAGCTAAACATAATGAAGAAGAAAAACATAAATAAATAAAACAAGAACATAAATAAAATACAAGTTAACTAAGGAAAGGAAAGGAAATGAAAAGCATAAACAAGAAATTAATAAAAGCAAAACTTAAGAATTATAAAAAAATATAAAGAGAGAAATAAAGAGCATGAACTTGATCTGAACAACCAAGCCCCAAATTACATGGCAAATGCCTCCTTTTATAGGCCAAAATTCGGAATTATTGATTTGATGACTAATTTTTAAGTGGGTAGCCACTTTTGACTAGGTGAAAATTGATTTTTGGCGAATTCATAGTATTTTAAAACTATATTAAATTAGAGGTCATTTGGATATCGGTTTCTTTAGGTTCCTGAACTGGGTCTTGTTTTGTCGTAACGGGTCTGTTTGGTGTTATCTTTCAAAACTTGTTTTGTTTTTGTTTATTTCATTCCTGCCATTATACTATCATCATGTTTTGATATTTGGCTGTTGTTTGAGTCATTTTCATCACTTTTCGCATTTGTTTGTTTTTTTCCGATAAGTTCTGGTACAAACAAAAGTCTGAGGTGGTTTTCTGGTACAAACCAAGTATTATACAACACAAATTTAGATTAACCATTTAACAAGCAAGGTATTAAGAATTAGTAAGATAAAAAGATAAGACATGTTAATATTAAACATTAAGGTCCATATTGAGTTTACACCATACTTGTTCTTACACCATTAGTGTAACCTTTTCACCTTGACATAATAAACTTAGCTAAACATAATGAAGAAGAAAAACATAAATAAATAAAACAAGAACATAAATAAAATACAAGTTAACTAAGGAAAGGAAAGGAAATGAAAAGCATAAACAAGAAATTAATAAAAGCAAAACTTAAGAATTATAAAAAAATATAAAGAGAGAAATAAAGAGCATGAACTTGATCTGAACAACCAAGCCCCAAATTACATGGCAAATGCCTCCTTTTATAGGCCAAAATTCGGAATTATTGATTTGATGACTAATTTTTAAGTGGGTAGCCACTTTTGACTAGGTGAAAATTGATTTTTGGCGAATTCATAGTATTTTAAAACTATATATTAAATTAGAGGTCATTTGGATATCGGTTTCTTTAGGTTCCTGAACTGGGTCTTGTTTTGTCGTAACGGGTCTGTTTGGTGTTATCTTTCAAAACTTGTTTTGTTTTTGTTTATTTCATTCCTGCCATTATACTATCATCATGTTTTGATATTTGGCTGTTGTTTGAGTCATTTTCATCACTTTTCGCATTTGTTTGTTTTTTTCCGATAAGTTCTGGTACAAACAAAAGTCTGAGGTGGTTTTCTGGTACAAACCAAGTATTATACAACACAAATTTAGATTAACCATTTAACAAGCAAGGTATTAAGAATTAGTAAGATAAAAAGATAAGACATGTTAATATTAAACATTAAGGTCCATATTGAGTTTACACCATACTTGTTCTTACACCATTAGTGTAACCTTTTCACCTTGACATAATAAACTTAGCTAAACATAATGAAGAAGAAAAACATAAATAAATAAAACAAGAACATAAATAAAATACAAGTTAACTAAGGAAAGGAAAGGAAATGAAAAGCATAAACAAGAAATTAATAAAAGCAAAACTTAAGAATTATAAAAAAATATAAAGAGAGAAATAAAGAGCATGAACTTGATCTGAACAACCAAGCCCCAAATTACATGGCAAATGCCTCCTTTTATAGGCCAAAATTCGGAATTATTGATTTGATGACTAATTTTTAAGTGGGTAGCCACTTTTGACTAGGTGAAAATTGATTTTTGGCGAATTCATAGTATTTTAAAACTATATATTAAATTAGAGGTCATTTGGATATCGGTTTCTTTAGGTTCCTGAACTGGGTCTTGTTTTGTCGTAACGGGTCTGTTTGGTGTTATCTTTCAAAACTTGTTTTGTTTTTGTTTATTTCATTCCTGCCATTATACTATCATCATGTTTTGATATTTGGCTGTTGTTTGAGTCATTTTCATCACTTTTCGCATTTGTTTGTTTTTTTCCGATAAGTTCTGGTACAAACAAAAGTCTGAGGTGGTTTTCTGGTACAAACCAAGTATTATACAACACAAATTTAGATTAACCATTTAACAAGCAAGGTATTAAGAATTAGTAAGATAAAAAGATAAGACATGTTAATATTAAACATTAAGGTCCATATTGAGTTTACACCATACTTGTTCTTACACCATTAGTGTAACCTTTTCACCTTGACATAATAAACTTAGCTAAACATAATGAAGAAGAAAAACATAAATAAATAAAACAAGAACATAAATAAAATACAAGTTAACTAAGGAAAGGAAAGGAAATGAAAAGCATAAACAAGAAATTAATAAAAGCAAAACTTAAGAATTATAAAAAAATATAAAGAGAGAAATAAAGAGCATGAACTTGATCTGAACAACCAAGCCCCAAATTACATGGCAAATGCCTCCTTTTATAGGCCAAAATTCGGAATTATTGATTTGATGACTAATTTTTAAGTGGGTAGCCACTTTTGACTAGGTGAAAATTGATTTTTGGCGAATTCATAGTATTTTAAAACTATATATTAAATTAGAGGTCATTTGGATATCGGTTTCTTTAGGTTCCTGAACTGGGTCTTGTTTTGTCGTAACGGGTCTGTTTGGTGTTATCTTTCAAAACTTGTTTTGTTTTTGTTTATTTCATTCCTGCCATTATACTATCATCATGTTTTGATATTTGGCTGTTGTTTGAGTCATTTTCATCACTTTTCGCATTTGTTTGTTTTTTTCCGATAAGTTCTGGTACAAACAAAAGTCTGAGGTGGTTTTCTGGTACAAACCAAGTATTATACAACACAAATTTAGATTAACCATTTAACAAGCAAGGTATTAAGAATTAGTAAGATAAAAAGATAAGACATGTTAATATTAAACATTAAGGTCCATATTGAGTTTACACCATACTTGTTCTTACACCATTAGTGTAACCTTTTCACCTTGACATAATAAACTTAGCTAAACATAATGAAGAAGAAAAACATAAATAAATAAAACAAGAACATAAATAAAATACAAGTTAACTAAGGAAAGGAAAGGAAATGAAAAGCATAAACAAGAAATTAATAAAAGCAAAACTTAAGAATTATAAAAAAATATAAAGAGAGAAATAAAGAGCATGAACTTGATCTGAACAACCAAGCCCCAAATTACATGGCAAATGCCTCCTTTTATAGGCCAAAATTCGGAATTATTGATTTGATGACTAATTTTTAAGTGGGTAGCCACTTTTGACTAGGTGAAAATTGATTTTTGGCGAATTCATAGTATTTTAAAACTATATATTAAATTAGAGGTCATTTGGATATCGGTTTCTTTAGGTTCCTGAACTGGGTCTTGTTTTGTCGTAACGGGTCTGTTTGGTGTTATCTTTCAAAACTTGTTTTGTTTTTGTTTATTTCATTCCTGCCATTATACTATCATCATGTTTTGATATTTGGCTGTTGTTTGAGTCATTTTCATCACTTTTCGCATTTGTTTGTTTTTTTCCGATAAGTTCTGGTACAAACAAAAGTCTGAGGTGGTTTTCTGGTACAAACCAAGTATTATACAACACAAATTTAGATTAACCATTTAACAAGCAAGGTATTAAGAATTAGTAAGATAAAAAGATAAGACATGTTAATATTAAACATTAAGGTCCATATTGAGTTTACACCATACTTGTTCTTACACCATTAGTGTAACCTTTTCACCTTGACATAATAAACTTAGCTAAACATAATGAAGAAGAAAAACATAAATAAATAAAACAAGAACATAAATAAAATACAAGTTAACTAAGGAAAGGAAAGGAAATGAAAAGCATAAACAAGAAATTAATAAAAGCAAAACTTAAGAATTATAAAAAAAATATAAAGAGAGAAATAAAGAGCATGAACTTGATCTGAACAACCAAGCCCCAAATTACATGGCAAATGCCTCCTTTTATAGGCCAAAATTCGGAATTATTGATTTGATGACTAATTTTTAAGTGGGTAGCCACTTTTGACTAGGTGAAAATTGATTTTTGGCGAATTCATAGTATTTTAAAACTATATATTAAATTAGAGGTCATTTGGATATCGGTTTCTTTAGGTTCCTGAACTGGGTCTTGTTTTGTCGTAACGGGTCTGTTTGGTGTTATCTTTCAAAACTTGTTTTGTTTTTGTTTATTTCATTCCTGCCATTATACTATCATCATGTTTTGATATTTGGCTGTTGTTTGAGTCATTTTCATCACTTTTCGCATTTGTTTGTTTTTTTCCGATAAGTTCTGGTACAAACAAAAGTCTGAGGTGGTTTTCTGGTACAAACCAAGTATTATACAACACAAATTTAGATTAACCATTTAACAAGCAAGGTATTAAGAATTAGTAAGATAAAAAGATAAGACATGTTAATATTAAACATTAAGGTCCATATTGAGTTTACACCATACTTGTTCTTACACCATTAGTGTAACCTTTTCACCTTGACATAATAAACTTAGCTAAACATAATGAAGAAGAAAAACATAAATAAATAAAACAAGAACATAAATAAAATACAAGTTAACTAAGGAAAGGAAAGGAAATGAAAAGCATAAACAAGAAATTAATAAAAGCAAAACTTAAGAATTATAAAAAAATATAAAGAGAGAAATAAAGAGCATGAACTTGATCTGAACAACCAAGCCCCAAATTACATGGCAAATGCCTCCTTTTATAGGCCAAAATTCGGAATTATTGATTTGATGACTAATTTTTAAGTGGGTAGCCACTTTTGACTAGGTGAAAATTGATTTTTGGCGAATTCATAGTATTTTAAAACTATATATTAAATTAGAGGTCATTTGGATATCGGTTTCTTTAGGTTCCTGAACTGGGTCTTGTTTTGTCGTAACGGGTCTGTTTGGTGTTATCTTTCAAAACTTGTTTTGTTTTTGTTTATTTCATTCCTGCCATTATACTATCATCATGTTTTGATATTTGGCTGTTGTTTGAGTCATTTTCATCACTTTTCGCATTTGTTTGTTTTTTTCCGATAAGTTCTGGTACAAACAAAAGTCTGAGGTGGTTTTCTGGTACAAACCAAGTATTATACAACACAAATTTAGATTAACCATTTAACAAGCAAGGTATTAAGAATTAGTAAGATAAAAAGATAAGACATGTTAATATTAAACATTAAGGTCCATATTGAGTTTACACCATACTTGTTCTTACACCATTAGTGTAACCTTTTCACCTTGACATAATAAACTTAGCTAAACATAATGAAGAAGAAAAACATAAATAAATAAAACAAGAACATAAATAAAATACAAGTTAACTAAGGAAAGGAAAGGAAATGAAAAGCATAAACAAGAAATTAATAAAAGCAAAACTTAAGAATTATAAAAAAATATAAAGAGAGAAATAAAGAGCATGAACTTGATCTGAACAACCAAGCCCCAAATTACATGGCAAATGCCTCCTTTTATAGGCCAAAATTCGGAATTATTGATTTGATGACTAATTTTTAAGTGGGTAGCCACTTTTGACTAGGTGAAAATTGATTTTTGGCGAATTCATAGTATTTTAAAACTATATATTAAATTAGAGGTCATTTGGATATCGGTTTCTTTAGGTTCCTGAACTGGGTCTTGTTTTGTCGTAACGGGTCTGTTTGGTGTTATCTTTCAAAACTTGTTTTGTTTTTGTTTATTTCATTCCTGCCATTATACTATCATCATGTTTTGATATTTGGCTGTTGTTTGAGTCATTTTCATCACTTTTCGCATTTGTTTGTTTTTTTCCGATAAGTTCTGGTACAAACAAAAGTCTGAGGTGGTTTTCTGGTACAAACCAAGTATTATACAACACAAATTTAGATTAACCATTTAACAAGCAAGGTATTAAGAATTAGTAAGATAAAAAGATAAGACATGTTAATATTAAACATTAAGGTCCATATTGAGTTTACACCATACTTGTTCTTACACCATTAGTGTAACCTTTTCACCTTGACATAATAAACTTAGCTAAACATAATGAAGAAGAAAAACATAAATAAATAAAACAAGAACATAAATAAAATACAAGTTAACTAAGGAAAGGAAAGGAAATGAAAAGCATAAACAAGAAATTAATAAAAGCAAAACTTAAGAATTATAAAAAAATATAAAGAGAGAAATAAAGAGCATGAACTTGATCTGAACAACCAAGCCCCAAATTACATGGCAAATGCCTCCTTTTATAGGCCAAAATTCGGAATTATTGATTTGATGACTAATTTTTAAGTGGGTAGCCACTTTTGACTAGGTGAAAATTGATTTTTGGCGAATTCATAGTATTTTAAAACTATATATTAAATTAGAGGTCATTTGGATATCGGTTTCTTTAGGTTCCTGAACTGGGTCTTGTTTTGTCGTAACGGGTCTGTTTGGTGTTATCTTTCAAAACTTGTTTTGTTTTTGTTTATTTCATTCCTGCCATTATACTATCATCATGTTTTGATATTTGGCTGTTGTTTGAGTCATTTTCATCACTTTTCGCATTTGTTTGTTTTTTTCCGATAAGTTCTGGTACAAACAAAAGTCTGAGGTGGTTTTCTGGTACAAACCAAGTATTATACAACACAAATTTAGATTAACCATTTAACAAGCAAGGTATTAAGAATTAGTAAGATAAAAAGATAAGACATGTTAATATTAAACATTAAGGTCCATATTGAGTTTACACCATACTTGTTCTTACACCATTAGTGTAACCTTTTCACCTTGACATAATAAACTTAGCTAAACATAATGAAGAAGAAAAACATAAATAAATAAAACAAGAACATAAATAAAATACAAGTTAACTAAGGAAAGGAAAGGAAATGAAAAGCATAAACAAGAAATTAATAAAAGCAAAACTTAAGAATTATAAAAAATATAAAGAGAGAAATAAAGAGCATGAACTTGATCTGAACAACCAAGCCCCAAATTACATGGCAAATGCCTCCTTTTATAGGCCAAAATTCGGAATTATTGATTTGATGACTAATTTTTAAGTGGGTAGCCACTTTTGACTAGGTGAAAATTGATTTTTGGCGAATTCATAGTATTTTAAAACTATATATTAAATTAGAGGTCATTTGGATATCGGTTTCTTTAGGTTCCTGAACTGGGTCTTGTTTTGTCGTAACGGGTCTGTTTGGTGTTATCTTTCAAAACTTGTTTTGTTTTTGTTTATTTCATTCCTGCCATTATACTATCATCATGTTTTGATATTTGGCTGTTGTTTGAGTCATTTTCATCACTTTTCGCATTTGTTTGTTTTTTTCCGATAAGTTCTGGTACAAACAAAAGTCTGAGGTGGTTTTCTGGTACAAACCAAGTATTATACAACACAAATTTAGATTAACCATTTAACAAGCAAGGTATTAAGAATTAGTAAGATAAAAAGATAAGACATGTTAATATTAAACATTAAGGTCCATATTGAGTTTACACCATACTTGTTCTTACACCATTAGTGTAACCTTTTCACCTTGACATAATAAACTTAGCTAAACATAATGAAGAAGAAAAACATAAATAAATAAAACAAGAACATAAATAAAATACAAGTTAACTAAGGAAAGGAAAGGAAATGAAAAGCATAAACAAGAAATTAATAAAAGCAAAACTTAAGAATTATAAAAAAATATAAAGAGAGAAATAAAGAGCATGAACTTGATCTGAACAACCAAGCCCCAAATTACATGGCAAATGCCTCCTTTTATAGGCCAAAATTCGGAATTATTGATTTGATGACTAATTTTTAAGTGGGTAGCCACTTTTGACTAGGTGAAAATTGATTTTTGGCGAATTCATAGTATTTTAAAACTATATATTAAATTAGAGGTCATTTGGATATCGGTTTCTTTAGGTTCCTGAACTGGGTCTTGTTTTGTCGTAACGGGTCTGTTTGGTGTTATCTTTCAAAACTTGTTTTGTTTTTGTTTATTTCATTCCTGCCATTATACTATCATCATGTTTTGATATTTGGCTGTTGTTTGAGTCATTTTCATCACTTTTCGCATTTGTTTGTTTTTTTCCGATAAGTTCTGGTACAAACAAAAGTCTGAGGTGGTTTTCTGGTACAAACCAAGTATTATACAACACAAATTTAGATTAACCATTTAACAAGCAAGGTATTAAGAATTAGTAAGATAAAAAGATAAGACATGTTAATATTAAACATTAAGGTCCATATTGAGTTTACACCATACTTGTTCTTACACCATTAGTGTAACCTTTTCACCTTGACATAATAAACTTAGCTAAACATAATGAAGAAGAAAAACATAAATAAATAAAACAAGAACATAAATAAAATACAAGTTAACTAAGGAAAGGAAAGGAAATGAAAAGCATAAACAAGAAATTAATAAAAGCAAAACTTAAGAATTATAAAAAAATATAAAGAGAGAAATAAAGAGCATGAACTTGATCTGAACAACCAAGCCCCAAATTACATGGCAAATGCCTCCTTTTATAGGCCAAAATTCGGAATTATTGATTTGATGACTAATTTTTAAGTGGGTAGCCACTTTTGACTAGGTGAAAATTGATTTTTGGCGAATTCATAGTATTTTAAAACTATATATTAAATTAGAGGTCATTTGGATATCGGTTTCTTTAGGTTCCTGAACTGGGTCTTGTTTTGTCGTAACGGGTCTGTTTGGTGTTATCTTTCAAAACTTGTTTTGTTTTTGTTTATTTCATTCCTGCCATTATACTATCATCATGTTTTGATATTTGGCTGTTGTTTGAGTCATTTTCATCACTTTTCGCATTTGTTTGTTTTTTTCCGATAAGTTCTGGTACAAACAAAAGTCTGAGGTGGTTTTCTGGTACAAACCAAGTATTATACAACACAAATTTAGATTAACCATTTAACAAGCAAGGTATTAAGAATTAGTAAGATAAAAAGATAAGACATGTTAATATTAAACATTAAGGTCCATATTGAGTTTACACCATACTTGTTCTTACACCATTAGTGTAACCTTTTCACCTTGACATAATAAACTTAGCTAAACATAATGAAGAAGAAAAACATAAATAAATAAAACAAGAACATAAATAAAATACAAGTTAACTAAGGAAAGGAAAGGAAATGAAAAGCATAAACAAGAAATTAATAAAAGCAAAACTTAAGAATTATAAAAAAATATAAAGAGAGAAATAAAGAGCATGAACTTGATCTGAACAACCAAGCCCCAAATTACATGGCAAATGCCTCCTTTTATAGGCCAAAATTCGGAATTATTGATTTGATGACTAATTTTTAAGTGGGTAGCCACTTTTGACTAGGTGAAAATTGATTTTTGGCGAATTCATAGTATTTTAAAACTATATATTAAATTAGAGGTCATTTGGATATCGGTTTCTTTAGGTTCCTGAACTGGGTCTTGTTTTGTCGTAACGGGTCTGTTTGGTGTTATCTTTCAAAACTTGTTTTGTTTTTGTTTATTTCATTCCTGCCATTATACTATCATCATGTTTTGATATTTGGCTGTTGTTTGAGTCATTTTCATCACTTTTCGCATTTGTTTGTTTTTTTCCGATAAGTTCTGGTACAAACAAAAGTCTGAGGTGGTTTTCTGGTACAAACCAAGTATTATACAACACAAATTTAGATTAACCATTTAACAAGCAAGGTATTAAGAATTAGTAAGATAAAAAGATAAGACATGTTAATATTAAACATTAAGGTCCATATTGAGTTTACACCATACTTGTTCTTACACCATTAGTGTAACCTTTTCACCTTGACATAATAAACTTAGCTAAACATAATGAAGAAGAAAAACATAAATAAATAAAACAAGAACATAAATAAAATACAAGTTAACTAAGGAAAGGAAAGGAAATGAAAAGCATAAACAAGAAATTAATAAAAGCAAAACTTAAGAATTATAAAAAAATATAAAGAGAGAAATAAAGAGCATGAACTTGATCTGAACAACCAAGCCCCAAATTACATGGCAAATGCCTCCTTTTATAGGCCAAAATTCGGAATTATTGATTTGATGACTAATTTTTAAGTGGGTAGCCACTTTTGACTAGGTGAAAATTGATTTTTGGCGAATTCATAGTATTTTAAAACTATATATTAAATTAGAGGTCATTTGGATATCGGTTTCTTTAGGTTCCTGAACTGGGTCTTGTTTTGTCGTAACGGGTCTGTTTGGTGTTATCTTTCAAAACTTGTTTTGTTTTTGTTTATTTCATTCCTGCCATTATACTATCATCATGTTTTGATATTTGGCTGTTGTTTGAGTCATTTTCATCACTTTTCGCATTTGTTTGTTTTTTTCCGATAAGTTCTGGTACAAACAAAAGTCTGAGGTGGTTTTCTGGTACAAACCAAGTATTATACAACACAAATTTAGATTAACCATTTAACAAGCAAGGTATTAAGAATTAGTAAGATAAAAAGATAAGACATGTTAATATTAAACATTAAGGTCCATATTGAGTTTACACCATACTTGTTCTTACACCATTAGTGTAACCTTTTCACCTTGACATAATAAACTTAGCTAAACATAATGAAGAAGAAAAACATAAATAAATAAAACAAGAACATAAATAAAATACAAGTTAACTAAGGAAAGGAAAGGAAATGAAAAGCATAAACAAGAAATTAATAAAAGCAAAACTTAAGAATTATAAAAAAATATAAAGAGAGAAATAAAGAGCATGAACTTGATCTGAACAACCAAGCCCCAAATTACATGGCAAATGCCTCCTTTTATAGGCCAAAATTCGGAATTATTGATTTGATGACTAATTTTTAAGTGGGTAGCCACTTTTGACTAGGTGAAAATTGATTTTTGGCGAATTCATAGTATTTTAAAACTATATATTAAATTAGAGGTCATTTGGATATCGGTTTCTTTAGGTTCCTGAACTGGGTCTTGTTTTGTCGTAACGGGTCTGTTTGGTGTTATCTTTCAAAAATTGTTTTGTTTTTGTTTATTTCATTCCTGCCATTATACTATCATCATGTTTTGATATTTGGCTGTTGTTTGAGTCATTTTCATCACTTTTCGCATTTGTTTGTTTTTTTCCGATAAGTTCTGGTACAAACAAAAGTCTGAGGTGGTTTTCTGGTACAAACCAAGTATTATACAACACAAATTTAGATTAACCATTTAACAAGCAAGGTATTAAGAATTAGTAAGATAAAAAGATAAGACATGTTAATATTAAACATTAAGGTCCATATTGAGTTTACACCATACTTGTTCTTACACCATTAGTGTAACCTTTTCACCTTGACATAATAAACTTAGCTAAACATAATGAAGAAGAAAAACATAAATAAATAAAACAAGAACATAAATAAAATACAAGTTAACTAAGGAAAGGAAAGGAAATGAAAAGCATAAACAAGAAATTAATAAAAGCAAAACTTAAGAATTATAAAAAAATATAAAGAGAGAAATAAAGAGCATGAACTTGATCTGAACAACCAAGCCCCAAATTACATGGCAAATGCCTCCTTTTATAGGCCAAAATTCGGAATTATTGATTTGATGACTAATTTTTAAGTGGGTAGCCACTTTTGACTAGGTGAAAATTGATTTTTGGCGAATTCATAGTATTTTAAAACTATATATTAAATTAGAGGTCATTTGGATATCGGTTTCTTTAGGTTCCTGAACTGGGTCTTGTTTTGTCGTAACGGGTCTGTTTGGTGTTATCTTTCAAAACTTGTTTTGTTTTTGTTTATTTCATTCCTGCCATTATACTATCATCATGTTTTGATATTTGGCTGTTGTTTGAGTCATTTTCATCACTTTTCGCATTTGTTTTTTTTTTTCCGATAAGTTCTGGTACAAACAAAAGTCTGAGGTGGTTTTCTGGTACAAACCAAGTATTATACAACACAAATTTAGATTAACCATTTAACAAGCAAGGTATTAAGAATTAGTAAGATAAAAAGATAAGACATGTTAATATTAAACATTAAGGTCCATATTGAGTTTACACCATACTTGTTCTTACACCATTAGTGTAACCTTTTCACCTTGACATAATAAACTTAGCTAAACATAATGAAGAAGAAAAACATAAATAAATAAAACAAGAACATAAATAAAATACAAGTTAACTAAGGAAAGGAAAGGAAATGAAAAGCATAAACAAGAAATTAATAAAAGCAAAACTTAAGAATTATAAAAAAATATAAAGAGAGAAATAAAGAGCATGAACTTGATCTGAACAACCAAGCCCCAAATTACATGGCAAATGCCTCCTTTTATAGGCCAAAATTCGGAATTATTGATTTGATGACTAATTTTTAAGTGGGTAGCCACTTTTGACTAGGTGAAAATTGATTTTTGGCGAATTCATAGTATTTTAAAACTATATATTAAATTAGAGGTCATTTGGATATCGGTTTCTTTAGGTTCCTGAACTGGGTCTTGTTTTGTCGTAACGGGTCTGTTTGGTGTTATCTTTCAAAACTTGTTTGTTTTTGTTTATTTCATTCCTGCCATTATACTATCATCATGTTTGATATTTGGCTGTTGTTTGAGTCATTTTCATCACTTTTCGCATTTGTTTGTTTTTTTCCGATAAGTTCTGGTACAAACAAAAGTCTGAGGTGGTTTTCTGGTACAAACCAAGTATTATACAACACAAATTTAGATTAACCATTTAACAAGCAAGGTATTAAGAATTAGTAAGATAAAAAGATAAGACATGTTAATATTAAACATTAAGGTCCATATTGAGTTTACACCATACTTGTTCTTACACCATTAGTGTAACCTTTTCACCTTGACATAATAAACTTAGCTAAACATAATGAAGAAGAAAAACATAAATAAATAAAACAAGAACATAAATAAAATACAAGTTAACTAAGGAAAGGAAAGGAAATGAAAAGCATAAACAAGAAATTAATAAAAGCAAAACTTAAGAATTATAAAAAAATATAAAGAGAGAAATAAAGAGCATGAACTTGATCTGAACAACCAAGCCCCAAATTACATGGCAAATGCCTCCTTTTATAGGCCAAAATTCGGAATTATTGATTTGATGACTAATTTTTAAGTGGGTAGCCACTTTTGACTAGGTGAAAATTGATTTTTGGCGAATTCATAGTATTTTAAAACTATATATTAAATTAGAGGTCATTTGGATATCGGTTTCTTTAGGTTCCTGAACTGGGTCTTGTTTTGTCGTAACGGGTCTGTTTGGTGTTATCTTTCAAAACTTGTTTTGTTTTTGTTTATTTCATTCCTGCCATTATACTATCATCATGTTTTGATATTTGGCTGTTGTTTGAGTCATTTTCATCACTTTTCGCATTTGTTTGTTTTTTTCCGATAAGTTCTGGTACAAACAAAAGTCTGAGGTGGTTTTCTGGTACAAACCAAGTATTATACAACACAAATTTAGATTAACCATTTAACAAGCAAGGTATTAAGAATTAGTAAGATAAAAAGATAAGACATGTTAATATTAAACATTAAGGTCCATATTGAGTTTACACCATACTTGTTCTTACACCATTAGTGTAACCTTTTCACCTTGACATAATAAACTTAGCTAAACATAATGAAGAAGAAAAACATAAATAAATAAAACAAGAACATAAATAAAATACAAGTTAACTAAGGAAAGGAAAGGAAATGAAAAGCATAAACAAGAAATTAATAAAAGCAAAACTTAAGAATTATAAAAAAATATAAAGAGAGAAATAAAGAGCATGAACTTGATCTGAACAACCAAGCCCCAAATTACATGGCAAATGCCTCTTTTATAGGCCAAAATTCGGAATTATTGATTTGATGACTAATTTTTAAGTGGGTAGCCACTTTTGACTAGGTGAAAATTGATTTTTGGCGAATTCATAGTATTTAAAACTATATATTAAATTAGAGGTCATTTGGATATCGGTTTCTTTAGGTTCCTGAACTGGGTCTTGTTTTGTCGTAACGGGTCTGTTTGGTGTTATCTTTCAAAACTTGTTTTGTTTTTGTTTATTTCATTCCTGCCATTATACTATCATCATGTTTGATATTTGGCTGTTGTTTGAGTCATTTTCATCACTTTTCGCATTTGTTTGTTTTTTTCCGATAAGTTCTGGTACAAACAAAAGTCTGAGGTGGTTTTCTGGTACAAACCAAGTATTATACAACACAAATTTAGATTAACCATTTAACAAGCAAGGTATTAAGAATTAGTAAGATAAAAAGATAAGACATGTTAATATTAAACATTAAGGTCCATATTGAGTTTACACCATACTTGTTCTTACACCATTAGTGTAACCTTTCACCTTGACATAATAAACTTAGCTAAACATAATGAAGAAGAAAAACATAAATAAATAAAACAAGAACATAAATAAAATACAAGTTAACTAAGGAAAGGAAAGGAAATGAAAAGCATAAACAAGAAATTAATAAAAGCAAAACTTAAGAATTATAAAAAATATAAAGAGAGAAATAAAGAGCATGAACTTGATCTGAACAACCAAGCCCCAAATTACATGGCAAATGCCTCCTTTTATAGGCCAAAATTCGGAATTATTGATTTGATGACTAATTTTTAAGTGGGTAGCCACTTTTGACTAGGTGAAAATTGATTTTTGGCGAATTCATAGTATTTTAAAACTATATATTAAATTAGAGGTCATTTGGATATCGGTTTCTTTAGGTTCCTGAACTGGGTCTTGTTTTGTCGTAACGGGTCTATTTGGTGTTATCTTTCAAAACTTGTTTTGTTTTTGTTTATTTCATTCCTGCCATTATACTATCATCATGTTTTGATATTTGGCTGTTGTTTGAGTCATTTTCATCACTTTTCGCATTTGTTTGTTTTTTTCCGATAAGTTCTGGTACAAACAAAAGTCTGAGGTGGTTTTCTGGTACAAACCAAGTATTATACAACACAAATTTAGATTAACCATTTAACAAGCAAGGTATTAAGAATTAGTAAGATAAAAAGATAAGACATGTTAATATTAAACATTAAGGTCCATATTGAGTTTACACCATACTTGTTCTTACACCATTAGTGTAACCTTTTCACCTTGACATAATAAACTTAGCTAAACATAATGAAGAAGAAAAACATAAATAAATAAAACAAGAACATAAATAAAATACAAGTTAACTAAGGAAAGGAAAGGAAATGAAAAGCATAAACAAGAAATTAATAAAAGCAAAACTTAAGAATTATAAAAAAATATAAAGAGAGAAATAAAGAGCATGAACTTGATCTGAACAACCAAGCCCCAAATTACATGGCAAATGCCTCCTTTTATAGGCCAAAATTCGGAATTATTGATTTGATGACTAATTTTTAAGTGGGTAGCCACTTTTGACTAGGTGAAAATCCTTATCTTCTTGTCTTAATAAAACAAAAATGCTAGCATCAGAACAGGGTCCAGATGTCCAAATGAAAGTTCTACGAAACTCTCTTAGATTTCCAGGAAAAAAAAGATGAGGCCATTTGGACTTCTAGAACTCAAGATATGGGCTGAACACTGAACAGTGTTGGGCTGCAGGACAGATTCGGACTTCTCCGTTGTTGCTATAATTTGGACTTGAAAACGGCCTTCTTAGATCTTGATGTCCAAATGAAAGTTGTAAGCCTATGTCTTATCAAATCTCTGTAAAAATTTCAGATCATTTGGATATCTAGAACTCGAGATATGGTCTGAACACTGAACAGTGTTGGGCTGCAGGACAAATTCAGACTTCTCCTTTCTAAGCTTCACCCTTCTTTATCTTCAAAATTTCAGTAGTTGAATTCATCAATCAATCCTTTGATTTATGTGATATGCCTGCATTTAAGATGAACATTTACCATATATTAGGGTATTTTATAGTATTAGACTTGTTATTATAAAACATGCTTTAGTTAAGGAGTTATTGATACTTTAAGTGCAAAATGATGATATAAACCCTTGATAAACATGCACTTTTAAGTACTAATCAGTGAACTTTAAGCAAAACACCTCAGAATCAATTG
This sequence comes from Populus davidiana x Populus alba var. pyramidalis, assembly GCA_027475595.1. Lineage (NCBI taxonomy): Eukaryota > Viridiplantae > Streptophyta > Magnoliopsida > Malpighiales > Salicaceae > Populus > Populus davidiana x Populus alba var. pyramidalis. The sequence continues at coordinate 416,328 of JANKYH010001488.1, read as the reverse complement.
CAACTTTATATTCAGTGTATTGGGAGTGAGATCGCATCATATTTCAAATTTGGGCTTATTCTGATGTCTTTTGCTTGAGGTTTTAATTCGAGATTCAATTCTGCCGCAAAAACCCTGCTCTTAGTGAACCATAAGAAAACCACCTCAGAATCAATTTAAACTTCATATTCAGTCTATTGGGGGTGATAATGCATCATATGTAAAATTTGGGCTTATTCTAATATAGTTTTCTTGAGGTTTTAATTCGAGGTTCAATTCTGCCACAGAAACATTACTATTAGTGAACCATAAGCAAACCACCTTAGAATCAATTGAAACTTCATATTATGTGTATTGGGGATGATATCGCACAATATGTTAAATTTGGGCATATTTTGATACCGGCTTCTGGAGGTTTTAATTGGGGGTTCAATTCTGCCGCAAACTGATCATACAAGGAGTTTGGGTACCTAGAAATAAGAGAACGACCTACAAATTGATTTTTGGCGAATTCATAGTATTTTAAAACTATATATTAAATTAGAGGTCATTTGGATATCGGTTTCTTTAGGTTCCTGAACTGGGTCTTGTTTTGTCGTAACGGGTCTGTTTGGTGTTATCTTTCAAAACTTGTTTTGTTTTTGTTTATTTCATTCCTGCCATTATACTATCATCATGTTTTGATATTTGGCTGTTGTTTGAGTCATTTTCATCACTTTTCGCATTTGTTTGTTTTTTTCCGATAAGTTCTGGTACAAACAAAAGTCAGATTCGTAATCTCGAATCTAAATCAGTGTTCTTTCTGTTATAAACTCTATTCTTTTCATCGTCTTCTTGTTTTTTTGCCCCTATCTGTGTCATGTATTCACTAAGGGAGAGGGAACAAAGGAGGATTGTAGATCAACGATGCGAAATACTAAGCCATGGTTTGGGGGTTCTAGAACGAGCAGTTGACAAGTGTAGAAGATTATTCTATGATCTTCAAGCTTCATGGGAAAAAGAGGTACAACTTCAAAAGGATGAAAGACAAAGGAGAGTCTCTGTGGTTATCATTCAAAAGTATGTACGCAAGTGGTTAGTACGACGTGCTTATTTGAAATTCTTGTCAGTCTCTACTTCTATACAGTGTTGTTGGAGAAAGGTGTTAGCAATAAGGGGATTCCGAAGGCTTAAACAAGAGGCTACTGAAGTCGCTATTAATCCTATTCAAGATTCGAGGGCGAATCTTCTTGAAGATGGAGGGAATGATACGGTTCAGCCCTGTGATACGACCCAAGTAAGGTTAGATTCGGATTTTGGCGTGAAAAGCGCAACAGTCCAGGTTTACGACAACAGTCATAATTCTCAATCCGACCGTTGGATCGGGCTAATATTTTATGTGGACTCTCCAGACATATCTTACTACCTTGGGTTAAAAATTGAAGTCAATCGGAGATCGGGAAGGAACCGCAATACTGGTCAACGGAGGCTGTATGGATTTTTTTTATTTACTTCCATTTGACTTGTGGGCTTCCTATTTGGTTAGGATTCTTTTCCTACAAGGATGTGACAACTTGTTTTGGGAATTCCTAGTTCCACAAGGATCTTTAATGAGTTGCAATATAATCTACAAGTGTGGCAGTGATTCATTAATGTTTCGGAATCCTTTTCTTATAAGGATTCCTTATTCATCCTAGCTACACAAGGAAAGAAGGGCTGGTGGTATTTATTGACATATTAGTTATTTTTATTATTTTCTTTCATGTAAGCTTAATTAAAACTTTGTTTTGAGCTAGGGTCCAAGGCTTGTTTGGATCAGGTTATGGGCTTTTCAGTTTAGGTTTTTAGGCCCGTTTTGAGTGGACCTCATATAAGTCCACATAAGGGGTCCATTAGGGTTAACTTTTCAAGAACTATTTAAACTCACGTAGGCCAAAATTTCGGCAGCTTTTGATGAATATTATTCTGAATTTTGCAGTTTTAACGTGTGAGAGTGATTCTTGCATTTTTCAGTTCTTGAACGAACTGAATCTGACTTATCGAAGATTAACTGGCTTGGTGGTGTCATTCTACTCATTCCAATAGTGTTGGTGCCTTGGGGCAGGTTTCCATTGTGTCACACTCCTATCAGACCTATGTCGGCTTTCCGGGATCAGATCTCAATCTTGATTGTGGGTTGCGTGACCACGTGATCACGAGGTTCGCATCAATGGGTTTAAATAGTTCCTGAAGAATTAACCCTAATGGACCCCTTATGTGGACTTATATGAGGTCCACTCAAAATTGGCCCAAAACCCTAATCTGAGAAGCCCATAACTTAATCCAAACAAGCCTTGGATCCTAGCTTAAAACAAAGTATTAATTAAGCCCAAACAAGCCTTGGGTTGTAGCTAACAAAATAAAATAAAGGCCCTAATATTAAATCCATGTTCTGCCATGAGAAGAAGAGAATGAACTAAAATAGTACAGAACTGATTGAAGGCTTATTTATAGCCTTCCATGCAGCCCCTTAATCCTAGAAACAAAAGGAAAAGGTAGCCACCATGTTGTTTCCAAGTTGTAGTAGGATTCCTTTGTTTCCTTTGCTCTCCTCACTTCATGGCCCAAATAAGGTTGTATTGGACCCCTCTTGCACATGGATAAGATGTACTAGGGTCTCCTCTTGATACTTCAATGGACCTTCCAATTATGACTTGGTGGAAACCTTCAAAACCAATGCATTCAATACGTCTTTCAATTTCTTTGTCTTAGACCGAGTCATTGGTCCATTTGGAACATGTAATGGGTCCTTGGTTGTGTTTCTGGGCTGGTCCGCATCAGGAGGGCGCGGTGTGTTGTTTTGATCTGACATGATAGTACCTGCAAAAATCAGTTAGTGTTAAAAAAAAAAGTCCTCACATCGCTCGTGTTTCGCTCAAATACTCTTAATATCCTCAGACGCTCACACCTCTCGTCTCACCTTCTTGTGGTTCTTGCAGAACTGAAACCAACACCAAATAGAACCAATATTAGCAGTGCAATCCAAATTATGAGATCCTTTCTTTGGTCAGGTTCAGATATGAGCACTACTAGAGCTAAAGTGGCTTGGGATCATGTATGTGATGCGAACCTCGTGATCACGTGGTCACGCAACCCACGTGCAAAGACACCAATTCCTGGAAAGCCAAGTAAATCAGGTTTGATAAGAGTGTGACACAAAGATAACTTGTACCTAGGCACCAGCACTATTGAAAACGAAAACCCCCACCCAACGAATATCTGAATTTTGGCCTATAAAATGAGGCATTTGCCATGGATTTAGGCATCTTGGTGTTCAGATCAATATCTTGCTCTTGTTCTCTTTCTTTGTATTTTGTAATGTTCAAGTTTTATTCAATGTTATATTTTCCTTAATCTCTTGTTTATGCTTTTCATTTCCTTTAATATACTTATATAATTATGTTCTTATCTTGTTTATTTTTATTTTTTTCTTTCGTTATGTTTAGTTAAGTGTATCATGTCAAGGTGAAAAGGTTACACTAATGGTGTAAGAATAAGTATAGTATAAACTCAACATGTACCTTAATGCTTGATACTAACATGTTTTGTATTTGTTATCTTGTTCAATTTTAATACTTTGCTTTTAATATGTTCTTATCTAGATTTATATTGTATAGCCCTTGGTACAACAAATACTTGGCACTTTCATAGCCCAACCATATGGTATAACCGACACATGTGCTATGAAAGGAACTTGATTTGTTGTTAACATAAGTTATAATCATGAATACCTGACAACATTTACAAGTATTAGCATTATTCGAGATAACTAATGTAATCATGTTAACAATTTATAATTCGATTGGAACCTTCTTTGTGTGTGGTTTCTAAGTTGAGTAATAAAAAGAGTTTATATTATACTTGTTTGAAATACCATTAGTGGATCCTCTAACCTTGACAATTATTTTATCCTTGTTTAATCTTTATATCAATATCACATCTAAAAGCTCTCTTCAACTCCTTTTCTGTTATTATCTATTTCTTTATTTATAGTTTATACAGTTAACCTCCCTATGGTTTGACCCCGGTAATGTCGGGTTACTTATTACTTTGACACTCCTACACTTGGGAGAAGACATCAACCCTTTGATCATGCCAGTTTTCCATGTAGTAGATATGGAAACGCTACTCACTGAAGAACAAGTCTGGCCATGCTTCACAAGAACAGTTGCTCAGAAGGGCCATAACTTTTGATCCGGTCGTTAGATTACGCTCAAATTTTTAAAGGAGTTTACGGAGGTCGTTTTCCATGGAATTGATTTCGAATTGCTAATCACTGAAGAGGTCTGGTCGCGCCTCACCAAAATAAAAAATTGAAAGGGAGTTGATCCGACCGTTGGATCGCGCTTAAATTTTTACAGGAGTTTTCGAAGGCTGTTTTTCATGTAGTAGATTTGGATTCTCTACTCACTAAAGAAGAGGTCTTGTCACACCTGACAAGAATAACATGTCAAAAGGGACATAACTTTTAATTTGACAGTTGGATCTCGCTTAAATTTTTAAAATACTTTTCGAAGGTCGTTTTCCTTGTAGCAGATATGGAAACGAAACTCATTGAAGAGGAGGTCTATTCACGCCTTATTGGAATAACGATTCAAAAGGGCACTAACTTTTAATCCGACTGTTGGATTATGCCCAAATTATTACAGAAGTTTCCGGAGGTCATTTTCTTTCAAGTAGATATAGAATCACTATTCACTGAAGAGGAGGTCTAGTCACCTCTGACTAGAATAGCAGCTCAATAGGGCGATAACTTTTGATTCCACCATTGGATCGCACTAAAATATTTACAGGAGTTTCCGGAGGTCATTTTCCATGTAGTAGATATTGAAGAGGTACTCACTGAAGAGGAGGTCTAGTCACGCTTCACAAGAATAGTTGCTCAGAATGGCCATAACTTTTGATCCGATCGTTGGTTCATGCTCAAATATTTATAGTAGTTTTCAGAGGTCATTTTCCTTGTATTAGATATGGAATCGCTACTCACTAAAGAGGAGGTCTAGTCACACCTGATCAGAAAAGCAAATTGAATAGGACATAACTTTTGATTCGATCATTGTATTGAGCTCAAATTTTTACAGGAATTTTCAGAGGTCATTTTCCATATTGTAGATTAGGAATCGCTACTAATTGAAGAGGTGGTCTCATCATGGCTATCAAGAATAACAAATCAAACGGGCCAGAATTTTTGACCCGACCGTTGGATCGTGCTTAAATTTTTACAGGAGTTTCTAGAGGTTGTGTTCCTTGTTTTAGATATGGAATTGCTACTCACTAAAGAGGAGGTCTCATTATGCCTAACAAGAATAACAGCTTAAACTGGCCAGAACTTTTGATCAGACCGTTGGATCACACTTAAAATTTTTAAAGGAGTTTTCGGAGGTCATTGTCCATTTATAGATATTGAATCGCTACTCGGTGAAGAGGAGGTTTAGTCACGCCTAACCAGAATAGCACCTCCATAGGGTGAGAACTTTTAATTCAACCGTTGGATTGCACTGAAATCGTTTCAGGAGTTTTCGAAGCTCATTTTCCATGTAGATGATATGGAAGCGCTCCTCACTGAAGAGAAGGTCAAGACACACCTGACCAGAATAGCAGCTCAAAAAAGCCATAACTTTTGATCTGACCGTTGTATTGTGCTTAATTTTTACAGGAGTTTTCAGAATCTATTTTCCATGTAGTAGATTTGGAATCGCTACTCACTGAAGAGAAGGTCTAGTCACGCCTGACCAGAATAACAAATCAAAATGGACATAACTTTCAATCTAATAGTTGGATTGCGCTTAAATTTTTACAATAGTTTCCGAAGGTCGTTCTTCTTGGAGTAGATTTTGAATGGCTACTCACCAAAGAGGAGGTTTAGTCACGCCTTACTAGAATAATAGATGAAAAGCGACATAAGTTTTGATCTAACTATTGGATCGTGCTTAAATTTTTACAGGAGTTTTCGGAGGTCATTGTCCTTGTAGTAGATATTGAATTGCTACTCAACGAAGAGGGGTTAGTCACACATGAGCAGAATAGCAGCTCAATAAGGCGATAACTTTTGATTCAACCATTGGATCACACTGAAATATTTACAGGAGTTTCCAGAGGTCGTTTTCCATGCAGTAGATATGGAAGCACTACTCAATGTAGAGGAGGTCTGGTCACGCCTGACCAGAATACCAGCTTAAAAGAGCCATAACTTTTGATCCGACTGTTGGATTGTGCTTAAAGTTTTACAGGAGTTTTCGAAAGCCATTTTCCATGGAGTGGATTTTGAATCGTTACTCACTAAAGAGGAGGTCTAGTCACGCCTAACCATAATAACAGATCAAAAAAGACATAACTTTCAATTAGACAGTTGGATTGCGCTTAAAGTTTTACAGGAGTTTCCGGAGGTTGTTTTCCTTGTAGTAGATGTGGAATCGCTACTCACTAAAGAGGAGGTCTACTCACTCCTGACCAAAATAACGGCTTAAAAGTGCCCTAACTTTTGATCCAATCGTTGGATAGTGCTTAATTCTTTACATTTTTTTTTGGAGGTCATTGTCCTTGTAGTAAGATTTAGAATCGCTACTCATTGAAGAGGAGGTCTCGTCACGCTTGACCAGAATACAAGCTCAAACTGGCCATAACTTTTGATCTGACATTTGGATCGCGCTCAAATTTTTATAGGAGTTTCTGAATGTCATTTTCCTTGGAGTAATTTGAAATCGCTACTCACTGAAGAGGAGGTCTCGTCAATCCTGACCAGAGTAACAACTCAAACTAGCCATAACTTTTGATCCAATAGTTGGGTCACGCTGATATTTTTATAGAAGTTTCTGGAGGTTATTTTCCATGTACTAGTTTTTGAATCGCTACTTACTGAAGAGGAGGTCTAGTAACTTATGACAAAATAACGGCTCAAGGGGACCCTAACTTTTGATTCGACGGTTAGATCATCCTCAAATTATTACAGTAGTTTCTATAGGTCGTTTTCCTTATAGTAGATATAGAATCGCTACTAACTGAAGTAGAGGTCTCGTCATGTGTGACAAGAATACCAGCTCAAAAGGGTCATGACATGACCGTTGGATCGTCACCATTTTTGAGTATGTTGTTCTTCACAACATGCTCTACATCTTGACCGAACGGATCATCTTTTCAATCAATGAACTGAGAGATACTGGCCTCGTAGTTCTTTGAGATAAGGTGAGTAGCTGCATCTTTTTCAGTGGGTTTTCTTTCTGGACTTCTAATACCAGCTATAAACATGATAATCTCTCATTAGAGCTTTGCTATCTCTAGTAAATGTCTATTGCCATAATGTCTTCATGTTCTGGTGTGGAATCTGTTCCATTGGTTAGCTGTAACATTAAACAACAAAATGAAGTTAAGTCTGGACACAATTGAATACAACTCATTTGGAAGTTCATTTGCTTGCTGGTTAGAGAGTGGTGTTGTCGAAGCTTGATCTCCTTTGTTCACCGTTGGATCGTCACCATCTTTTAGTATGTTGTTTTTCTGAACCTGCTATATATCTTGACCGAACGGATCGTTGTTCCAATCAAAGTTCTGGTAGATACGGGACTCGCAATTCTGTACCATAATGTCTTTGTGTTCTGCTATCGAATCTGTTCCAATGGTTAGCTCTGACATTGAACAACAAAATGCAGTTAAATCTGGACATACCTTACAATTAGAGCTCCATGATATGCTAATTAGTCACGACATGTTGAGTTCTAAAGTTGATGAGTTGAAGGTTGGGTCTAAGCAACAAGAACAGCTAAACCTTAGCCCCAAATTGAATTTTTTAAATGCTTTGAAGGGTTATGATGTTGATGACAATAAGGGTAGGATGTCCCTTGATATGAATCCAGTCCGTAACTTGCATTTTGCTCCCCCCGCAATAACTAATGGTCGTGTGACAGTAGCTCCTCCACTTGATGTGTTTGAGGATGGCTGTGAACTTTGGAAATCCACTCTAGTTGGTCATTTCGTGGGTCAGAAATTACCCTATCCTGTTGTTAATTCTATTGCCAAAAGAATATGGGGTTCCCACGGTCTATCCGATGTTTTATCTTCTGATAATGGTTTCTTTCTCTTCACTTTTGATTCTGTCGATCGCGCCACTAATGTTCTAGAGAGAGCCCCATGGCACATGGCCAACAGACCTTTGGTGCTTAAACGTTGGCATCCGAACATGCAATTTTTGAAAGATGATTTGGATAGAGTTCCGGTATGGGTTAAGCTCTATAATGTTCCTCTCGAGTATTGGACTGTTAAGGGATTGAGTTGTGTAGCGAGTGCTATTGGGGTTCCCCTTCATGCTGACCTCACTACATTATTGCGTAAAAGGCTTAGCTACGCAAGAGTCTGCGTTGAGATAGAAGCTTCGAAAACGCTGGTGAAGGAATACGACCTTCGCTGTCCAAATGGGTTATTCATAACAATTTCAGCGGATTATGAATGGATACCTTCAAGGTGCAATAATTGCAATGTCTTTGGACATACCACAGCGATATGTGCTACTAGTAAAGTTGATGATCGTACAATGGGGGCAGATGGAAAAAGGAAAATAGGAGTTGTGAACTCTAAACCTGCAGATAATAAGCAGAATCAGCTTCAATGGCAGGTAGTTGGTAAACGAAATAAGGGTGTTCCGATTGGTGAGAATGATTGTTTGGCATCTAAAGAGCTTAATTGTAATGAGAATGGTTCTGTAGCATCTGCTTTACATATTGCTGATTGTCATACGAATGAAACTGCGACATCAGATGTGCCCAATGCTGGTTGTTATGAAGATGAAAATCCTACCTCTCCTCTTGTTTTGAAGAGTTTACGAGCAGACATGGTGCGGGAGGAAGGGGCTGCATGTACTTCTTTAGATCAAAGTTTAACCATCTGTAATACAATTGCTTATGCAACCATGAACCCTATTAGTCATGAGGTGAATGTTGATATTGGAGCTATGGGAGCTGATACAGGTAAGGAAGACGAGGATAAGGAGTCGACGTCACTGATCCCAACAAGTCCGCAAAGTCCGATTTCTTCTGACGGGGAAACTTTTATTAATCAGTTAGCTAGCAAGGCTAGAGACTCTCTAGAGAAAAAGAAAACGGGTTCTCCAGGCTTTTCAAAGAAGAGTAAGAAATCTGGCTCCTCGAGGGGGGCAAGTCAAGGTAATCAGTGTGTTGCTGTTTGGTACTCCTCTCTAATTCCCTATGATTATTGGATGTTGGAATGTTAGAGGTTTGAATGATCCCATAAAGCATTCAGAACTGCGTCAGCTCATCCATCAAGAGAGGATGGTTTTTTTTGGTTTGGTTGAAACTCGGGTTAGAGACAGGAATAAAGATAATGTTTCGCAACTTCTTCTGCGTAATTGGTCATTCTTGTATAATTATGATTTCTCTTGTCGTGGTCGTATTTGGGTTTGTTGGAATGCTGATTTGGTGAAGGTGGATGTTCTGGGAATGTCAGACCAGGCTATCCATGTTTCTGTCATGATATTAGCTACCAATATCTGTTTTCATGCTTCAATCATTTACGGAGACAATAATGCATCCTTACGTGAGGCTTTATGGTCTGATATTGTGAGTCGTAGTGATGGATGAGAGTCAACCCCATGGATTCTTATGGGCGACTTTAATGCTATCCGCAACCAGTCAGAGAGGTTAGGAGGGTCTTCTACGTGGGCTGGTCATATGGACAGATTGGAAACATGTATACGTGAAGCGAAAGTGGATGATCTTCGGTATTCAGGTATGCATTATACTTGGACGAACCAATGTCCTGAGAATATGATTATGCGGAAACTAGATAGAGTGCTTGTAAATGAGAAGTGGAATATGCACTTCCCATTATCGAAAGCGAGATTCTTGCCTGCTGGTATGTCGGATCATTCTCCCATGGTGGTAAAAGTCACTGGCAATGTTCAGAACATAAAGAAACCATTCAGATTCTTCGATATGTGGATGGATCATGACGAGTTCATGCCCTTGGTGAAGAAAGTATGGGATCAGCATTCAGGAGGTTGTCCAATGTATCAGTTGTGTTGCAAACTAAGGAAGCTAAAGCAGGAACTTAAACATTTCAATAAGACTCACTTCTCCAATATTTCCGATAGAGTCAAAGATGCAAAAGATCACATGGATAAGGCTCAACAAGCTCTGCATACAGCGCCTGAGAATCCAACATTGCGTATGCGAGAAAGAGATGTTGTTCGTAACTATGCTTCTACTGTCAGGGCGGAAGAGAGTTTTTTCAAACAAAAGGCAAGGATGCAATGGCTTAGCTTGGGGGATCAGAATACTAGCTACTTCCACAAATCAGTAAATGGAAGACAGAATAGAAATAAGCTTCTCTCCGTTACAAGGGAGGACGGGGAAGTCGTTGAAGGACACGAGGCAGTCAAATCAGAAGTAATTGCATACTTCCAGCGTGTGTTGGGAGTGAATCAGATGCCTAGGGTCTTGAACGAGGAAGTGATGCAATCGGCAATTAACTGCAAACTGTCTTCGACTCAACAACATGAACTAGCACAAGAAGTAACAAGGGAGGAGATTAAGAATGCTATGTTTAGTTTGAAAAACAACAAAGCCCCTGGCCCGGATGGCTTCAACGCAGGTTTCTTCAAAAGAATGTGGCATATAGTGGGGGAAGATGTAATCAAAGCTGTTAGCTCCTTCTTTCAGACTCGTAGAATGCTTAAAGAAATGAATGCTACATCCATTTCCCTTATCCCTAAAGTTGCTAATCCTACGAGGTTGACAGATTTTCGTCCTATATCTTGCTGCAATACAGTATACAAATGCATCGCGAAGATTTTAGCTGGGAGAATGAAAGTTGTTTTGCCGTCCTTAGTAGGTCCGTATCAGACAGCTTTTATCTCTGGACGGAGAATCAGCGACAATATTCTTTTGTCTCAGGAACTAATGAAAGGCTATCATATATCTACGGGTCCGGCTCGTTGTGCTATGAAAGTAGATCTGATGAAGGCTTATGACTCGGTTCGGTGGGATTTCGTTGATGCTACGTTAATAAAAATGGGATTCCCTAGAACAGTGGTTGATTGGATCATGGTGTGTGTTACATCGTGTCAATTCTCAATCAACGTCAACGGTGAACTTGCAGGTTACTTTCATGGGGGTAGAGGGCTGAGACAAGGTGATCCATTATCTCCATATTTGTTTGTCCTTTGCATGGAAATCCTGTCAGGGCTGTTCTGCAATATGAGTGCCAATCAAAACTTCAAGTTCCACTGGAGATGCAAGAAGGACAGAATTTCTCAGATTTGCTTTGCCGACGACTTGATGATATTCAGCAAAGGGGATGTACACTCAGTTCGTATGATCAAAAATGCACTCATAGAGTTTCAAGATCTATCAGGTCTATATCCAAATCCAAACAAAAGTGACATCTTCTTGAGCGGTGTGTTAGGTGCTGAGAGGGAACAAATTATCAGTATTCTTGGGTTTAGAGAGGGGGAGCTTCCAATGAAATATTTGGGAGTGCCTCTTATCTCGTCCAGACTAAAGGCTGTTGATTGTAAGGGCCTCGTGGATCGAATTACCGCTAAAGTACGACATTGGACCTGCAGAACACTCTCTTTCGCAGGGCGAGTACAACTGATTAACTCAGTTTTATTCTCCATCCAGGTCTATTGGGCATCTCTATTCCTATTACCTGGGCAAGTAGTGAAAAACGTTGAGCAAATTATGAGATCATTTCTTTGGTCAGGTTCAGATATGAGCACTACTAGGGCTAAAGTGGCTTGGGATCAGGTATGTCTTCCAAGAAAGGAGGGGGGGCTAGGCATAAAAAGGATAACAGAATGGAACAAGATTGCCTTGTTGAAACACATTTGGAACTTGTGCAATGACTCGGATGGCTCAATCTGGTCTACTTGGATCAGATCCAATCTCTTGCGAGGTAGGAATTTCTGGACAATCAAGGCGCCAGAAAGCTGCTCTTGGGCTTGGGGAAAGATTCTAAAGCTCAGATCCTTAGCATGGCCGAAGATGAAGCACATTATCGGAGATGGAATGACAACCTCTCTATGGTTTGACAATTGGCATCCTCACAGCCCGCTCGCTGATACTTACGGTGAACGATTGATCTATGATTCAGGTATGGAACACAATGCGAGAGTGAACGTGCTGATTAATAACTTAGAATGGAGAATTCCTATCACTCATGCTATTGGCTGGCACCCCATTATAGAAGCCTTTCCTTCCACATCTACTCCTAAGGGGCAAAAGGATGAGATTGTTTGGTTGGATTCACCAAATCAGAGTTTCTCGGTCAAAGTAGCTTGGGAACAACTAAGAATTCATCATCAGATGGTTGATTGGCATGACATCGTGTGGTTCAAGAATGTTGTCCCAAGACATGCATTTCTTCTTTGGGTGGCTATCCAACGGAAACTCTCAACGCAGGATAGACTTCATCGGTTTGGTATTCATGGTCCCAATAGGTGCTCACTTTGTCTCCGCAATAATGAAGATCACAACCACTTGTTCTTTGAATGCTCCTTTACGAAAGCATTATGGTGGAATGTTTGTGACAGATGCGACATTCCAAGAATGACAAAAAGCTTGGATGAATGGATTTGATTGGCCACTGTCTCTTGGCATGGCAAAAGTTTCATCAACTTTTCACGTCAACTGGGTTTCGCAGCTACAGTGTATTGTATCTGGCAAGAACGGAACGCAAGGATCTTTGCAGATGTGTCTAAAGCTTCGAATTTGGTTTTTGATCAAATCGAATGTATCATTCGCGATAAGCTTGTTTTGATGAGGAATGTTCAACAAACAGATGAAAACATAAGGATCCAAAGACTTTGGAGGGTCAATAACATGGACTCTTAATTTGATGTTTAGCTGGTTGTTTTTGTACCCCTAGCATATCTAGTTGGTCTAAGTTTTTGTTTTGTTATGTGGCTAGCCTGTAGCCATTTGTTGGTTTTCGTTTCTGTTCACATTGTAAATCTTGGGTATGCCCATTATATTCTTTGTATCATTTTCTTTTAATACATAAGTCAGCTTACCAAAAAAAAAAGAATAAAAGCTCAAATAGGCCATAACTTTTGATTCGATAGTTGGATCACTCTTAAAGTTTTTAGAGGTCGTTTTTCATGGAGTTGATTTGAAGTCTCTACTTATTGAAGAGGAGGTCTAGTCATAGCTGACCAAATTAACAGATTAAAAAGGACATAACTTTTTATCCAACTGTTGGATCATCCTTAAATTTTTACAAGAGTTTGCAGAGGTCATTTCCTTATAGTAGATATGGAATCGTTACTCACTTTAGAGGCGGTCTACTCATGCCTGACAGAATAACAGATATGGAATCCTTAACTTTTGATCAGACCGTTGGATCGTGCTCTAATTGTTACAATAGTTTGCAGATGTCATTTTCCTTGTAGTAGATATGGAATCACTACTCATTGAAGAAGAGGTCTATTCATGCTTGGCCAAAATAACAACTCAAAAGGGCCCAAACTTTTGATCCGGCTATTGGATAACGCTCAAATTTTTATAGGAGTTTTCGGAGGTCGTTTGCCTTGTAGTAGATTTAGAATTGCTACTCAATGAAGATGTCTTGTCATGCCTAACCAGAATAATAGCTCAAACTGGCCATAACTTTTGATCCGATAGTTGGATCGCGCTGAAATAGTTCTAGTAGTTTCTGGAGGTTGTTCTCTATGGAGTAGATTTGGAATCTCTACTAACTAAAGAGGAGGTCTAGTCACGCCTAACCAAAATAATAGATTAAAAAAGACATAAATTTTGTTCTGACTGTTAGATCACCTTTAATTTTTTACAAGAGTTTCCGGAGGTCGTTTTCCTTGTAGTAGATATGGATTCGCTACTCACTAAAGAGGTCTCCTCACTCTTGACTAGAATAACAGCACAAAAGGGCCTTAACTTTTAATCTGACCGTTGGATTGTGCTCAAATTATTACAGGAGTTTTCGGAGGTCGTTTTCCTTGTAGTAGATGTCATAGACCAATTCTGGGTTATTCCAAAAAATAAAGGCTGACAACATGGAGAAAGCAAGCCGGGAAATCAAGCTACAATTTTTGGAGGAAATTCAATGCCTAATTGTACCGTATTATACCCAAAAATAGAGAAACAATTCAAATTCAAGGTCAAATTAAATGATTATTGCATGAATTTGCATAAAATTAAGTTCAAGGACATAATTAAATTTTTAATATGTCAATTTGATTTAATCATGGGCCAAATTGAATTTGAATTATGTTTAAGAATTAATTTGGGTCCAATTGAAGGATTTAATTAAGTGCAATAACTTAATTATATTTTAAATGGGTCAGATTAATTTTATTTTGTGTTAATTGGTGAAAAATTAAGTTTGGGAGCCTAATTTGGGCTTAATTGAGGAGATTGAAATTTTAAGAGATCAAATTTAATTTTTTCCAAGTTAACTGATTGAAATCAGGGGCAAAATTGCAAGATAATTGACGATTTGGGTCACTTATGGATTAAATTAAAGAAATTCACAGCCGATGACCAATCTGCAAAAAGCACCAAATTATAGGGGCTTAGTTGACAAAAACCAGAGGTGAAATTGAAGAAATTGAAAGTTTAATGGTCAATTAGAAGTTAAATTGCATAAATCCGAGACCAAGAACCATATTGCAACATTCGCGTAAATTCGTGGCTCAAACAGTAATTCATTAGGGGCTTAATTGCACTAAATCAAAAGTTTAGGGTCAATTAGGGGTTCAATTGAAACCAATTGAAAGATGGAGGACTAAATTGAAAATTAGTAAAATTCCCTAATTCTAAAATGGCGTCATTTTGAGTATGAAAAAAAAAAACCAGAAGACCCGTCGTTTGGCCACTGTTCATTGGCTTCTTCTTTTACCTGGTTAAAGCTAGTCTGGTTACCTACTTTACAGGTGCATTTAATACATCTAACGTCCATAAAATTTGACAAATCTTGCACGCAAATGATCCCCTGTAGTTCCTCTACAGCTCCAAGTGAGCATTGCAATCTGAATGGCAATGAGATGGCGTCGACGCCAGCCTAAACATGCCAACTCTGTCGTCTTTTTTTGTAGATTTGATAGTGCATCATGCTTCCTTTGAACCAACGGTTGGGATCCTTCCCAACTGAATCAAGAGCTGAAATTTTTCCCGAGTAAAGACAAGATTGCCCTCTTCCACCACCTATAAATAGAGACGGATTTGATGGCCTGAAGGAGGAGAAAATCGGGTCCAAAAATCAGAAAAAACCAGCCGCCTTAGTTTTTTTTTCCTATATAGTCCTCTCTCTTGTTTCTTTCTTCACTGTGGCCTTCAACCACCACCACCCTCATCACCGATCTTCCCACCATCAGCTCCACCATAGGAAGCCAACATAACCACCAACCGACCACCAAGAGCCATCGTCGGTTTCCCTCTCCTCTCTACAGCCCCTCCTGTTTTCTTCTTCTTCTTTTGCTTCCTTTACCACTGGCCATCGTCTACTCAGCCGAAGCCTCCTGAGCCATCAGCCAGACATCCTCAGCACGTTCGAGACCCCTAAGCCAAACAACTTTCTCCTCCCTGCGGTGCCTCCTTCTTCTTCACTGAGGCCGCTGCATGTAGAATTAATTTGGCTTTCGGTCGGGCTAGTTTTGGCCCAGCCCAAGTGGTTGAGTCTAGCCCAACCCCGATTTGCCCTTTTAAAAAAATAATAAACAAAACAAAAAAATCCAAAATTTTCAAAAATCATTTTTAAAAATTGTCATTTTCTCAAATATTTTTCTATCCATTTTGCATAATATCGGGTTATGTATTTACACAATAAAATGCAAATCCAGTATTAAAATACTCGGTTTTCTCCGAAATATTTCAAAAAAAAATTCAAAACATTTTTAAAAAATCTCAAAAACTTTTAAATCAATTTCCCTTTTCAAAAACAAAAAAAAATATATTTTGTTTTTATGCATACGGTCAAATCCTAAAAATTTTCCAAGCATATTTTCTTTAAAAAATTGCATCTTTCTCATGTTTTGAAAATCCAAAAAATGGATATCATAATCAGTTGATGATCATCCATTAGGTTTTGGCCAAAATATCAAAAAACTTTTTTCAATTTTTTTTTAGGATCTGATATAAACTTTAATATTTGTGGGGTGTAAAATTACACAATAAAGTACACCCTCAGGTATTAAAGATACAAGGTGTAACAACTGTGATTCTAAAATTCAGACTTTAAAAGGGTTAGGATTTACTCGATAAGGTAAAAACTTTCTCATGAAGAGAGATCTATCTTGAACTTTAGAAAAGACCACCGAATAGAAACCCGACTTAGAAAAAACAAGTAAACAACAATGCAGCTTACCGTAGGTAGGATGCACTAGAGGTGATGCGTCTTCCCCTAGCAAAACCAGTCCCTTACTCATACTGTTGTAGACCATAGGTTCCTAATGACCATAATACTAAGTGGTAACTCCTAAACATTAATCATAATTTTATGATTAAATCCAAAACCCTTTCCAACACACAACACCTCACACAAGTGGCAAGACAGAAGGCTCTGCCATCACTAGATGACGTCGTGACGCTCAAGCACCCCACGATAGTAGATGTTCAATCGTTATTCATTGAAGAGGAGGTCTAGTCATGCATGACCAGAATAACAACTCAATGGGGCGATAACTTTTAATTCGACCATTGGATTGCACTGAAATCTTTATAGGAGTATCCGAAGGTCATTTTCCATGTAGTAAATTTGAAAGTGCTACTCACTGAACATGAGGTCTAATCATGCCTGACCAGAATAACAAATCAAAATGGACATAACTTTAAATCCGACAGTTGGATCGCACTTAAATTTTTACAGGAGTTTTCAGAGGTCGTTTTCCTTGAAGTAGATATGGAATAACTACTCACTGAAGAGGAGGTCTACTCATGCTTGACCAGAATAACAGCTTAAAATAGGCCCTAACTTTTGATGCAATCGTTGGATAGCGCTCAAATTTTTACTATAGTTTTCGAAGGCTGTTTTTCATGGAGTAGATTTGGATTCGCTACTCAATAAAGAGGAGTTCTAATCACGCTTGACCAAAATAACAGATCAAAAGGGACATAACTTTGAATCCAAGAGTTGGATCATGCTTAAATTTTTACAATAGTTTCCAAAGGTCATTTTCCTTGTAGTAAATATCGAATCGCTACGCACTGAAGAGGAGGTCTACTCACACCTGACTAGAATAATGACTCAAAAGTGCCCTAATGTTTGATCCAACCATTGGATAGTGATCAAATTTTTAAAGGAGTTTTTGGAGGTCGTTTTCCTTGTAGTAGATATGGATTCGCTACTCATTAAAAAGGAGGTCTCCTCACGCTTGATCAAAATAACGACTTAAAAGAGTCCTAACTTTTAATCTGACCATTGGATTGTGCTCAAATTATTACAGGAGTTTCCGGAGGTCGTTTTCCTTGTAGTAAATATTGAATTGCTACTCATTGAAGAGGAGGTCCAGTCACGCATGACCAGAATAGCAGCTCAATGGGGCGATAACTTTTGATTCGACAGTTGGATTGTAATGAAATCTTTATAGGAGTATCTAGAGGTCATTTTCCATGTAGTAGATATGGAAGTGCCACTCATTGAAGAGGAGGTCTAGTCACGCCTGACTAGATTAACAGATCAAAAGGGACATAACTTTTCATTTGATCGTTGGATCGCCCTAAAATTTTTACAGGAGTTTGTAGAGGTCATTTTAATTGTAGTAGATATGGAATCGCTATTCACTGAAGAGGAGGTCTCCTCATGCCTAACAAGAATAACACTTCAAAAAAAGCCATAACTTTTTATTCGATCCTTGGATCATGCTTAAATTATCACAGGAGTTTGTGGAGGCCATTTTCCTTGTAGTAGATATGGAATCGCTACTCACTGAAGAGGAGGTTTCGTCATGCCTCACAAGAATAATAGCTCAAACGGGACATAACTTTTCATTCGACTGTTGGATTGCGTTGAAATTTTTACAGCAGCTTCTGGAGGTCGTTTTCCTTATAGTAGATATGGAATCGCTACTCACTGAAGAGGAGGTTTTTTCACGCCTGACCAGAATAACAGCTTAAAGAAATAGATAATATCAGAAAAGGAGTTAAAGAGAGCTTTGAGATGTGATATTGATATAAGGATTAAACAAGGATAAAATAATTGTTAAGGTTAGAGGATCCACTAATGGTATTTTAAAAAAGTATAGTATAAACTCTTTTATTACTCAACTTAGAAACCACACACAAAGGAGGTTCCAATCGTATTATATATTGTTAACATGATTACATTAGTTATCTTATTTGAATAATGCTAATACTTGTAAATGTTGTCATGTATTCATGATTATAACTTATGTTAACAACAAATCAAGTTCCTTTCATAGCACAGGTGTCGGTTATGCCATATGGTTGGCTATGAAAGTGACAAGTATTTGTTGTACCAAGGGTTATACAATATAAATCTAGATTAACCATTTAACAAGTAAAGTATAAAAATGAACAAGATAACAAATACAAAACATGTTAGCATCAAACAGTAAAGCCCATGTTGAGTTTATACTATACTTATTCTTAGACCATTAGTGTAACCTTTTCACTTTAACATAATAAACTTAGCTAAACATTATGAATATGAGAAACATAAATAAACAAGATAAGAACATAATTCTATAAGTATAGTAAAGGAAATGAAAAGCATAAACAAGAGATTAAGAAAAATATAATATGGAATAAAACTTGAACATTACAAAATACAAAGAAAGAGAGCAAGAGCAAGATCTTGATCTGAACACCAAGATGCCTAAATGCATGAGAAATGCCTCCTTTTGTAGGCCAAAATTCAGAACTATTGATTTGATGACTAATTGTTGAGTGGGTTGCCACCTCTTGACTTGGTAACCATTCTTATCTTCTTGTCTGCAGAAAATGTCATTGCTAACATCAGAATTTGAACAGATAGTCTTCATGAAAGTTCTGGGGAATTGTCTCAGCTTTCCAAAAAAACAAGAATGAGGTCATTTGAACTTCTAGAACATGAGATATGGGTTGAACACTTAACAGTGTTTGGGTTGTAGGACATATTCCGACTTCTCTGTTGTTTCTACAATTTGAACTTGAAAACGGTCCTTTTGAATCTTGGACTCTTCATGAAAGTTTTAGGTTTATATCTTAGCTTTCCATCCATATTGATGCAAACCTCGTGATCACGTGGTCACGCAACCCACAATCAAGATTGAGATCTGATCCCGGAAAGCCGAAATAGGTCTGATATGAGTGCGACACAATGGAAACCTGCCCCAAGGCACCTACACTATTGGAATGAGTAGAATGACGCCACGAAGCCAGTTAATCTTCGATAAGTCAGATTCAGTTCGTTCAAGAACTGAAGAATGCAAGAATCACTCTCACACGTTAAAACTGAAAAATTCAGAAGTAATTATCATCAAAGCTCCGAAATTATGGCCTACATGAGTTTAAATAGTTCTTGAAAAGTTAACCCTAATGGACCCTTTATGTGGACTTATATGAGGTCCACTCAAAACTGGCCCAAAACCCTAAAATAAAAAGCCCATAACTTAATCCAAACAAGCCTTGGATCCTAGCTTAAAACAAAGTATGAATTAAGCCCAAACAAGCCTTGGGCTGTAGCTAACAAAATAAAATAAAGCTCTTATCTCATGGCCCAAATAAGGTTGTATTGGACCCCTCTTGCACATGGATAAGATGTACTAGGATTTCCTCTTGATACTCCAATGGATCTTCCAATTCTGACTTGGTGGAAATCTTCAAAACCAATGCATTCAATGCGTCTTTCAATGTCTTTGTCTTGGACCGTGTCATCGGTCCATTTGGAACATGTAATGGGTCCTTGCTGGTGTTTCTGGGCTGGTCTGCATCACCCCTCTCCCCTCGAAAGGATTCGACCTCGAATCAAAATCTGTGTCAAACAAAGTAAGATCAGCAACATTAAAGGTAGCACTAACACTATACTCACCTGGAAGGTCAATTTTGTATGCGTTGTCATTGATTCTCTCTAAAACCTGAAAACGACCATCACCACGAGGCTGTAATTTTGATTTCCTTTGGTTAGGAAATCGTTCCTTACGCATGTGCACCCATACCCAATCACCGGGTTGGAAAACAACCAGTTTACGTCCCTTGTTTGCTTTAGAAGCGTAAAGTCTGTTCTTTTTCTCTATTTGTAGTCGAACTCCCTCATGGAGTTCTCTCACCATCTTTGCCTTCTTTTCACCATCTAAACTTACCCTTTCTTCACAAGGTAAAGGAATTAAGTCCATAGGAGTTAGTGGATTAAAACCATAAACAATTTCAAAAGGAGAAAAAGTAGTAGTTGAATGCACAGTTCTATTATAAGCAAACTCAACAAAAGGCAAACATTCTTCCCAACTTTTCAAATTCTTTTGAATTACAGCACGTAAAAGTTGGGATAATGTTCTATTCACTACCTCAGTTTGTCCATCTGTTTGAGGATGGCATGTTGTTGAAAATAAGAGTTTAGTTCCCAACTTTCCCCATAAGGTCTTCCAAAAGTAACTAAGAAACTTAACATCACGATCTGACACTATACTTTTAGGAATGCAATGCAAACGTACAATCTCTCTAAAGAACAAGTCTGTGATATGAGATGCATCATCTGTTTTATGGCATGCAATGAAATGCGCCATCTTAGAAAACCTATCAACCACAACAAAGATAGAGTCTCTACCTTTCTTTGACCTAGGTAAACCTAAAACAAACTCCATAGAGATATCTACCCAAGGTTCAGTAGGCACAGGTAGTGGTGTATATAGTCCATGCGGTTGTACTCTAGATTTTGCCTTTCTACAAGCAATGCACTATTCACAAATTCGTTGCACATCTCTTTTCATCTTTGGCCAATAGAAATGCTCATGCAATACATCCAAGGTTTTCGCAACCCCAAAGTGACCCATTAAACCACCCCCATGTGCTTCACGAACAAGCAATTCACGCAAAGAACTAGCAGGAACACACAATCTATTCTCTTTGAACAAATAACCATCCATCAAATAAAACTTACCGAAAGCCGAATGTCCACATGCATTATAAATCTTAGCAAAGTCAGAGTCATTATCATACAATTCCTTCACATATTCAAAACCTAACAATCTAGTATTCATGGTGTGTAAAAGAACATACCTGCGCGAGAGTGCATCAGCTACGATGTTCTCTTTCCCTTGCTTATACTTGATTACGTAAGGGAAAGTTTCAATGAATTCAACCCATTTTGCATGCCTCCTATTCAACTTACCTTGTCCTTTCAGATGTTTCAAGGACTCATGATCCGAATGGATTACGAACTCTTTTGGGCACAAGTAATGCTGCCATGTCTCAAGTGCTCTTACCAATGCATAGAGTTCTTTGTCGTAAGTTGGATAGTTCAAGCTTGCTCCACTTAACTTCTCACTGAAATACGCAAATAGGTCTCCGATCCTGCATCAAAACAGCACCTATTCCTATTCCAGAACAGGTGCAGAACATAATTTCTCTTTCAAAAAAACAAAAGCCAACTCTTGTTCCTCCCCCCATCTAAACCTAACCGACTTTTTAACAACTATTTCAAGGGCGCAGCTATTGTGCTGAAATCTTTCACAAAACGCTTGTAAAAACTAGCTAACCCATGAAAACTCCTTACCTCACTTACCGATTTGGGTGTAGGCCAATCCCGGATGGCCTTAACTTTCTCCTCATCCATCTCGATGCCCTGTGCAGTTACAACGTAGCCAAGAAACACAATTTTCTCCATGCAAAAGGCACACTTTTTAAGATTAGCATACAATTTCTCACTACGCAACACACTAAGTACATTACGCAAATGATCAAGATGCTCAGTTAAGTTCTTGCTATATATCAAAATGTCATCAAAATAACCACAAACTTACCTATGAATGCACGCAACACATGATTCATTAAACGCATAAACGTACTAGGTGCATTTGTAAGTCCAAACGGCATTACTAACCATTCATACAAACCATGCTTAGTCTTAAATGTTGTTTTCCACTCATCACCTTCTTTCATCCTAATTTGACGGTACCCACTTTTCAAGTCAATTTTAGAGAAGATACAGGATCCATGTAACTCATCTAACATGTCATCAAGCCTAGGAATGGGATGTCTATACTTTACCGTTATGTTGTTGATGGCTCGGCAATCAACACACATCCTCCATGTTCCATCCTTCTTTGGCACAAGTAACACGGGTACAGCACACGGGCTCATACTCTCACGAATGTAGCCCTTTTCCATCAGCTCATCAACTTGCCTTTGAAGCTCCTTCGTCTCCTTGGGATTGCTTCTATAAGCTGGTCGGTTAGGAATTGAAGCTCCGGGTACGAAATCAATCTGATGCTCTATCCCCCTCAATGGTGGTAATCCGATAGGAGTATCGTCGGGGAACACATCATCAAATCCCTGCAACAAAGAAATAGCAACACTAGGCACAATATGATCAAGATCATTAGTATTAAAGTAAGCCTCTTTGTACACAAGTAAGATCATTGGCTTGTTAGTGAAAAATGCAGATCTGACCTCACCCTCTCTAGCATAAAAATTGGGTTGTTTCTTTAGTTTTTCCACACAATTCTCATCACACTTGCTGACTTTCTTCACTCCTCTTGTCTTACCTCCACACTCGGCCAGATTTGGGTTTTTTTGAGTTCTGGTCGAATGGTTTGATTTGTTTGGAGTGTTGGTTGAATATTTGCTTGTGTTTGGATGGGTGGCCGAATGGGTTGTAGTGGTTTGGGTTCTAGCCGAATCTGATGGTCTTCTCTCCCCTTGTTCCTCACCTTGATTTTCTCTCCCCATCGCCTCATGCTCACTTTTTAGCTTTATTTGATCATCATACACCTGTTTGGGTGTAAGAGGTACAAGAGTGATGGTTTTACCATCTTTTACAATGGTATACCTATTTTTAACCCCATCATGATACGGTTCAGCCCTGTGATACGACCCAAGTAAGGCCAGATTCGGATTTTGGCGTAAAAAGCGCAACAGTCCAGGTGTAGCAATAAGGGGATTCCGAAGGGTTAAACAAAAGGCTACTGAAGTCACCATTAATTCTATTCAAGATTCGAGGGCGAATCTTCTTGAAGAGGGAGGGAATGATACGGTTCAGCCCTGTGATACGACCCAAGTAAGGCCAGATTCGGATTTTGGCGTAAAAAGCGCAACAGTCCAGGTTTACGGCAACAGTCATAATTCTCAATCCGACCGTTGGATCGGGCTAATATTTTATGTGGACTCTCCAGACATATCTTACTACCTTGGGTTAAAATTGCAAGTCAATCGGAGTTCGGGAAGTCACCCCAATACTGGTCAACAGAGGCTGTACGGATTTTGTTATTTACTTCCATTTGACTTGTGGACTTCCTATTTGATTAGGATTCTTTTCCTCCAAGGATGTGGGAGCTGGTTTTGGGAATTTCCTAGTTCCACAAGGATCTTTAATGAGTTGCAATATAATCTCCTAGTGTGGCAAGGATTCATTAATGTTTCATAATCCTTTTCTTATAAGGATTCCTTATTCATCCTAGCTACACAAGGGAAGAAGGGGTGGTGGTATTTAATGACAAGTTACTTATTTTTATTATTTTCTTTCATGTTTGGGCTTAATTAATAGTTTGTTTTCAGCTAGGATCCAAGGCTTGTTTGGATCAGGTTATTGGCTTTTTAGTTTTAGGGTTTTGGGCCAGTTTTGAGTGGACCTCATACAAGTCCACATAAAGGGTCCATTAGGGTTGATTTTTCAAGAACTATTTAAACTCATGTAAGCCACAATTTCAGCAGCTTTGATGATAATTACTTCTGAAATTTTCAGTTTTAACGTGTGAGAGTGATTCTTGCATTCTTCAGTTCTTGAACGAACTGAATCTGACTTATCGAAGATTAACTGGCTTCGTGGCGTCATTCTACTCATTCCAATAGTGTTGGTGCCTTGGGGCAGGTTTCCATTGTGTCGCACTCCTATCAGACCTATTTCGGCTTTCCAGGATCAGATCTCAATCTTGATTGTGGGTTGCGTGACCACGTGATCACGAGGTTCGCATCAACACTGCATTTGAAACTTATTGAATGCAGAGAATGGAAACTTACCTGTGCAGCGAAGAACGGCGCCGAAGACGATGGTGCAATGACTCTTTTCTTTTGTTTCCCGGTGTAGCTCCACTGTCTTTGGATTTTTCTTTATCTGCAGGCGCGAAATGGTTGCTTCTCCATTTTTCTTCCTTCTTTGTTTTCCTTTTCCCCCTTTAAGATTGTGTTTAGGAAGGAAAAAACTTTTGGTCTCTGCTTTCGAATTCCCCTGCTCTGGATGAAGACTACGATGGTAAGGGTCCTGGAACTGGGGGTTGGCTGGACCCAAGCTTTCTCTGGTTCGTTGCTTTGTTTTTGCTCTGGTTCTCTGGTTCTGTTTCGCTCTGTCCTTTCTAGTCTCCGTCTCCTACGTCTTCTGCCTTTTCTTCTTCGTCTGTGAGTTTAGTGGTAAGGGGGGAAGGCGGTGCCCCCTGAGTTACTTGTTTCCTTCTCTGTGGCCTTCTCTGGCTTACCAGAGAATGGCGCCGAACGCCTCTGTCTCTTTCTGAAGAAACAGGGGCACAAATTTTGATCCCCTCTGTACAGTCTCCCTCCCCGGTTCTGCTCCCTTTTCTTTCCTCTGGGTATTTGTTTTCCCCCTAGTTTTTTCCCCGGTTCTGTCTTTTTTCTTCCCCATGCGCTCCCTCATCTTCTCTGGCTTTATAGCCTGAGCATGCCAAACATCTCCACTATTGAAACGGCTTCACAACCATTACTGCTAGAAACTGCTCCTGAGGAGGAAGACGAAGAACGCGATTGACAAATTCTAAAACGGCGCCGTTTGTGTGGTGGGAATATCCATTTTCAATCTGGTCACTGATGTTCTGAAATCATGTAATCAAGTCCCTGGGTAAATTGTAAATGGACCCTTGCATTTCGGCGCCATTTTCAAGCTGGTCCTTAGATTTTAATTTTTGCAATTTGGACCCCAATTAAACTCCAAACTTTGATATTTCTTTAATTAAGTCCCTGCTTTCATTAATTTAATGAAATCCATAGTCCAATTAAGTCTAAAACTTATCAATTCTCCAATTAAACCCTTAATTGGATTAATTAAATTAATTCCAAGCTTAATTAAGTCTCAAAACTTATCAATTCTTCAATTAATTAAGTCTCCAAACTTATCAATTCTTCAATTAAACCCTTGATTGGATTAATTAAATTAATTTCAAGCTTAATTAGATTAATTCCAAAGTTTAATTAAACCCCAAAACTTCCAATCATGTTGCCCTTAACCCAAATTTTAATTCATTTTTCATTTATTTCATTTTACTTGTTTTTCCATCATTATTTTTTTTCATCATTTTTTTCTCCTTTTTAGTAAATAAAATAATAATAATAATTAAAATAAAATGGTCAAAAATTGGGTTATGACACACGCCGACGATTTTTTTCGGGCCATACCACCGAGGCAACAAGAGTACCGACTCAAAAGGTCCATAACTTTAGATCCGACCGGTGGATCGCGCTCAAATATTTTCAGGAGTTTCCGTGGGTTGTTTTCCTTGGGATTAGCCTTCCATCGCTACTACAACTCAACAACGTCTGTTCGGGCCATACCACCACCACGACCAGAGTTCTAGCTCAAAAGGTCCATAACTTTAGATCCGTTGTTGGATCGTGCTCAAATATTTTAAGAAGTTTCCGTGGGCTATTTTCCTTTGGATTAGCCTTGCATCGCTACTACACGCCGACAACGTCTGTTTGGGCCATACCACTGAGGCAACCAGAGTACCGGCTCAAAATTTCATAACTTTAGATCCGACCGTTGGATCACTCTCAAATATTTTCAGGAGTTTCCTTGGGACTAGCCTTGCATCGCTAATACACGCCTTCGACGTCTATTCGGGCCATACCACCGAGGTGACAAGAGTACCGGCTTAAAAGGTGCATAACCTTAGATCCGACCATTGGATTGCGCTCAAATATTTTCAGTAGTTTCCATGGCCTGTTTTCCTTTGAATTAGCCTTGCCTCGCTACTGCATGCTTACGACGTCTGTGCTGGCCATACCACCGAGGTGACAAGAGTACCGGCTAAAAAGTTTCATAACTTTAGATACGACCGTTGGATTGAAATCAAAAATTTTCAGCAGTTTCCATGGCCTGTTTTCCTTTGAATTAGCCTTGCTTTGCTACTACACACTTATGATGTCTGTGCTGGCCATACCACCGACGCGACCAAAGTTCCGTCTCAAAAGGTCCATAACTTTAGATATGACCGTTGGATCACGCTCAAATATTTTTTGGAGTTTCTTTGGGATATTTTCCTAGGGACTAGCCTTGCAACGATACTACACGCCGACGACGTATGTTCGGGCCATACCATTGAGGCGACTAGAGTACCGGCTCAAAAGCTGCATAACCTTAGATCCGAACGTTGGATCGCCCTAAATTTTTTTCAGAAGTTTCCATGGCCTGTTTTCCTTTGGATTAGCCTTGCATCGCTACTACACGCCTACGACGTCTATGCTGGCCATACCACCGACGCGACTAGACTACCGTCTTAAAAGGTCCATAACTTTAGATCCGCCGTTGGATCACGCTCAAATAGTTTTTGGAGTTTCTTTGGGATATTTTCCTAGGGACTAGCCTTGCAACGATACTACACGCCGACGACGTCTGTTCGGGCCATACCACCGAGGCGACAAGACTACCGGCTCTAAAGATCCATAACTTTAGATCCGACTGTTGGATGGCTCTCAAATATTTTAAGGAGTTTCTGTGGGCTGTTTTCCTTTGTATTAGCCTTGCATTGCTTCTACACGCCGACGACGTCTGTTTGGGCCATACCAGCGAGACCACTAGAGTACCAGATCAAAATAACTTTAAATCCGAGCGTTGGATAGCACTCAAATATTTTCAGGAGTTTCCATTGGCTATTTTCCTTTGGATTAGCGTTGCATCGCTACTACACGCCGATGACGTTTGTTCGGGCCATACCACCGAGGGGACAAGAGTACCAGCTCAAAAGGTCCTTAACTTTAGATCCGGTCGTTGGATCACGCTCAAATATTTTCAGGAGTTTCCTTAGGATATATTCCTTGGGACTAGCGTTCCATCGCTAATACACGCCTTCGATATCTGTTCGGGCCATACCACCGAGGCGACAAGAGTACCGGCTCAAAAGGTGCATAAACTTAGACCTGACCGTTGGATCGCACTAAAATTTTTTCAGAAGTTTCCATGGCTTGTTTTCCTTTGGAGTAGCCTTGAATCGCTACTATACCATAACGGATCGTTGTTCCAATCAAAGTTCTGGTAGATACGGGACTCACAATTCTGTACCATAATGTCTTTGTGTTCTGCTATCGAATCTGTTCCAATGGTTAGCTCTGACATTGAACAACAAAATGCAGTTAAATCTGGACATACCTTACAATTAGAGCTCCATGATATGCTAATTAGTCACGACATGTTGAGTTCTAAAGTTGATGAGTTGAAGGTTGGGTCTAAGCAACAAGAACAGCTAAACCTTAGCCCCAAATTGAATTTTTTAAATGCTTTGAAGGGTTATGATGTTGATGACAATAAGGGTAGGATGTCCCTTGATATGAATCCAGTCCGTAACTTGCATTTTGCTCCCCCCGCAATAACTAATGGTCGTGTGACAGTAGCTCCTCCACTTGATGTGTTTGAGGATGGCTGTGAACTTTGGAAATCCACTCTAGTTGGTCATTTCGTGGGTCAGAAATTACCCTATCCTGTTGTTAATTCTATTGCCAAAAGAATATGGGGTTCCCACGGTCTATCCGATGTTTTATCTTCTGATAATGGTTTCTTTCTCTTCACTTTTGATTCTGTCGATCGCGCCACTAATGTTCTAGAGAGAGCCCCATGGCACATGGCCAACAGACCTTTGGTGCTTAAACGTTGGCATCCGAACATGCAATTTTTGAAAGATGATTTGGATAGAGTTCCGGTATGGGTTAAGCTCTATAATGTTCCTCTCGAGTATTGGACTGTTAAGGGGTTGAGTTGTGTAGCGAGTGCTATTGGGGTTCCCCTTCATGCTGACCTCACTACATTATTGCGTAAAAGGCTTAGCTACGCAAGAGTCTGCGTTGAGATAGAAGCTTCGAAAACGCTGGTGAAGGAATACGACCTTCGCTGTCCAAATGGGTTATTCATAACAATTTCAGCGGATTATGAATGGATACCTTCAAGGTGCAATAATTGCAATGTCTTTGGACATACCACAGCGATATGTGCTACTAGTAAAGTTGATGATCGTACAATGGGGGCAGATGGAAAAAGGAAAATAGGAGTTGTGAACTCTAAACCTGCAGATAATAAGCAGAATCAGCTTCAATGGCAGGTAGTTGGTAAACGAAATAAGGGTGTTCCGATTGGTGAGAATAATTGTTTGGCATCTAAAGAGCTTAATTGTAATGAGAATGGTTCTGTAGCATCTGCTTTACATATTGCTGATTGTCATACGAATGAAACTGCGACATCAGATGTGCCCAATGCTGGTTGTTATGAAGATGAAAATCCTACCTCTCCTCTTGTTTTGAAGAGTTTACGAGCAGACATGGTGCGGGAGGAAGGGGCTGCATGTACTTCTTTAGATCAAAGTTTAACCATCTGTAATACAATTGCTTATGCAACCATGAACCCTATTAGTCATGAGGTGAATGTTGATATTGTTGCTATGGGAGCTGATACAGGTAAGGAAGACGAGGATAAGGAGTCGACGTCACTGATCCCAACAAGTCCGCAAAGTCCGATTTCTTCTAACGGGGAAACTTTTATTAATCAGTTAGCTAGCAAGGCTAGAGACTCTCTAGAGAAAAAGAAAACGGGTTCTCCAGGCTTTTCAAAGAAGAGTAAGAAATCTGGCTCCTCGAGGGGGGGCAAGTCAAGGTAATCAGTGTGTTGCTGTTTGGTACTCCTCTCTAATTCCCTATGATTATTGGATGTTGGAATGTTAGAGGTTTGAATGATCCCATAAAGCATTCAGAACTGCGTCAGCTCATCCATCAAGAGAGGATGGTTTTTTTTTGGTTTGGTTGAAACTCGGGTTAGAGACAGGAATAAAGATAATGTTTCGCAACTTCTTCTGCGTAATTGGTCATTCTTGTATAATTATGATTTCTCTTGTCGTGGTCGTATTTGGGTTTGTTGGAATGCTGATTTGGTGAAGGTGGATGTTCTGGGAATGTCAGACCAGGCTATCCATGTTTCTGTCATGATATTAGCTACCAATATCTGTTTTCATGCTTCAATCATTTACGGAGACAATAATGCATCCTTACGTGAGGCTTAATGGTCTGATATTGTGAGTCGTAGTGATGGATGGGAGTCAACCCCATGGATTCTTATGGGCGACTTTAATGCTATCCGCAACCAGTCAGAGAGGTTAGGAGGGTCTGGGCTGGTCATATGGACAGATTGGAAACATGTATACGTGAAGCGAAAGTGGATGATCTTCGGTATTCAGGTATGCATTATACTTGGACGAACCAATGTCCTGAGAATATGATTATGCGGAAACTAGATAGAGTGCTTGTAAATGAGAAGTGGAATATGCACTTCCTATTGTCGGAAGCGAGATTCTTGCCTGCTGGTATGTCGGATCATTCTCCCATGGTGGTAAAAGTCACTGGCAATGTTCAGAACATAAAGAAACCATTCAGATTCTTCGATATGTGGATGGATCATGACGAGTTCATGCCCTTGGTGAAGAAAGTATGGGATCAGCATTCGGGAGGTTGTCCAATGTATCAGTTGTGTTGCAAACTAAGGAAGCTAAAGCAGGAACTTAAACATTTCAATAAGACTCACTTCTCCAATATTTCCGATAGAGTCAAAGATGCAAAAGATCACATGGATAGGGCTCAACAAGCTCTGCATACAGCGCCTGAGGATCCAACATTGCGTATGCGAGAAAGAGATGCTGTTCGTAACTATGCTTCTACTGTCAGGGCGGAAGAGTGTTTTTTCAGACAAAAGGCAAGGATACAATGGCTTAGCTTGGGGGATCAGAATACTAGCTACTTTCACAAATTAGTAAATGGTAGACAGAATAGAAATAAGCTTCTTTCGGTTACAAGGGAGGATGGAGAAGTCGCTGAAGGATACGAGGCAGTCAAATCAGAAGTAATTGCATACTTCCAGCGTGTATTGGGAGTGAAACAGATGCCTAGGGTCCTGAACGAGGAAGTGATGCAATCGGCAATTAATTACAAATTGTCGTCAACTCAACAGCATGTACTAGCACAAGATGTAACAAGAGAGGAGATTAAGCATGCTATGTTTAGTTTGAAAAACAACAAAGCTCCTGGTCCAGATGGCTTCAACGAAGGTTTCTTCAAAAGAATGTGGCACATAGTGGGGGAAGATGTAATCAACGCTGTTAGCTCTTTCTTCCAGACTCGTAGAATGCTTAAAGAAATAAATGCTACATCCATTTCCCTTATCCCTAAAGTTGCTAATCCTACGAGGTTGACAGATTTTCGTCCTATATCTTGCTGCAATACAGTTTACAAATGCATCGCGAAGATTCTAGCTGGGAGAATGAAAGTTGTTTTACCATCCTTAGTAGGTCCGTATCAAACAGCTTTTATCTCTGGACGGAGAATCAGCGACAATATTCTTTTGTCTCAGGAACTAATGAAAGGCTATCACACAACTACGGGTCCTGCTCGTTGTGCTATGAAAGTAGACCTGATGAAGGCTTATGACTCTGTTCGGTGGGATTTCGTTGATGCTACGTTGATAGAAATGGGATTCCCTAGAACAGTCATTGATTGGATCATGGTTTGTGTTACATCATGTCAATTCTCAATCAACGTCAACGGTGAACTTGCGGGTTACTTCCAAGGGGGGAGAGGGCTGAGACAAGGTGATCCATTATCTCCATATTTGTTTGTCCTATGCATGGAAATCCTGTCAGGGCTGTTCTGCAATATGAGTGCCAACCAAAACTTCAAGTTCCACTGGAGATGCAAGAAGGACAGAATTTCTCATCTTTGCTTTGCCGACGACTTGATGATATTCAGCAAAGGGGATGTACATTCAATTCATATGATCAAAAATGTACTCACAGAGTTTCAAGTTCTATCAGATCGAACGACCGTTGGATCATGCTCAAATATTTTCTGGAGTGTCCTTGGGATGTTTTCCTTTGGAATAGCCTTGCATCCCTACAACACGCCGAGGACTTCAATTCGGGCCATACCACCGAGGCGACAAGAGTACCAGCTCAAAAGTTTTATAACTTTAGATCCGACCGTTGGATCATGCTCAAATATTTTCAGGAGTTTTTGTGGGCTGCTTTCCTTTGGATTAGCGTTGCATCACTGCTACACACGGACGACGTCTGTGCGGGCCATACCACCGAGGCGACAATAGTACTGGCTCAAAAGGTCCACATCTTTAGATCTGACCGTTGGATCATGCTCAAATATTTTCAGGAGTTTCCGCGGGCTGTTTTCCTTTGGAGTAGCCTTGCATCGCTACTTCAAGTCGACGACGTCAGTTCGGGCCATAGCACCGAGGCGACAAGAGTACCGGCTAAAAAGTTTCAACACTTGAGATCCGACCGTTGATCGTGCTCAAATATTTGAGGAGTTTCTGTGGGTTGTTTTCCTTTAGAGTAGCCTTGCATCGCTACTGCAAGCCGACGATGTTAGTTCGAGCCATAACACTGACGCGACAAGAGTACCGGCTAAAAAGTTTCAACACTTCAGATCCGACGATTTGATCACCCTAAAATATTTTCAAGAGTTTCCTTTGAATATTGTCCTTGGGACTAGCCTCGCATCGGTACTACATGCCGACGATGTCTATTTGGGTTGTACCACTGAGGCGACAAGAGTACCGGCTCAAAAGGTCCATAACTTTAGATCCGACCGTTGGATCGAGCTCAAATATTTTCAGGAGTTTCCTTGGGATATTTTCCTTGGGACTAGCTTTGCATCGCTACACACACGCCGACGATGTCTATACAGGCCATACCACCGTGGTGACAAAAATACCGGATCAAAAGTTCCATAACTTTAGATCCGACTGTTGGATCCTGCTCAAATATTTTCAGGAGTTTTCGTGGGATATTTTCCTTGGGACTAGCTTTGCATTGCTACAACACGCCGACGATGTCTGTACGAGCCATACCACCGAGGCGACAAAAGTACCGGGTCAAAAGGTCCACAACTTTAGATCCGACCGTTGGATCACGCTCAAATATTTTTAGGAGTTTCCGTGAGATGTTTTCCTTTAGAATAGCCTTGCATCGCTACAACACGTCGACGACGTCAGTTCGCGCCATACTACCAAGGCGACAAGAGTACCGGCTCAAAATAACTTTAGATCCGATCGTTGGATCGCGCTCAAATATTTTCATTTGTTTTTGAGGGCTTTTAACCTTTGGATTAGCGTTGCATCGCCACTACACACCGACGATATCTGTTCGGGCCATACCACCGAGACGACAAAAGTACCTGCTCAAAAGGTCCATAAGTTTAGATCCGACCGTTGGATCGCGCTCAAATATTTTCAGGAGTTTTCGTGGCTGTTATCCTTCGGACTAGCCTTGCATCACTAATAGACACCGTCAACATTTTTTCGGGCCATTTTTTTTTTGGTAAGCAAGAGTACTGGCTCAAAAGCTTCATAACTTTAGATCCGACCGTTGGATCGCGCTTAAATATTTTCAGGAGTTTCCGTGTGCTGTTTTTCTTTGGAATAGCCTTGCATCGCTACAACACGCCAACGATGTCAGTTTGAGCCATACCACCGAGGCGACAAGAATACCGGCTGAAAAGTTTGATAAGTTTAGATCCGACCATTGGATCACGCTCAAATATTTTCTGGAGTTTTCTTGGGATGTTTTCCTTTGGTCTAGCCTTGCGTCCCTACTACAAGCTGACGACGTCTGTTCAGACCATACCACCGAGGCGACTAGAGTAGCGGCTCAAAAGCTCCATAACTTTAGATCCAACCGTTGGATCGCGCTCAAATATTTTAATTAGTTTTCGTGGGCTATTTACCTTTGGATTAGCCTTGCATCGCTACTACACGCCGACGACATCTGTTCGGGCCATACCACCGATCCAACAAGAGTACCTGCTCAAAAGGTCCATATCTTTAGATCCGACCATTGGATCACGCTCAAATATTTTCAGGAGTTTCGGTGGGCTGTTTTCCTTTGGACTAGCGTTGCATCGCTACTAGACACCATCGATGTTTTTTCAGGACATACAACCGAGGCAACAAGAGTACCAGCTCAAAAGGTCCATAACTTTAGATGCGACCGTTGGATCGCGCTCAAATATTTTCAGGAGTATTTTTTGGGTGTTTTCCTTGGGATTAGCCTTCCATCGCTACTGCACGCCGACGATGTCTGTTCAAGGCCATACCACCACCGCGACCAGAGTTTCGGCTGAAAAGGTCCATAACTTTGGATGCGACCGTTGGATCGCGGTCCAATATTTTCAGGAGTATTTTTAGGTTGTTTTCCTTGGGATTGCCTTCCATCGCTACTATAGGTCGACGACGTCTGTTCAAGGCCATACCACCACCGTGACAAGTGTTTCGGCTCAAAAGGTCCATAACTTTAGATCCGACCATTGGATCCTACTCAAATATTTTCAAGAGTTTCCTTGGGATATTTCCTTGGGAGTAGCCTTGCATCGCTACAACACGTCGACGACGTCTGTACGGACCAAACCACCGAGGCGACAAGAGTACTAGCTCAAAAGTTTCATGACTTTAGATCCAACCGTTGGATGACGCTCAAATATTTTAAGGAGTTTCTGTTGGTTGTTTTCCTTTGGTTTACCCTTGCATTGCTACTACACACCAACGACGTCTGTTCAAGCCATACCATTAAGCCCACTAGAGTACCAGATCAAAAAAACTTTAGATCCGATTGTGGGATCGCGCTCAAATATTTTCAGGAGTTTCTGTGGGCTATTTTCCTTTGGATTAGCATTGCATTGCTACTACAAACCGACGATGTCTGTCCGGGCCATACCACCGAGGCGAAAAAAGTACCGGCTTAAAAGATCCACAACTTTAGATCCGACCGTTAGATCGCGCTCAAATATTTTCATGAGTTTCTGTGGGCTGTTTTCCTTTGGAGTAGCCTAGCATCGCTACTGCAAGCCTACGATTTCAGTTCGGGCCATAGCACCCAGGCGACAAGAGTACTGGATTAAAAGTTTAAATACTTTAGATCCGACCGTTGGATCACGCTAAAAACATTTCAGGAGTTTCCTTGGGATATTTTCCTTGGTACTAGCCCTGCATCGCTACTACACGCCGACAACGTCTGTTCGGGGCCATAACACCACCGCGACCACAGTACCGGCTCAAAAGGTCCATAACTTTAGATCCCACCGTTGCATCGAGCTCAAATATTTTCAGGATTTTCTGTGGGCTGTTTTCCTTTGGACTAGCCTTGCATTGCTACTACACGCCGACGATGTCTGTTCGGGCCAAACCACCGAGACGACAAGAGTACCGGCTCAAAAGTTCCATAACTTTAGATCTGACCGTTGGATCACGCTCAAATATTTTCAGTAGTTGTCGTGGGTTGTTTTCCTTTAGACTAGCCTTGCATCTCTAGTACACACCGACGACGTCTATTCGGGCCAAACCACCGAGGCGACAAGAGTACCAAATCAAAATAACTTTAGATCCAATCGTTTGATTGCGCTCAAATATTTTCAGGAGTTTTTGTGGGTTGTTTTCCTTTGGATTAGCGTTGCATCACTGCTACACACCGATGATGTCTGTTCAGGCCATAACACCGAGGCGACAACAGTACCGCCTCAAAAGGTCCACATCTTTAGATCCGACCGTTGGATCGCGCTCAAATATTTTCAGGAGTTTCCATGGTCTGTTTTCCTTTGGAGTAGCCTTGCATCGCTACTGCAAGCCGACGACGTCAGTTCGGGCCATACCATGAGGCGACAAGAGTACCGGCTAAAAAGTTTCAACACTTTAGATCTGACCGTTGGATCGCGCTCAAATATTTTCAAGAGTTTTCGTGAGCTGTTTTCCTTTGGAGTAGCCTTGCATCGCTACTACAAGTCGACGATGTCAGTTCGAGCCATACCACCGACGCGACAAGAGTACCGGCTAAAAAGTTTCAACACTTCAGATCCGACCGCTGGATCACGCTAAAAACTTTTCAGGAGTTTCCGTGGGATATTGTCCTTGGGACTAGCCTGGCATCGGTACTACACGCCGACGACGTCTATTCGGGCTGTACCACCGAGGCAACAAGTGTACCAGCTCCAAAGGTCCATAACTTTAGATCCGACCGTTCGATCGAGCTCTAATATTTTCAGGAGTTTCCGTGGGCTGTTTTCCTTTGGACTAGCCTTGCATCCCTACTACACGTCGACGATGTCTGTTCGGGCCATACCACCGAGGCGACCTGAGTAGCGGCTCAAAAGTTCCATAACTTTAGTTCCGACCGTAGGATCGCGCTCAAATATTTTCATTAGTTTTCGTGGGCTTTTTACCTTTGGATTTGCGTTGCATTGCTACTACACACTGACGATATATGTTCGGGCTATACCACCGAGACGACAAGAGTACCGGCTCAAAAGGTCCATAACTTTAGATCCGACCGTTGGATCGCGCTCAGATATTTTCAGGAGTTTTCATGGTTGTTTTCCTTCGGACTAGCCTTGCATCGCTAATAGACATCGTCGATGTTTTTTCGGGCCATACAACCTAGGCAACAAGAGTACCGACTCAAAAGTTTCATAACTTTAGATTCGATCGTTGGATCGCACTCAAGTATTTTCAGGAGTTTTTTTGGGATGTTTTCTTTAGGATTAGCCTTCCATCGCTACTACACGCCGAAGACGTCTGTTCGAGGCCATACCACCATCGCGACCAGAGTTTCGGCTCAAAAGTTCCATAACTTTAGATCCGACCGTTGGATCCTGCTCAAATATTTTCAGGAGTTTCCTTGGGATATTTTCCTTGGGACTAGCCTTGCATCACTTCAACATGCCGACAACGTCTGTTCGGGCCAAACCACCGAGGCGACAAGAGTACCGGCTCAAAAGTTCCATAACTTTATATCCGACCGTTGGATCCTGCTCAAATATTTTCAGGAGTTTCCTTGGGACTAGCTTTGCATCGCTACAACACGTCGACGACGTCTGTTCGGGCCAAACCACCGAGGCGACAAGAGTAGCGGCTCAAAAGTTCCATAACTTTAGATCCGACCGTTGGATCGCGCTCAAATATTTTCATTAGTTTTGAGGGCTTTTAACCTGTGGATTAGCGTTGCATCGCTGCTACACACCGACGACATCTATTCGAGCCATACCATCGAGACGACAATAGTACTGGCTCAAAAGGTCCATAACTTTAGATCCGACCGTTGGATCGTGCTCAAATATTTTCAGGAGTTTTGTGGCTGTTTTCCTTCGGACTAGCCTTGCATCGCTAATACACACCATCTACATTTTTTCGGGCCATACCACCTAGTCAAAAAGAGTACCGGCTCAAAAAGTTTCATAACTTTAGAATCGACCGTTGGATCGCGCTCAAATATTAGCAGTGGTTTTTGTGGGCTGTTTTCCTTCGGACTAACCTTTCATTGCTACTAGACACCGTCGACGATATTTTCAGGAGTTTCCTTGGGATATTTTCCTTGGGACTAGTCATGCAACGCTAATACACACTGACGACGTCTGTTCGGGCCATACCACTGAGGCGACAAAAGTACTGGCTCAAAAGGTCCACAACTTTAGATCCGACCGTTGGATCGCGCTTAAATATTTTAAGGAGTTTCCGTGTGCTGTTTTTCTGTGGACTAGCCTTGCATCGCTACAACACACCGACGATGTCAATTCGCGCCATACCACCGAGGCGACAACAGTACCGGCTCAAAAGTTTCATAACTTTAGATCCGACCGTTGGATCATGCTCAAATATTTTCTAGAGTTTCCTTGGGATGTTTTCCTTTGGTCTAGCCTTGCATCCCAACTACAAGCCCACGACGTCTGTTCCGACCATACCACCGAGGTGACCAGAGTAGCGGCTCAAAAGTTCCATAACTTTAGATCCAACTGTTGGATCGCGCTCAAATATTTTAATTAGTTTTCGTGGGCTATTTACCTTTGGATTAGCCTTGCATCGCTACTACACGCCGACGACATCTGTTCGGGCCATACCACCGAGGCGACAAGAGTACCCGCTCAAAAGGTTCATAACTTTAGATCCGACTGTTGGATAGCGCTCAAATATGTTCAGGAGTTTCCGTGGGCTGTTTTCCTTCAGACTAGCCTTGCATAACTACTAGACACCGTCAATGTTTTTTTAGGACATATAACCGAGGCGACAAGAGTACCGGCTCAAAAGGTCCATAACTTTAGATGCGACCGTTGGATCGCGCTTAAATACTTTCAGGCGTATTTTTTGGGTGTTTTCCTTGGGATTAGCCTTCCATCGCTACTGCACGCCGACGATGTCTGTTCAAAGCCATACCACCACCGCGACCAGAGTTTCGGCTGAAAAGGTCCATAACTTTAGATGTGACCGTTGGATCGCAGTCAAATATTTTTAGGAGTATTTTTGGGTTTTTTTCCTTGGGATTAGCCTAGTCTTGTTTTTTTTTTGGTAAGCTGACTTATATATTTGACATAAGATTAGCCTAGTCAAAAAGAGTACCGGCTCAAAAGTTCCATAACTTTAGATCTAACCGTTGGATCACGCTCAAATATTTTCAGTAGTTGTCGTGGGCTCTTTTCCTTTGGATTAGCGTTGCATCGCTACAACACGCCGACAACGTCTGTTCGGGCCATACCACCGAGGTGACAAGAGTACTGGCTCAAAAGGTCCATAACTTTAGATCTAACCGTTGGATGGCGCTCAAATATTTTTAGGAGTTTTTTTGGGTTGTTTTCCTTTGGACTAGCCTTGCATCGCTACAACACGCCGACGAAGTCTGTTCAGGCCAAACCACCGAGGCGACAAGAGTATCGGCTCAAAAGTTTCATAACTTTAGATCCGACCGTTGGATGGCGCTCAAATATTTTGAGTTTCTTTTTTTTTTTGGTAAGCTGACTTATGTATTAAAAGAAAATGATACAAAGAATATAATGGGCATACCCAAGATTTACAATGTGAACAGAAACGAAAACCAACAAATGGCTACAGGCTAGCCACATAACAAAACAAAAACTTAGACCAACTAGATATGCTAGGGGTACAAAAACAACCAGCTAAACATCAACTAGATATGCTAGGAGTTTCCGTGGGCTGTTTTCCTTTGGATTACCCTTACATTGCTACTACACGCCGACGACGTCTGTTCGGCCCGTACCAACGAGCCCATTAGAGTACCAGATCAAAAGAACTTTAGATCCGATCATTGGATCGCAATTGACACGACCAAAAGATTGATGTCTTCTCCCAAGTGCAAGAGTGTCGAAGTAATAAATAACCCGGCAAGACCGGGGTCGAACCACAGAGAGGTTAATTGAATAAATTATAAATAACAATACAACAACAACAACAACAACAACAACAACAACAATAACAATAATAATAGTAATAATAATAATAATAATAATAATAATAATAATACTTAGTACGTGGCATTGTTATACCTGAGAATGATCTAAAAGATCAGGTCACAGGTTTCCAGCCTATATATTGAGTTTATGAAAAGATCAAAGAGATATATTATATAATATAAACAGATTTCTGATGCGAATGAACAAGGAAGGACCAACAATGTCAGGATCCTTAATCAAACACAGAGCATACTTAACGTACATAAAATATAACAAGAATTTAAATAATAGTAGTAGTAGTAGTAGTAGTAGTAGTAGTAGTAGTAAAAAGAGGAAGAAATTAACGAGAACCTTGAGATGGAAGATTACTATAAGGATTAAACAATGATAAAAACAAATGTCAAGGTTAGAGGATGGAACAAATGGTACTTCAAACAAGTATAGTATAAACTCTTATTACTCAATTTGGAAACCACACATGAAGGAGGTTCCAATCGGATGATTTGTCATTAATAACTCATTATAAATTGTTAACATGATCATATTAATTATCTTATTTACGTAACACCAAACTTTTAAATATTTTCAGGAATTCATGATGTTTACTTATGTTAACAACAAATCAAGTTCCTTTAGTAGCACAAGTGTAGGTAATACCATACGGTTGGGCTATGAGAGTGCCAAGTATTTGTTGTAACAAGTGTTATACAACACAAATCTAGATTAACCATTTAACAAGCAAGGTATTAAGAATTAGTAAGATAAAAAGATAAGACATGTTAATATTAAACATTAAGGTCCATGTTGAGTTTACACTATACTTATTCTTACACCATTAGTGTAACCTTTTCACCTTGACATAATTAACTTAGCTAAACATAATGAAGAAGAGAAACATAAATAAACAAAACAAGAACATAAATAAGATACAAGTTAACTAAGGAAAGGAAAGGAAATGAAAAGCATAAACAAGAAATTAATGAAAGCAAAACTTAAGAATTACAAAAAATATAAAGAGAGAAATAAAGAGCATGAACTTGATCTGAACAACCAAGCCCCTAAATACATGGCAAATGCCTCCTTTTATAGGCCAAAATTCAGAATTATTGATTTGATGACTAATTGTTGAGTGGGTGGCCAACTTTTGACTTTGTGAAAATCCTTATCTTCTTGTCTGAATAAAACGAAAATGCTAGCATCAGAACTAGGTCCACTTGAAAACATGAAAGTTGTATGAAATTTGACTCTGCTTTCCAAGAAAAAAAATGGAGGTGTTTTGGACTTTTATAACTCCAGATATGGGCCAAACACTGAACAGTGTTCGGGCTGCAGGACAGATTCAGACTTTTCCATTGTTGCTATAATTTGGACTTGCAAACGGCCTTCTTAGATCTTGATAAAAACATGAAAGTTGTAGGCCTATGTCTTAATGAATTTGTGTTAAAATTGGAGATCATTTTGACATCTAGAACTCGAGATATGACCCAATTACCGAACAGTGTTCCAGTTTGGACTGCACCAACATCTCTTTTCTAAGTTTGGCCCTCTCTTTGTCCTTTCAATTTCAATACTTAAACTCATCAATCAATCCTTTTATTTATGTGATAGGCCTGCATTTAAGATGAACATTTACCATATATTAAGGCATTTTAGAGTATTAGACTTGTTATTATAAAACATGCTTTAGTTAAGGAGTTATTGATACTTTAAGTGCAAAATGATGATATAAAACCTTGATAAATATGTACTTTTAAGTACTAATCACACCCCCCCAACCAGCTTATTACTAGTCCCTAGTAATCAAAGCGTTAAAATAGAAAAACAATTTGCAAATTCTATAATGCAAGGCATTCATCATTCAACTTCCATTAATCTATCCAGATAAACAAACTCTCATTAAATTCATATATCTACTCAATATCTCTTAAACAAGATATTACTAAACCTTTCTTCTATGCTTAAACAAGATATCATTCAACTTAAAACACAATGCATCTTTAACCCATGTAACGAGCTTTCGACTAATGAATCCCAGACCAGTTGGTCTTAAAGCATTAGGTGTTGAGACACCCC
The DNA here is from genome assembly GCA_027475595.1 of Populus davidiana x Populus alba var. pyramidalis. Lineage (NCBI taxonomy): Eukaryota > Viridiplantae > Streptophyta > Magnoliopsida > Malpighiales > Salicaceae > Populus > Populus davidiana x Populus alba var. pyramidalis. The sequence goes on along the minus strand of JANKYH010001488.1, from coordinate 375,655 downwards.
TACGAGCTTAGTAACTCGGATTACAGATACTGATATGTAGATAGTGCAATGTTTGATTCCTTTAAGCTTTTCTCCTCAACCCATGTAACAAGCGTTGTGCCAATAGCTCCCAAGTCAGTTGACTTTAGGGTATTAAGTGTTAAAACACCCCTTCGGGCTTAATTTCTTACGTTAGGGAGGCTACGAAACAAAACTTATCTACCTTTTTATTATCATTATTTTTTTTTGTTTTTTATTTTTTTGCAAATTATATACTATCTCGTTCCCTTAGTTGTTACCTTTAACAAAAGAACATAAATAATGTAATAATCCAATGTGCAACCCACAATCATATGCTAAAGTGTGTGTGTGAAAATGAAGATTTAAGAATACTTGTTAAATGCGCATATGAGCAGAATCAAGTGCTAACAATACGAGAGTTTGTAAACCTGAATATTTCAAGAAGTATTCTGATAGACCTTGTTAAGAATGTTTACTAAGATGCGTCTCAAGAGTCACTTTAAGAAAATAACTCTTACTCTGCCATCCTAGTAACAACAGTTTTGCAAATAGTTTATGAAATAGAAAACACAGTTTTTTTTTTAAAATATCAACTGTCACTGTCAATGTATCTAGACAGTAACAGTTGGACAGTGACAGTTCAGTGTCTAGACAGTAACAGTTGGACAGTGACAGTTCAAAAATGAGACAGTGACAGTGCAGTGTCTAGGACAGTAACAGTTGGACAGTGACAGTTCAAAAACGAGACAGTAACAGTTGGACAGTGACAGTTCAAAAACGAGACAGTAACAGTTCGAATTTAAGCAGAAATAGTTCAAATATATATATATATATATATATATGTAAAGGAATGATAACTACGGTTACACAAAGAATGACAATATTAATGGGTGAAATAAGAAAAACGTAAAATTTTAAAAAAAATGATGACTGAAAGAAAGACTTATTGGTTGTTGATATGTTTATAATAAAACATATTCTTGAGTAAGGAGAACTTATAGGATAAACCTGTGAATTTCAAGAGGGACCACAGGCATGGTGCAACAGCAACAACAACAACAGGGGAGTACGAGTAGAGCTTCTATTGCAGGTAGGTGAATCGCACCTATACTTCCTAGTTAATTTCCATGATTTATTTATATTACCAATGTGAAATGTGAATTACTGAATGTATGGGTATTCAAGGTGAAAAGTTGTGTTAATTGCCAAATGATGAAATTATCACTGACAAAGGAAATATGAGAAGTGCAATTTGAGGCGTAAACTAGCATACATTTAGTGTATGTTAGGATCCCGGGTAAGGGGATCGCCACGATTGGACTAGCATACATTTAGTGTATGTTAGGATCCCGGGTAAGGGGATCACCATGTATGGACTAGCATACATTTAGTGTATGTTAGGATCCCCGGTAAGGGGATCACCATGTATCGGCTAGCATACATTTAGTGTAAGTGTATGTTAGGATTCCGGGTAAAGAGATAACCATGTATCGGCTAGCATACATTTAGTGTATGTTAGGATCTTGGGTAAGGGGATCGCCACGATTGGACTAGCATACATTTAGTGTATGTTAGGATCCCGGGTAAGGGGATCACCTTGCATTGACTCATTGTTGCGATGTCGCGGTCGCACAAATTAATTACCCTAGCTTCAAACACAACACACAAGATAGTATAGAGCAAGCAAAGGGTCGATCTCACGAGGAAGATTTAGTTCAGATTTTTATGCTATATGTTATGCAATGGGGGGGTTTGATTTGCAATGATTTAAACTATGGCAGAAATTAAACTAGCAACACAAAATCAATTGAAACTGAAATATATCAAGAAAACAAACCTTGGTTGCAAGCACACATCCACCAACAGAAATTAGAACCGATCCTTGAAACGAAACTCCAGTTTATATTATGAATTTTATCGGTTGTTTTCCATTAGATTAGCATTGCATCGCTACTACACGCCAACGACTTTTGTTTAGGACATACCACCGAGGCGACAAGAGTACCGGCTCAAATGGTCCATAACTTTAGATACGATCGTTCGATCGCGATCAAATATTTTCAGGATTTTTCGTGTGTTTTTTTCCTTTGGACTAGCCTTGTATCGCTACAACACGCCGACGACGTCTGTTCGGGCCATACCACCAAGGCGACGAGAGTACCGTCTCAAGAGGTCCATATTTTTAGATCCGACCGTTGGATCGCGCTCAAATATTTTCAGGAGTTTGGTGGGTTGTTTTCCTTTGGATTAGCCTTCCATCACTACTACAAGCTGACAATAGCTGTTTGGGCCATTCCACCGAGGCGACAAGAGTACTGGCTCAAACGGTCCATAACTTTAGATACGACTGTTGGATCGCGCTCAAATATTTTTAGGATTTTCGTGGGTGTTTTCCTTTGGACTAGCCTTCCATCACTACTACGCGCCGACGACGTCTGTTCGGGCCATACCAGCGAGACCACTAGAGTACCAGATCAAAATAACTTTAGATCCGACCGTTGGATAGCACTCAAATATTTTTAGGAGTTTTCGTCGGTTGTTTTCCATTGGATTAGCATTGCATCGCTACTACACGCCAACGACTTTTGTTTAGGCCATACCACCGAGGCGACAAGAGTACCGGCTGAAAGGGTCCATATCTTTAGATCCGACGTTTGGATCGCGGTCAAATATTTTCAGGAGTTTCCATGGGCTGTTTTCCTTTGGATTAGCCTTACATCGCTTCTACATACTGACAACGTCTGTTCGGGCCATACCAACGAGGCGACAGGAGTACCGGCCATATCACCGAGACGACAAGAGTACCAGCACAAATTGTCCATAACTTTAGGTCCGACAGTTGGATCGCGCTCAAATATTTAAAGCAGTTTCTTCTGAGTAGCGTTGCATCGCTACTACACGTCGACGATGTCTGTTCGGGCCATACCACCAAGGCGACCAGAGTACCTTCACAAAAGTTCCATAAATTTAGATCTGATAGTTGGATCGCACTCAAATATATTAAGGAGTTTTCGTGAGGTGTTTTCCTTGGGAGTAGCCTTCCATCGCTACTACACGTTGACAACATCTGTTCGGGCCATACCATATAGCCGACCAGAGTAATGACATAAAAGGTCCATAACTTTAGATCCCACCGTTGGATCGCGCACAAATAATTTGAAGAGTTTCCGTGGGCTGTTTCCTTTGGATTAGCCTTGCATCGCTACTACACGCCGACGAAGTCTGTTCGAGCCATACCACCGAGGCGACTAGAGTACAGGCTCAAATGTTCAATAAATTTAGATCCGTTCGTTGGATCGCGCTCAAATAGTTTGAGGAGTTTCCGTGGGTTGTTTTCCTTTGGATTTGCGTTGCATCTCTACTACATGCCGACGATGTTTGTTCGAACCATACCACCAAGGCGACCAGAGTAACAACTCAAAACGTCCATAACTTTAGATCAGACCGTTAGATCGTGCTCAAATATTTTTAGGAGTTTTCGTGGGCTGTTTTCCTTTGGATTAGCCTTGCATCGCTACCACACGCTGACGACGTTTGTTTGGGCCATACCACTGAGGCGACTAGAGTACCGGTTAAAAAGTCCATAACTTTAGATCCGACCGTTGGATCGCGTTCAAATACTTTCAAGAGTTTTCGAGGGCAGTTTTCCTTTGGATTAGCCTTGCATCGCTACTACACGCCGACGACGTCTGTTCGGGCCATACCACTGAGGTGATTAGAGTACCGGCTCAAATGTTCAATAAATTTAGATATGTTCGTTGCATCACACTCAAATTGTTTCAGGAGTTTCCGTGGGCTGTTTTCCTTTGGATTAGCCTTGCATCGCTACTACATGCTGACGATGTCTCTTCGGGCCATACCACCAAGGCGACAAGAGTACCGGCTCAAAAGTTCAATAACTTTGAATTCGCTAGTTGGATCGCACTCAAATATTTTCAGGAGTTTCCTTGGGCTGTTTTGCCTTTGATTTGCGTTGCATCTCTACTACATGCCGACAACGTCTGTTCGGGCCATACCAACAAGGCAACCAGAGTACCAGCTCAAAAGTTTCATAACTTTAGATCTGACCGTTGAATCGCGCTCAAATATTTTCAGGAGTTTTCATTGGGATTATCCTTCCATCACTACTACACTTTGACGACGTATGTTCAGGACATACCCCTAAGTCGACCAGAGTATCGACTCAAAAGTTCCATAATTTTAGATGCAACCGTTGGGTGGCGCTCAAATATTTAAAGGAGTTTTTGAGGGTTGTTTTCCTTTGGAGTAGCCTTCAATTGCTACTACACTTCGACGAGATCTGTTCGAGCCATACCATAGAGGCGACTTGAGTAACGACTCAAAAGGTCCATAACTTTAGATCAGACCGTTGGATCGCGATCAAATAATTTCAGGAGTTTCCGTCGGCTGTTTTCCTTTTGATTAGACTTGCATCGTTACTACATGCCGACGACATATGTTCGAGCCATACCACCGAGGCTATGAGAGTACCGGCTTAAAAGGTCCATAAATTTAGATCCGATCGTTGGATCGCGCTCAAATATTTTCAGGAGTTTTCATGGGCTGTGTTCATTTGGGTTATCGTTGCATTGCTACTGCATGCCGACAACGTCTGTTCGGGCCATACCACTGAGCCGACCAGAGTACCGGCACAAAAGGTCCATAACATTAGATCCGACCATTGGATCGCGCTCAAATATTTAAAGGAGTTTCCGTGGGATGTTTTCCTTTGGATTAGGGTTGCATTGCTACTACACGCCGACAACATCTGTGCGGGACACAAAATCAAGGTGACTAGATTACCGGCTCAAAAGGTCCACAACTTTAGATCCGACCGTTGGATTGCGCTCGAATATTTTCACGAGTTTCTGTGGGCTGTTTTCCTTTGGATTAGCGTTGCATTGCTACTACACGCCGCCGATGTTTGTTCAGACCATATCACCGAGGCCACAAGAGTACCGGCTCAAAAGGTCTCTATCTTTAGATCCGACCGTTGGAGTGCGCTCATATATTTAAAGGAGTTTTTAGTGGGCTGTTTTCCTTTCAAGTAGCGTTGCATCGCTAATACAAGCCGATGAGGTCTGTTTGGGCCATACCACCAAGGCGACCAGATTAACTGCTGAAAAGGTCCATAACTTTAGATCCGACAGTTGGATCGCGCTCAAATATTCTTAGCAGTTTATGTGCGATGTTTTCCTTTGGATTAGCGTTGCATCGTTACTACACGCCAATGATGTCTGTTCGAGCCATACCACCGAGGCGACCAGAGTACCACCTCAAAAGGTCCATAACTTTATATCCGACCATTGGATCGCGCTCAAATATTTAAAGGAGTTTCCGTCGGCTGTTTTTCTTTGGATTAGTGTTGCATCGCTACTACACCCAACGACGTCTGTTCGGGCCATACCACCGAGGCTACTAGAGTACCGGCTTAAAAGGTCCATAAATTTAGATCCGACCGTTGATCACGTTCAAATATTTTCAGGAGTTTTCGTGGGCTGTTTTCCTTTGGATTAGTGTTGCATCACTACTACAAGCCAAGGATGTTTGTTCGGGCCATACCACCGAGGCTACTAGAGTATCGGCTTAAAAGGTACATAAATTTAGATCCGACCGTTAGATCACGCTCAAATATTTTGAGTTTTCGTGGGTTGTTTTCCTTTGGATTAGCGTTGCATCGCTACTACATGCCAACGATGTTTGTTCAGGCCATATCACCGAGGCCATAAGACTACCGGCTCAAAAGGTCCCTATCTTTAGATCCGACCATTGGATCGCGCTCGAATATTTAAAGGAGTTTTCGTGGGCTGTTTTCCTTTGGATTAGCGTTGCTACTACACACCGACAATGTCTGTACGGGCCTTACCACCGAGGCGACCAGAGAACCGGCTCAAAAGTGCCGTAAATTTAGATCCGACTGTTGGATTGCGCTCAAATATTTTCAGGAGTTTCCATGGACTTTTTTCCTTTGGATCAGCATTGCATCGCTACTACACGCCGACGACATCTGTATGGGCCATACCACCGAGGCGACCTGAGTACCAACTCATAAGGTCCACAACTTTAGATACGACCGTTGGATCGCGCTCAAATATTTAAAGGAGTTTTCGTGGGCTGTTTTCCTTTGGATTAGCTTTGCTTCGCTACTATATGTCGACAACATCTGTTCGGGCCATACCACCGAAGGCGACCAGAGTACCGGCTCAAAAGGTCCATAACTTTAGATCTGACCGTTAAATCGCGCTCAAATATTTTTAGGAGTTTCCGTTGGATGTTTTCATTGGGATTAGCCTTGCATCGTTACTACACGTCGACGACTTATGTTCAGGCCATACCACCGAGGCTACTAAAGTACCGGCTTAAAAGGTCCATAAATTTAGATTCGACCGTTGGATCGCTCTCAAATATTTTCAGGAGTTTTTCGTGGGCATTTTTCATTTGCATTATCGTTGCCTGGCTACTACACGCCTACGACATCTGTCCATGCCATACCATCGAGAGTACCGTCTGAAAAGGTCCATAACTTTAGATCCGACCGTTGGATCGCACTGAAATGTTTTCAGGAGTTTACGTGGGATGTTTTCATTGGGATAATGCCTTCCATCGCTACTACACTCTAACGACGTTTATTCCGGCCATACCACCACCAAGACCAGAGTTCCCTCTCCAAAGGTGCATAACTTTAGCTCCGACTGTTGGATCGCGCTCAAATATTTTCAAGCGTTCCTGTGGGATGTTTTCCTTAGGAGTAGCCTTCCATCGCTACTACATGTCGACGACTTCTGTTCCGACCACACTAGCAAGGCGACCAATGTACCGGCTCAAAAGGTCCATAAATTTAGATCCGATCGTTTGATCGCGCTCAAATATTTTGAGGAGTTTCCATGGCCTCTTTTCCTTTGGATTAGCCTTGCATCGCTACTACACTCCTATGACACCTGTGCTGGCCATAGCACCGCCGCGACTATAGTATAGGCTAAAAAGGTCCATAACTTTAGATCCGATCGTTTGATCGCGCTCAAATATTTTCAGGAGTTTTCGTGGCCTATTTTCCTTTGGATTAGCCTTGCAACGTCTGTACCGGCCATACCACAGAGGCGACAAGAGTACCGGCTCAAAAGGTCCACAACTTTAGATGCAATCGTTGGATCGCGCTCAAACATTTTCAGGAGTTTTTGTGGGATGTTTTCCTTTGGATTAGCTTTGCATTGCTACTACACACCGACGACGTCTGTTCGGGCCATACCACTGAGGCGACCAGAGAACCGGCTCAAAAGTGCCGTAAATTTAGATCCGACGGTTGGATTGCGCTCAAATATTTTTAGGAGTTTCCATAGGTTGTTTCCTTTGGATTAGCATTGGATCGCTACCACACGCCGACGACGTCTGTACATGCCTTACCACCGAGGCGACCAGAGTACCGGCTCAAAATTCCACAACTTTAGATCCGACCATTGGATCGCGCTCAAATATTTTCAGGAGTTTCATGGGCTGTTTTCCTTTGGACTCGCGTTGCATCACTATTACACACCGACGACGTATGTACTGGCCATACCACCGAGGCGACCAGAGAACCGGCTCAAAAGTGTCATAAATTTAGATCCAAACATTGGATCGCGCTCAATTAATTTCAAAAATTTCCGTGGACTGTTTTCCTTTGGAATAGCATTGCATCACTACTACACTCCGATGATGTCTGTTCGGGCCATACCACCAAGGTGACTAGATTACCTGCTCAAAAGGTCCATAACTTTTGATCCGACCATTGGATTGCGCGCTAAAATATTTGAAGGAGTTTTGTGGGTTGTTTTCCTTTGCATTATCCTTGCATCTCTACTACACGCCGACAACATTTGTTCGGGCCATACCACCGAGGCAACTAGAGTACCGCCTCAAAAGGTCCATAACTTTAGATCCGACTGTTGGATCGCGCTCAAATATTTAAAGGAGTTTTCATCGACTGTTTTCCTTTGGATTAGCATTGCATCGCTACTACGCGCCAACGACATTTGTTCGGGCCAAACCACCGAGGCTACTAGAGTACCGTCTTAAAAGGTCCACAAATTTAGATCCGACCGTTTGATCACACTCAAATATTTTCAGGAGTTTTCATGGGATGTTTTGCTTTGGATTAGTGTTGCATCGCCACTACACGGCGATGATGTTTGTTCATGCCATATCATCGAGGCCACAAGATTACCGGCTCAAAAGGTCCCTATTTTTATATTCGACCGTTGGATTTCCCTAAAAAATTTAGAGTTTCTGTGGGCTGTTTTCCTTTGGATTAGAGTTGCATCGCTACTACACGCCGATGACGTCTGTTAGGTCCATACCACCAAGGCGACCAAAGTACCGCCTCAAAAGGTCCATAACTTTAGATCCGACCGTTCGATCACGCTAAAATATCTAAAGGAGTTTCCGTCGGCTGTTTTCCTTTGGATTAGCGTTGTATCGCTACTACATGCCAAGGACGTTTGTTCGGGCCAAACCACCGAGGCTACTATAGTACCGGCTTAAAAGGTCCACAAATTTAGATCCGACCGTTGGATCGCACTCAAATATATTCAGGAGTTTTCGTGGGATGTTTTCCTTTGGATTAGCATTGCATCACTACTACACGCCGACGACGTTTGTTTAAGGCCATATCACCGAGGCCACAAGGGTACCGGCTCAAAAGGTCCCTATCTTTAGATCCGACCGTTGTATGGCGCTCAAATATTTAAAGGAGTTTTCGTGGGCTGTTTTCCTTTGGATTAGCGTTGCATCGCTACTACACGTCGACGACGTCTGTACGGGCCATACAACCGAGGCGACCAGAGAACCGGCTCAAAAGTGCCGTAAATTTAGATCCGACCGTCGGATCGGACTCAAATATTTTCAGGAGTTTCCATGGGTTGTTTTCCTTTGGATTAGCACTACATCGCTACTACACGCCAACGATGTTTGTACAGGCCATACCACCAAGGCGAGCAGATTACCGGCTCAAAAGGTCCACAACATTAGATCTGACAGTTGGATCGCGCTCAAATATTTAAAGGTGTTTCCGTCGGCTGTTTTCCTATGGATTAGCATTCCATCGCTACTACACGCCAACAACGTTTGTTCGGGCCAACCACCGAGGCTACTAGAGTACCGGCTTAAAAGGTCCACAAATTTAGATCCGACCATTGGATCGCACTCAAATATATTCAGGAGTTTTCGTGGGCTGTTTTTCTTTGGATTAGCGTTTTGCATCACTACTACACGCCAACGATGTTTGTTCAGGCCATATCACCGAGGCCACAAGAGTACCGGCTAGGGGTGAGCAAAACCGGTTCGGTTCGGTTTTTATTAAAAATGTGAAACCCTGGAAATTTATAATTTAAATATGTAGATGTGTAAACCCTCATGTAAACGTAAGGTTGAAAGTGGTAATATTTCAATGAGTGATGAAAAACCAAGATTTGAAATAATAGATAAATAATGATATATAATGAAAGAGATGACCTCTACAAAATGAATTTTGGTTTAGAATTCATAAGGACAGAGAAACTAGTAACGTGTTTTGATGGATAAAATAATGAGAAAAATAACCAAATATTTTTAGGAAATAAGTGAGGTAATAAAGAATGCATTATAATAAATGATAGTGCAATGAAAAAGGATAGGACTGAAGGTGCAAGCACCGATTAAAAATCAGTGACGTTATTTTGAAATGGTAATAAGCCCGATAAATAAATAAAGGTGGAAATCCTAAAATGAATACATTTCAAAATAATATGAAGATTGAACAAGAAAAATCTAGATTGTTTATGAAAAGTCATGAACTGAACAAGTTTATATTAGGAAGCAGAATTCTCAATCTAATGATAGGATCGGGATGAAATTTTGCATGAAGTCTATTAATATGTTTTCCTACCTTGGTTAAATATCTCATCCCAATCGGAGTTTGGTAAAGACTAACGATTTAAGCAGAAATAAACCAGATAGTTTACATGAAAAATAAAATAAAATACATAAAGGCATGAACAAGGGATAAAATTGTAATTATGAAAAAAGGTGCCTATAAAAACTGCAAAGGCCACCAGTTAAAAAAAAAAAGAAAATAAAATAAAAAAAAAAAGAAGAGAAAAACGGATACAGAGAGAGAGCTGCAGATTTTGGAGTAAAACCAATAATACTCCGGTGACCATATCGCAGGATTCCACCGTTGGATGAAGCTAAGTTTTGGATATGTTGTTCGTCTTACATGTATCTGCGAACGGACCGGAGGGATTGAAAGACCAATACCCCATTTGACAGCAATCGTCATCGGAACGTTCCTGAAAAACAACAAGGAAATGCACCTGCAGGGCAGTTTAGTCGCCGGCCGATTTCTCTCTCTTACACCGTTGGATCAAGCTAAGCTTTGGATATGTTGTTGTTATTACACTTATCGCCTAACTGACCGGAGGGATTGGAAGGAACACACTCCATTTGACAGAAATCGTTATCGGAACGTTCCTGAAAAACAAAAAGGAAATGCACCTGCAAGGCAGTTTAGTCGCCGGCCGATTTCTCTCTCTTCCACCGTTAGATCAAGCTAAGGTTTGGATATGTTGTTTTTATTACACTTATAGACTAACGTACCGGAGGGTTTGGAAGGAACACACTCCATTGACAGAAATCCTCATCGGAACTTTCCTGAAAAACAAAAAGAAAATACAGCAGCAGGGCAGTTTGGTCGCCGGCCGATTTCTATCTCTTCAACCGTTGGATCATGCTCAGTTTTGGATATGTGGTGCGCCTAGATGTTTCATGTATTCTGAACGGTGGAGATCGGAAACCCATCCTCCGGCAAGGTTTCGTGCATGTTCAACAGTAGCTCGTCCAGTTTTAGGTAAGCTCGGTTTTATGCAGATCTAGGTAGATCTAACCGTTGGATCATTATGATGTTGAGATATAGTATGCACAACGCTATGATATGTGGTATGACCGTTGGGTGTAGAGCAATGATCAGAATTTGATGACTTATTGCCTTTTGAAGCTATTACTAGTTTTGGCAAAATGTAGCAAGCTTGATTAAATACATGTTTTGATGAAATTAGAATTGTGTGGGTGTAGGTTTTATGGAAGATGTAATGGTAAAATATGTTCTTGTTATTAGTATTATTACAGATTAATTGTGTATTCTTTATATGAGGTGAAGTATGATTATTATGTAGGAATAGTAAGGAACATTGTTATATGAACATGTTGATTGAATACAAAGATAACTTGTTGGTTGTGTGGATATAAATGGGGTCGAACCATGAAGAAATTAAAATGAAAGAAATATTGAAAATAAAACATATTTAAAGCTAGCCATAAGTATTTTTGGCAAATTGATTAATTAATGAAGATTGTCATGGATTCCAACTAGTAGGGTGAAATTGTTTTTATGATAATGATCTAAGAATATTAATTGTTAAGGTTTGCCGCATATGTTTAATCGCACGAGGAGAGAGTGAAAGAAAATGAATAGTTCATCATTTTGTTGTATTAATAATAATATTAGGAGAAATCCCAAAAGGAATGAGTTTCCTTATTTTTGGTCTAATCTTTGCTATATTGTAAAGGTAGGGAAATTGTTTGAATGTTTTGCTTTAGAATTGGTTTGAAATTGTGATTTAATGATGCCAAATGACCTTGGATGATGTTGTTTTAGCAATAAAAATAAGTTGGAAGTTGAAAAGGATTCCCAAGAAATGAAATCCTCGTTGCCCAAAATTTTAGCTATAAAGGAGGGCTATTATGATTGTTGATTGTGAGCCTTAAAACAAAATAATTTGGAGTTGGTTTCTTCATAAAAGTTGTATTTCCATGTTTTAGCCTTTCATAGAGATACATCACACCCAAAACTGAGTTTTTACAGCTTTAGTTAGGATTAAGACACTAGATAGTGTTCTGGGTTGGTTAAGCTAAATTGATTGGAATCAGACAATTTTTAATCTTTGCTTGGAATTTGCTGTTGAATGATGGTTTTGATAACAAAATAATAAGAATGAATATAAACATGAAAATGAGTAAGAGTATGAGATCTTAAAGAAAATTCCTTGTGATTGGTTTGAGAATACTAGGTGAATGAGAATTAAATGAAGATGTGATGTTGGTTGTATTGTTGATAAAAATTGAATCCCTGGTGGTACAGGGAAAGCTGTGGGGATTGGACAATTGCATGGAGTGGCAGCACGTGCACCTCTTCTAGGTAGGTGACTTACACCTTTCTTTTTTTTTCATACGTTGAATATGGAAATACTTTAATATGATTATTACCGTATTGTTAGAACCGATATTAGATTGTCAAACGCTTAAATGTTGACTAAAAGTTGATTAGCTTCGGCTAATGGCATCCGAATGGATGGCCGGGATGAAGGATTGATTAGCTTCGGCTAATGGCATCCAGATGGATGACCAGGACAAATGAATGATTAGCTTCGGCTAACCGGGACGAACGATTGATTAGCTTTGGCTAATGGCATCCAAAAGGATGGCCGGGACGAACGATTGATTAGCTTCGGCTAATGGCATCCGAAAGGATGACCGGGACGAACGATTGATTAGCTTCGGCTAATGGCATCAGAAAGGATGACCGGGACGAACGATTGATTAGCTTGGCTAATGGCATCCGAAGTGGATGATCGGGGTGAGTGAATGGTTAACCTCAGCAAATAATGCCTTAAGAGGATAGCCGGGTTTAAGATTATGGTTGATTGCAAAATAAATAAAATAAAATTGGTACATCTATATGTACTACTAGCTGTTTATACCAAGTACATGACGATATTATAAATGTTAATGCTTCATTTAACTGCCAGACCGTTAGTTATCATTATTAGTATTCTTAAGTATTTGCATTCTCTTAAATGTTTTGTACTGCTGCAGGGACATCACACCAACGAGATGTCTAGGAAACCTGATACACGGGAATGGCATGTAGATGCATTCTAAATCATAATGTAGATGCATTCTAAATCATAATGTATTTTGTATGAATCAATGTACTGAATGTATAACTGGAGGCTGGGTAATTTGTATGGAATTACTAGATGTACTGGTAACCAAGGAAGGTTAACCAAATATGTGGGTAATTATATGAAATTACCAGAATTATTGGCAATTGAGATGAGTTAGCCAGATAGTTAAGTTTTGAAAAGATTATGTGAATCAATTAATTGAAGTTAGAAGTAGTAAATTCTAAATGTTATGAGTAAAATAATTAATATATGACTAAGATTTTGAGTAAATTAATTAATGTGGTTATTGGGTAGACACAATGATTTGGAGATTGGAGGGAATTGATAGATAATTAATTACCATAGAGTTGGTGGCTAAGGATACATTACAGTGATACTTAACATCATAATGATGGTGGCTAAGGGCATAAATTGATACTTGGCACTGTAATGAGGGTGACCAAAGTTATGTGAAGGATGCTTAGTGACCGTGGTGTCGATAACTAAGATTGTGTGTATATGATACTTGGCAACCATGGTTAGAATGCATATGAGGTTAATAAGAAAATGAAAGGGATTCGATATGAATGGAAGAATCAAATGGCATGAATTAGCTACCAGGTTTGGATGGCTAATGGTATCGAAGAGGTTTCATCGGTGCTGGTATATTTTAAATTGATTAGTCTAGCCAATATTAGAAGACTAATGATATTAATGAGATTTATTAGTTTCAACGATTACCTTCTAGCAACAGATTTAGAAAAGAAAAAAAATATTGATTAATTATTCCAAAGAATGAGATAAGCTAATGATATCAAGAGAGGAATATCTTGGTATCAAGTGAAAATTGACTTATAAGGAGATGGTGTTCACAAACCGTTGAGTGGTGTTGAGATTTCCAAGATGGAATTATTCTTGGCAAATGAGATAGGATATTAGATGGATATTGGTAATAGATGGAAAATATATGTTGTAGAAGAGGTTTATGCCTAATTTTATATATAAAAAGAAATTCCGTAGAGATTATTGTCTGCCATTGTTATTGCTTGTTACTATATTTTATATTTATGTGTACATGTTAATTTCTATTATTAGGTCCACCAGGGTTGCGTCAAGGGTAATACTAGTTTAGTTATCTTTTGCTTTTGACCATGTAAATTAATTGTAAATTAAAAGACTTATCTCCTAAAACTTGAGATGTAATATAAATCTGTAAATTTGAATGTATGTCTTTAATCTAATGGTTGAAACTCTTAGTACCTTTTTGACCATGCATGTTTACAGTTGAAATTGAATCTTTATTTGAATTGCATTATATGATGTTATTGAATAAGATGTGTTGTGTTGATGAGAATGAGTTGGGTTGAGGCCCAGGATGATTGGGTCGTGATTTGAGTTATTATAAGTGTAAAAGGGTATATGTCGATAACTTGGGACCTACCGGTACAGGGGAGACTCTGCCAAATTTTGGTGGAATTTTGGTGGAACCTGTATATATATATATATATATATATATATATAAAATTTACCTGAAATTTTCCAATATATTGCGAAAAAGAATGTAGAAAAATCCGGGCCGTTACAGTTGGTATCAGAGCGCGGTTGTGATTCAGTAGACTTTGTAAGCATGAAAAGTACATTGAATCATGTATCTTGATATAGAATGAACTAGATATGTGTGTGTGTGTGTGTGTGTGTGTGTACTTGGATTACCACAAGTGTGGTAATTAAGGAAAGTGATACTAGGTTGGTAAAAAGTCGGTAACTAAGGAAACAAGCTATTACCTTGTGATTGTGGTATCGGTAGCAAATAATAGATGTGAAACCATTGTCTGATAATACGTTAGATAATAATAAGGGATTCATGAACAAAACAAATTTGAAATATGAGTAAAATGATAATGTAACAAAGGTGTTTGCTGTCTTGATGAAATATGAATGGGGGTGATGAAACCATATATGAATTAATATTAAAGTGAATATATGATTGTTTAGGCATAATGATATGTTGGTGTGAGCGCTATTGAAAAAAAAAAAAAAAAAAACTTTTGACATAGCGTGCGGATAGAGATGGGACTATTTTGTGATTAATGTATTAATAAATATTTATGTCAAGATGATAGTAAGACCCTGCATATTAGGCACTTGCCTTAATTGACAACACATTATCTTGACATTCAAAGGAAAACTAGTTTGGTACATAACAAAATGAACAATACAAGTTTATTATTTGCATCGTAGATATGAGGTAAAGGCTTGAAAATTGGTTATGAAAAGCACTATTAAATTACCTTATGAGAAGTCTACCCCAAAATCAAGAATGAATTAAGGATTGTAAGCGTGATTATCTTTGTAGACATAAAGGAGAAAATGGTTAAAACATGAACATTGATGTAATACCTGTTGTGGAATGTTATGGGTTAACGGTAAGACACTAAGTTACCGTCATACAAGATAATAAATAAATAAATAATTTGGCAAGCTACCTATAAGAGTAGGCGAGGAGGTCACTAGTGTGCAATGTATATACATGTGATTGTGGAAATACATGGTTAATAAGGAAACTAGAAAAGAGATGTATTTAGGGAATGAAGGGAACTAATACGCACTGATGATGAGATGTAAATGAACGTTGATTCAGGAATTAATACTTAATATCAAGAGTTTTTATGCACAGAAGTTGAGTAATTATGGATACGGAGTGTGACTTGGTGGACCTAAATAAGAATAGGATGTGAAAATATGATGGTATGAACAAGTAGTAAGGTATGAAATTATAGGAACCATGAGGATTTCTATATTGGAATACTAAATAGCTAAGATAAATCATAGTTGTTAAACTGTAAGGGGTGCAACATGAAATTGAATATATATATATATATATATATATATATATATATTTGACAATTGACGACAACAATAGTTATATACAAATGTAATTGGAAAGCTACGTTAATCGTAATGGACTTGGATGATGGATCCTTAATATATTCAATACATTAGTTAGCCACGGTACCAAATACTAACAAGTAAATGGATATTTAGTTGACAATATGACAAGGTAAAGTTATGAAATTGAGACTAGGTCATCTGAATGGTGGATGACTTGGTTGGTTGGCATTATACTTCACTAGTGGGGTGGACAATATTTAAGATAATTGACATGTTACTTATATTTAAGATGTCATTGATAATGTGACTAACAAGAACAATCATTAGATAAGATCAATGTGATGCTTGAGGCGTATTTATGTTATAAATTTGGGAAGTAATTATAGGAATACTACATATCTATGAGAAATAAAGTGTGTATATATATATGAAAAAAAAAAAAACGTGTGTCTAGTGGAAGCATGACATACATCAATAGCGGGAAAATAAGGTGAAATGGTTCCTCGAGACAAACACAAGAGTTCGGCTAATAGATTATCGAATTTAATTGCCTATACTTCTATATAGAATCCAAGACGCGATTCTTGTATCCATGTTACAGAAAGGAGAAAAAAAAAAGAAAAAGGAAAGAAGTACTAAATATTGCAAATATAAGTAGAAATCCTAAATTTCGAGGACGAAAGTTCTTTAAGGAGGGGAGAATGTGAAACCCTGGAAATTTATAATTTAAATATGTAGATGTGTAAACCCTCATGTAAACGTAAGGTTGAAAGTGGTAATATTTCAATGAGTGATGAAAAACCAAGATTTGAAATAATAGATAAATAATGATATATAATGAAAGAGATGACCTCTACAAAATGAATTTTGGTTTAGAATTCATAAGGACAGAGAAACTAGTAACGTGTTTTGATGGATAAAATAATGAGAAAAATAACCAAATATTTTTAGGAAATAAGTGAGGTAATAAAGAATGCATTATAATAAATGATAGTGCAATGAAAAAGGATAGGACTGAAGGTGCAAGCACCGATTAAAATCAGTGACGTTATTTTGAAATGGTAATAAGCCCGATAAATAAATAAAGGTGGAAATCCTAAATGAATACATTTCAAAATAATATGAAGATTGAACAAGAAAAATCTAGATTGTTTATGAAAAGTCATGAACTGAACAAGTTTATATTAGGAAGCAGAATTCTCAATCTAATGATAGGATCGGGATGAAATTTTGCATGAAGTCTATTAATATGTTTTCCTACCTTGGTTAAATATCTCATCCCAATCGGAGTTTGGTAAAGACTAACGATTTAAGCAGAAATAAACCAGATAGTTTACATGAAAAATAAAATAAAATACATAAAGGCATGAACAAGGGATAAAATTGTAATTATGAAAAAAGGTGCCTATAAAAACTGCAAAGGCCACCAGTTAAAAAAAGAAGAAAATAAAAAAAAAGAAGAAGAAGAGAAAAACGGATAGAGAGAGAGCTGCAGATTTTGGAGTAAAACCAATAATACTCCGGTGACCATATCGCAGGCTTCCACCGTTGGATGAAGCTAAGTTTTGGATATGTTGTTCTTCTTACATGTATCTGCGAACTGACCGGAGGGATTGAAAGACAAATACCCCATTTGACAGCAATCGTCATCGGAACGTTCCTGAAAAACAACAAGGAAATGCACCTGCAGGGCAGTTTAGTCGCCAGCCGATTTATCTCTCTTACACCGTTGGATCAAGCTAAGCTTTGGATATGTTGTTGTTATTACACTTATCGCCTAACTGACCGGAGGGATTGGAAGGAACACACTCCATTTGACAGAAATCGTTATCGGAACGTTCCTGAAAAACAAAAAGGAAATGCACCTGCAAGGCAGTTTAGTCGCCGGCCGATTTCTCTCTCTTCCACCGTTAGATCAAGCTAAGGTTTGGATATGTTGTTTTTATTACACTTATAGACTAACGTACCGGAGGGTTTGGAAGGAACACACTCCATTTGACAGAAATCCTCATCGGAACTTTCCTGAAAAACAAAAAGAAAATACAGCAGCAGGGCAGTTTGGTCGCCGGCCGATTTCTATCTCTTCAACCGTTGGATCATGCTCAGTTTTGGATATGTGGTGCGCCTAGATGTTTCATGTATTCTGAACGGTGGAGATCGGAAACCCATCCTCCGGCAAGGTTTCGTGCATGTTCAACAGTAGCTCGTCCAGTTTTAGGTAAGCTCGGTTTTATGCAGATCTAGGTAGATCTAACCGTTGGATCATTATGATGTTGAGATATAGTATGCACAACGCTATGATATGTGGTATGACCGTTGGGTGTAGAGCAATGATCAGAATTTGATGACTTATTGCCTTTTGAAGCTATTACTAGTTTTGGCAAAATGTAGCAAGCTTGATTAAATACATGTTTTGATGAAATTAGAATTGTGTGGGTGTAGGTTTTATGGAAGATGTAATGGTAAAATATGTTCTTGTTATTAGTATTACAGATTAATTGTGTATTCTTTATATGAGGTGAAGTATGATTATTATGTAGGAATAGTAAGGAACATTGTTATATGAACATGTTGATTGAATACAAAGATAACTTGTTGGTTGTGTGGATATAAATGGGGTCGAACCATGAAGAAATTAAAATGAAAGAAATATTGAAAATAAAACATATTTAAAGCTAGCCATAAGTATTTTTGGCAAATTGATTAATTAATGAAGATTGTCATGGATTCCAACTAGTAGGGTGAAATTGTTTTTATGATAATGATCTAAGAATATTAATTGTTAAGGTTTGCCGCATATGTTTAATCGCACGAGGAGAGAGTGAAAGAAAATGAATAGTTCATCATTTTGTTGTATTAATAATAATATTAGGAGAAATCCCAAAAGGAATGAGTTTCCTTATTTTTGGTCTAATCTTTGCTATATTGTAAAGGTAGGGAAATTGTTTGAATGTTTTGCTTTAGAATTGGTTTGAAATTGTGATTTAATGATGCCAAATGACCTTGGATGATGTTGTTTTAGCAATAAAAATAAGTTGGAAGTTGAAAAGGATTCCCAAGAAATGAAAATCCTCGTTGCCCAAAATTTTAGCTATAAAGGAGGGGCTATTATGATTGTTGATTGTGAGCCTTAAAACAAAATAATTTGGAGTTGGTTTCTTCATAAAAGTTGTATTTCCATGTTTTAGCCTTTCATAGAGATACATCACACCCAAAACTGAGTTTTTACAGCTTTAGTTAGGATTAAGACACTAGATAGTGTTCTGGGTTGGTTAAGCTAAATTGATTGGAATCAGACAATTTTTAATCTTTGCTTGGAATTTGCTGTTGAATGATGGTTTTGATAACAAAATAATAAGAATGAATATAAACATGAAAATGAGTAAGAGTATGAGATCTTAAAGAAAATTCCTTGTGATTGGTTTGAGAATACTAGGTGAATGAGAATTAAATGAAGATGTGATGTTGGTTGTATTGTTGATAAAAATTGAATCCCTGGTGGTACAGGGAAAGCTGTGGGGATTGGACAATTGCATGGAGTGGCAGCACGTGCACCTCTTCTAGGTAGGTGACTTGCACCTTTCTTTTTTTTCATACGTTGAATATGAAAATACTTTAATATGATTATTACCGTATTGTTAGAACCGATATTAGATTGTCAAACGCTTAAATGTTGACTAAAGTTGATTAGCTTCGGCTAATGGCATCCGAATGGATGGCCGGGATGAAGGATTGATTAGCTTCGGCTAATGGCATCCAGATGGATGACCAGGACAAATGAATGATTAGCTTCGGCTAACCGGGACGAACGATTGATTAGCTTTGGCTAATGGCATCCAAAAGGATGGCCGGGACGAACGATTGATTAGCTTCGGCTAATGGCATCCGAAAGGATGACCGGGACGAACGATTGATTAGCTTCGGCTAATGGCATCAGAAAGGATGACCGGGACGAACGATTGATTAGCTTGGCTAATGGCATCCGAAGTGGATGATCGGGGTGAGTGAATGGTTAACCTCAGCAAATAATGCCTTAAGAGGATAGCCGGGTTTAAGATTATGGTTGATTGCAAAATAAATAAAATAAAATTGGTACATCTATATGTACTACTAGCTGTTTATACCAAGTACATGACGATATTATAAATGTTAATGCTTCATTTAACTGCCAGACCGTTAGTTATCATTATTAGTATTCTTAAGTATTTGCATTCTCTTAAATGTTTTGTACTGCTGCAGGGACATCACACCAACGAGATGTCTAGGAAACCTGATACACGGGAATGGCATGTAGATGCATTCTAAATCATAATGTAGATGCATTCTAAATCATAATGTATTTTGTATGAATCAATGTACTGAATGTATAACTGGAGGCTGGGTAATTTGTATGGAATTACTAGATGTACTGGTAACCAAGGAAGGTTAACCAAATATGTGGGTAATTATATGAAATTACCAGAATTATTGGCAATTGAGATGAGTTAGCCAGATAGTTAAGTTTTGAAAAGATTATGTGAATCAATTAATTGAAGTTAGAAGTAGTAAATTCTAAATGTTATGAGTAAAATAATTAATATATGACTAAGATTTTGAGTAAATTAATTAATGTGGTTATTGGGTAGACACAATGATTTGGAGATTGGAGGGGAATTGATAGATAATTAATTACCATAGAGTTGGTGGCTAAGGATACATTACAGTGATACTTAACATCATAATGATGGTGGCTAAGGGCATAAATTGATACTTGGCACTGTAATGAGGGTGACCAAAGTTATGTGAAGGATGCTTAGTGACCGTGGTGTCGATAACTAAGATTGTGTGTATATGATACTTGGCAACCATGGTTAGAATGCATATGAGGTTAATAAGAAAATGAAAGGGATTCGATATGAATGGAAGAATCAAATGGCATGAATTAGCTACCAGGTTTGGATGGCTAATGGTATCGAAGAGGTTTCATCGGTGCTGGTATATTTTAAATTGATTAGTCTAGCCCAATATTAGAAGACTAATGATATTAATGAGATTTATTAGTTTCAACGATTACCTTCTAGCAACAGATTTAGAAAAGAAAAAAAAATATTGATTAATTATTCCAAAAGAATGAGATAAGCTAATGATATCAAGAGAGGAATATCTTGGTATCAAGTGAAAATTGACTTATAAGGAGATGGTGTTCACAAACCGTTGAGTGGTGTTGAGATTTCCAAGATGGAATTATTCTTGGCAAATGAGATAGGATATTAGATGGATATTGGTAATAGATGGAAAATATATGTTGTAGAAGAGGTTTATGCCTAATTTTATATATAAAAAGAAATTCCGTAGAGATTATTGTCTGCCATTGTTATTGCTTGTTACTATATTTTATATTTATGTGTACATGTTAATTTCTATTATTAGGTCCACCAGGGTTGCGTCAAGGGTAATACTAGTTTAGTTATCTTTTGCTTTTGACCATGTAAATTAATTGTAAATTAAAAGACTTATCTCCTAAAACTTGAGATGTAATATAAATCTGTAAATTTGAATGTATGTCTTTAATCTAATGGTTGAAACTCTTAGTACCTTTTTGACCATGCATGTTTACAGTTGAAATTGAATCTTTTATTTGAATTGCATTATATGATGTTATTGAATAAGATGTGTTGTGTTGATGAGAATGAGTTGGGTTGAGGCCCAGGATGATTGGGTCGTGATTTTGAGTTATTATAAGTGTAAAAGGGTATATGTCGATAACTTGGGACCTACCGGTACAGGGGAGACTCTGCCAAAATTTTGGTGGAAATTTTGGTGGAACCTGTATATATATATATATATATATATATAAAATTTACCTGAAATTTTCCAATATATTGCGAAAAAGAATGTAGAAAAATCCGGGCCGTTACAAAAAAACTAACCAAAATCAAAATTTAAAAAACTTAAAAATTCAAACCGAAACCGAACCGGAACCGGTTCAAACCGACCGGTTGCAGTTCGGTTTGGTTTGGTTTTTTTATTAGAAAAACCGGAAAACCTGTATTATTATTATTTTGGGCTTTCTAATGAGTTTTCTGATGGGCTTGTAATTAATGTAAATATTATCTAATTTTGTTAAAAATTCTATAATATATTTAATATTTTTTATCACTAAATATTCATTTATATTAAATTATTTATGCAAGTCTTTCTAATATTTGTGTTTTGGACTCCTCCTGCATCAAAGTTTAAATAATACACACACCAAATTAAAATTAAAATTACAAAACATTGCCTTCAAAAGGGCTTGAAAAGAAACAACACATAACATTGCCATAAAAAATAAAACACTTCATGCAAAAAATATAAATCTTCATTGTGCACATCATCTCAATCAAATGTTCTTGTCATCTTGAACCAATTATCATTTGATGTTACATGTAATTTTCCACCAAATTCTACAAAATAAAAAATTAGACATATTAAATTATTACAAAGAATTTAATTAATAAATCATAAAAACAAAATAAAATGTATAAGTTACCTGACTTAAGATAACATTAACAACAAAAAGTTATAACACTGCACTTGGAAATTACGGGAAGAAAAAGTCTTACTCTCAGATCAAATAAAACACTTCACATTGGATGTGTTCACATGATTCCCAGTTCTTTCCATCACAGGAACATCATTTCCTCCTTCCATTACATCAATTACTTTCCAATCCATTCTACCAAAAATAGGTTAAGTGCAAAGAAACAATTAACAAAACATTTGCAAGCAAACCAATGGACTACACTTACAGCAGATGGAAAACAACTTATGTTTATGGCCTTTTATTAATCATAAAATAGAAACTACATGAATGCAGTTTTGATTTTTGGTTAGACAGAATTCGTAGCTAATTGATTCCTAGCTTTACAATAATGCAAGCTAGGATGTTGATAGTTCTCTTGAAGAAGAGCTCGTCAGTTATCTCAAGAATGCTAGGTACTGCTGCCTAGAAACCAAAACATTATTGACAAGAGAATAAAATAAGCAGATGACCCTTGCCATGTCCAAGATTAATTTGGTTGCGGATTGACAAAATCAACTCTAAAAGAAGCCTAGTCTATACACTGTAAATGTTTTTGAGCTATGGATGACTATTTGTTAAGGTGAAGCAATAGCTTGATGAATAGCATGCTGCAGTGTCTAGCACTCTTATCTTAAGTTTGCCACAGTGATTCAATTATTTCTAAGATTTAGATGAAGTCAAGAAATGTACCTCAACGTCCCTCGCCGCCCGCAACTGCTTCTCAGCAAATCCATGCGAAAGCAAAAGAATCTTCATTTTTGCAATCATTAATCTGTTTGCAGGATCCACACAAACAAGCCCTCTTGGTTCCGAGTTTGCAGGATTAAACAGATAAAAACGCAACACCTTTCATCTTCAAACATGTCCAACTCACATTAAATTATTGTTTCATAACAGCCCAAATACACCAACACGCACATGACCCTTAAAAATCCCACCTTTTTCAACACACAAAGCACAATCATCCAAAAAAACACCACCCAAGATCTAAAAATCTAAACTTTATCAACGCCCAGTACACAACCATCTAAAACAAGCAAAACCCAGCACTCAAAAAACCATATAAAAACATAAAAGAGAGTTACTTACTGGATAAGATCTTGTAATTGTTGAGCTAGAGTGTTCACAAATCTCAAATACACATATCACACTACAGAACATATGTTTTTTTTTATAAAAAAAATAGAGATTGATAGAAAAAAAATCATACCTGGAGTGACAAGTTTCAAGATCGGGTCGAGTGTGAGAGAGGGAGGTGACTGGTTTGCTAGATCTGGAGGTCGGGTCGGGTCAGGTGTCATGCCCGTGTGGGAGACTGGGAAAGGGATATGGCTGGTTTGTCCAGATTTGTAGAGTCAAGGACTCAGGAGAATGGAGATGAAGATTGATTATTTTTGATCTGGTTTGTAAGGGTAGAGAGGGGGCGGCTGGACGACTGAGAGTGTGAGAGATTCTGAGATTGAGTCATTGAAAGTTTGAGACTTATGATTCTGTGAATTTGTGAGGGTTGAGAGGGGGCGGCTGGACGCAGGGGACGAGTATTGCTTGCTAGGGTTAAGAAATTTTGTATTTATAGTACCCCTTAACTGAACCGGTTCGGTTCGGTTGAGGTTTGGTCGGTTTCAGGTTTCTTAAACCGAAACCGAACCGAACCGAACTTTTTTTTAAAAAAATAATCGGTTTAATCGGTTAGTTTTTCGGTTCGGTTTTTTCGGTTATTTTTTTCTCGGTTTTCTCGGTTTAATCGGTTTCTCGGTTTTTTTGCTCACCCCTAGTACCGGCTCAAAAGGTCCCTATCTTTAGATCCGACCGTTAGATGGCGCTCAAATATTTAAAGGTGTTTTCGTGGGCTGTTTTCCTTTGGATTAGCCTTGCAACGCTACGACATGTCGATGACGTCTGTACGGGCCATACCACCGAGGCGACCAGAGAACCGGCTTAAAAGTGCCGTAAATTTAGATCTGACCGTTGGATCGCGCTCAAATATTTTAAGGAGTTTCCATGGGCTGTTTTCCTTTGGATTAGCACTGCATCGCTGCTACACGCCAATGATGTCTGTACAGGCCATATCATTAAGGCAACCAGAGTACCGGCTCAAAAGGTCCACAACTTTAGATCCGACCGTTGGATCGCGCTCAAATATTTTCAGGAGTTTTCCTGGTCTGTTTTCCTTTGGATTAGCGTTGCATCGCTACTACACGTCATCGACGTTTGTTAGGGCCATACCACCAATGCGACTAGAGAACCGGCTCAAAAGTGCCATAAATTTAGATCCAACCGTTGGATTGCGCTCAATTATTTTCAGGAGTTTCCGTGTGCTATTTTCCTTTGGATTAGCGTTGCATCGCTACTACACGCCGACGACGTCTGATCGGGCCAGGCCACCAAGGTGACTAGATTACCTTCTCAAAAGGTCCATAACTTTTGATCTGATCATTGGATTGCGCGCTAAAATATTTGAAAGAGTTTTTATGGGCTGTTTTCCTTTGCATTATCCTTGCATTGCTACTACATGCCGACAACATCTGTTCAGGCCATACCACCGAGGCGATCAGAGTACCGCCTCAAAAGGTCCATAACTTTAGATCCGACTCTTGGACCGCGCTCAAATATTTAAAGGAGTTTCCATTGGCTGTTTTCCTTTGGATTAGCATTGCATCGCTACTACACGCCAACGACGTTTGTTCGGGCCAAACCACCGAGGCTACTAGAGTACCGGCTTAAAAGGTCGATAAATTTAGATCTGACCGTTCGATCGCCCTCAAATATATTGAGGAGTTTTTGTGGGCTGTTTTCCTTTGGATTAGTGTTGCATCGCTACTACACGCCAATGATGTTTGTTCAGGCCATATCACCGAGGCCACAAGAGTACCGGCTCAAAAGGTCACTATCTTTATATCCGACCGTTGGACGGCGCTGAAATATTTTCAGGAGTTTTCATGGGTTGTTTTCCTTTGGATTAGCGTTGCATCGCTACTACACACCGACGACGTCTGTACGGGCCATACCACCGAGGCGACCAGAAAACCGGCTCAAAAGTGCCGTAAATTTAGATCCAACCTTTGGATCGCGCTTAATTAATTTCAGGTGTTTCCATGGGCTGTTTTCCTTTGGATTAGCGTTGCATCGCTACTACACATTGCCGACGTCTATTAGGGCCATACCACCGAGGCGACCAGATAACCGGCTCAAAAGTGCCGTAAATTTAGATCCAACCGTTGGATCGCGCTCAATTAATTTCAGGAGTTTCTGTGGGTTGTTTTCCTTTGGATTAGCGTTGCATCGCTACTACATGCCGACGACGTCTGTTCGGGCCATACCACCAAGGTGACTAGATTACCTGCTTAAAAGGTCCATAACTTTTAATCCGACCATTGGATTGCGCGCTAAAATATTTGGAGTTTTTGGGGGCTGTTTTCCTTTGCATTATCCTTGCATCGCTACTACACGCCGACAACATATGTTCGGGCCATACCACCGAGGCGACCAGAGTACCGCCTCAAAAGGTCCATAACTTTTGATCCGACCATTGGATTGCTCGGTAAAATATTTTGAGTTTTCGTGGGTTGTTTTCCTTTGGATTAGCGTTGCATCCCTACTACACGCCGAGGATGTTTGTTCAGGCCATATCACCGAGGCCATAACAGTACCGGCTCAAAAGGTCCCTATCTTTAGACCTAACCGTTCGATCGCGCTCAAATATTTTCAGGAGTTTTCGTGGGCTATCTTGCTTTGGATTAGCCTTGCATCTCTACTACACGCCTACGACGTCTATGCTGGCCATAGCACCGACGTGACAATAATATCGACTTAAAAGGTCCATAACTTTAGGCCCGACCATTTGATTGCGCTCAAATATTTTCAGGAGTTTCTGTGGGATGTTTTCCTTTGGATTGGCCTTGCATCGCTACTACACTACGATGACGTCTGTTCCGGCCATACCACCACCGCGCCCAAAGTTCCGACTCAAAAGGTCTATAACTTTAGATCCGACCATTGGATCGCCCTCAAATATTTTCAGGAGTTTCCGTGGGCTGTTTTCCTTTGGATTAGCCTTGCATCGCTACTACATACCCACGACGTCTGTTCGGGCTATTCCACTGAGGCTACTAGAGTACCGACGCAAAAGGTCCATAACTTTAGATCCGACCGTTTGATCACGCTCAAATATTTTTAGGAGTTTATGTGGCCTGTTTTCCTTTGGATTAGCCTTGCATCGCAACTACAGGCCTACGACGTTTGTGCTGGCCATAGCACCGACGCGACTATAATATCGACTCAAAATTTACATAACTTTAGATCCGACCGTTTGATTGCGCTCAAATATTTTTAGGAGTTTCCATTGGCTGTTTTCCTTTGGATTAGTCTTGCATCCCTAGTACACGCCGACGACATCTGTTCGGGCCATACCACCGAGACGACCAGACTACCGGCTCACAAGTTTCATAACTTTAGATCTGATAGTTGGATCGCGCTGAAATATTTTCAGGAGTTTTTGTGGGTTTATTTCCTTTGGATTAGCCTTCCACCGCTACTACACACCGACGACGTCAGTTCGAGCCAAACCACCGAGGCAACCAGACTACCGGCTCAGAAGTACCATAGCTCTAAATCCGACAGTTGGATCGCGCTCAAATATTTTTAGGAGTTTCCGTTGGCTGTTTTCCTTATGGTGAGGCTTTCATCGCTACAAGACACCCACGATGTATGTTCGGGCTATACCACCGACGCGGCTAGAGTACCGGCTCAAAAGGTGCATAACTTTTTATTCGATTGTTGGATCGCGCTCAAATTTTTTCAGGAGTTTCCATGGGTTGTTTTCCTTTCAATTAGGCTTGCATCACTACTACAAGCCTACGACGTGTGTGCTAGCCATACCACCGACGCGACTGTAGTACCTGCTCAAAAGGTCCATAACTTTATATCCGACCGTTGGATCGCGCTCAAATACTCAGGAGTTTCACTAGGCTGTTTTCCTTTGGATTAGCCTTCCATCGCTACTACATGCCGACGACGTGTGTTCGAGCCATACCACCGAGGTGACCAAAGGACCAGCTTAGAAAGTCCATAACTTTAGATCCGACCGTTGGATCGCACACAAATGTTTTCAGGAGTTTTCGTGGTCTGTTTTCCTTTGGATTAGGCTTGCATCGCTACGCCATGCCTACGACGTCTGTGTTGGCCATACCACCGACACGACTATAGTACCGGCTCAAAGGGTCCATAACTTTAGATCCGATCGTTGGATCGCACTTAAATATTCTTAGGAGTTTCTATGGGTTGTTTTCCTTTGGATTAGCCTTGTATCACTACTACACGCCGACGACGTCTGTTCGGGCGATACCTCCGAGGCGACCAGAGTACCGCCTCACAAATTTCATAACTTTAGATCCAATAGTTGGATCGCGCTGAAATATTTTCAGGAGTTTCTGTGGGTTTATTTCCTTTGGATTAGCCTTCCACCGTAACTACACGCCGACAATGTCTGTTCGGGCAAGACCACAGAGGCCACCAGACTACTAGCTCAGAAGTTCCATAACTTTAGATCTGACCGTTGGATCGCGCTCAAATATTTTCAAGCGTTTTCGTGGGCTGTTTTCCTTTGAGTGAGCCTTTCATCGTTACAAGACGCCCGAGATGTCTCTTCGGGCGATACCACCAACGCGGATAGAGTACCGTCTCAAAAGCTGCATAACTTTATATCCGACCGTTGGATCGCGCTCAAATTTTTTCAGGAGTTTCCATGGGCTGTTTTCCTTTGGATTATCATTGCTTCGCTACTACACGCCGACGGTGTCGGGCCATACCACCGAGGCGACTAGAGTGCCGGCTCAAAAGATCCATAACTTTTGATCCGACCGTTGGATCACACTCAAATATTATCAGGAGTTTCAATGCGATTTTTTCCTTTGGATAGCCTTCCATCGCTACTACACGCGAACGACTTCTGTTCGGGCCATACCACCGACACAACTATTGTACCAGCACAAAAGGTCCATAACGTTAGATCTGATCGTTGGATCGCGCTCAAATATTTTCAAGAGTTTTCATGGCATGTTTTCCTTTGGAGTAGCCTTACCTCGCTACTACATGCCGACGACGTATGTTCGGGCCATACCACCGAGGCGACTAGAGTGCCTGCTCAAAAGATCCATAACTTTCGATCCCATCGTTGGACCGCACACAAATATTTTCAGGAGTTTTCGTGGCCTATTTTCCTTGGGAAGCTTGCATCACTACTACAGGCCTATGACGTCTGTGCTGGCCATACCACCGACGCGACTATAGTACCGGCTCAAAAGCTCCATAACTTTAGATCCGACCGTTGGATCACGTTCAAATATTATTAGGAGTTTCAATGCGATTTTTTCCTTTGGATTAGCCTTCCATCGCTACTCCACGTCAACGACTTCTGTTCGGGCCATACCACCGACACAACTATAGTACCAGCACAAAAGGTCCATAACATTAGATCCGACCGTTGGATCGCGCTCAAATATTTTCAAGAGTTTTCATGGCTTGTTTTCCTTTGGAGTAGCCTTGCCTCGCTACTACACGTCTGTTCGGGCCATACCACCGACGCGACGAGAGTAACGGCTCAAAAGGTCCGTTACTTTAGATCCGACCGTTATATCGTGCACAAATTTTGTCAGGATTTTTCGTGGGTTGTTTTCCTTTGGATTATTGTTGCTTCACTACTACACGCCAACGACGTCTATTCCGGCCATACCACCACTGCGACCAGAGTGCTGACTCAAAAGGTCCATAACTTTAGATCCGATCGTTGGATCGCGCTCAAATATTTTCAGGAGTTTCAATGGGTTGTTTTCCTTTGGATTAGCCTTTCATCGCTACAACACGCCGATGATTTCTGTTCGGGCCATAGCAATAACGCGACCAGAGTACCGGCTCAAAAGTTCCATAACTTTAGATCCAACCGTTGGATTATGCTCAAATATTTTCAGGGTTTTCTATGGCTTGTTAGGCTTGCATCGCTACTACGCGCTTACGGCGTCTGTGCTGGCCATACCACCGACACAACTATAGTACCGGCTCAAAGGGTCTATAACTTTAGATCCGATTGTTGGATCGTACTCAAATATTGTCAGGATTTTCTATGGGTTGTTTTCCTTTGGATTAGCCTTACATCACTACTACACGCCGACAACGTTTGTTCAGGACATAGCGCCGAGCCGACCAGAGTACAGCCTCACAAGTTCCATAACTTTAGATCCGATTGTTGGATCGCGTTGAAATATTTTCAGGAGTTTCTGTGGGTTAGCCTTCCACCGCTACTACACGCCGACGACGTCTGTTCGGGCCATACCACGAGGCGGCTAGAGTAGTGGCTCGAAAGTTCCATAATTTAGATCCGACCATCGGATCGCGGTCTAATATTCTCAGGAGTTTCAAGGGGCTGTTTTCCTTTGGATTAGCCTTCCATTGCTACTAC
Organism: Populus davidiana x Populus alba var. pyramidalis; assembly: GCA_027475595.1. NCBI lineage: Eukaryota > Viridiplantae > Streptophyta > Magnoliopsida > Malpighiales > Salicaceae > Populus > Populus davidiana x Populus alba var. pyramidalis. The sequence continues at coordinate 345,813 of JANKYH010001488.1, read as the reverse complement.
ACGTCGACGACATCTGTTCGGGCCATACCACCGAGGCGACCAGAGTACCGGTTGAAAAGGTTCGTAACTTTAGATCCGACTGTTGGATCGCGCTCGAATTGTTTCAGGAGTTTTCGTGGGTTGTTTTCCTTTGGATTATCCTTCCACCGCTACTACACGCGAACGATGTCTGTTCGGGCCATAACAACGAGGCAACCCAAGTACCAGCTCAAAAGGTCCATAACTTTAGATCCAACTGTTGGATACTGCTCAAATATTTTCAAGAGTTTCCTTTGGATTAGGCTTGCATCGCTACTTGTTGCGATGTCGCGGTCGCACAAATTAATTACCCTAACTTAAAACACACAAGATAGTATAAAGCAAGTAAGGGGTCGATCCCACGAGGAAGGTTTAGTTCAGATTTTTATGCTATATGTTATGCAATGGGGGGGTTTGATTTGCAATGATTTAAACTATGGCAGAAATTAAACTAGCAAACAAAATCAATTGAAATTGAAATATATCAAGAAAACAAACCTTGGTTGCAAGCACACACCCACCAACGGAAATTAGAACCGATCCTTGAAACGAAACTCCAGTTTATATTATGAATTTTATCTTTTCTTAATATTGGTTAATTAACGGATCCGCCGTATAACTAACCTTAACCAACAAACAATCACAGTGTCCGCACTAATGATTTAATCCAATGGCAGCCTTAAGATCCAGATAAATTCATTAATCTTAACAACCAAGTTGTCAGTTTGTGTTGCTTTGATCAAATGTTCTCCCTAAGTTTAATAACGTAGTTCCGCTACAATTATCAAGCTTAGTTGCTTCACAAGTTTATATACTATAACTCCGGTTTTGATATCAAACTTAGCAATAGATTGTTCACAATAATAACTTAGAGTCCGCTCTTGCAATTAAGATAAACAATCATGGGAAATATGCATAGGAAAACAATCATACTCATTCATAGCATAAAATGAAAATAAAAGGAAGAATAAATGATGCGAACCTCGTGATCACGTGGTCACGCAACCCACAATCAAGATTGAGATCTGATCCCGGAAAGCCGAAATAGGTCTGATATGAGTGCGACACAATGGAAACCTGCCCCAAGGCACCTACACTATTGGAATGAGTAGAATGACGCCACGAAGCCAGTTAATCTTCGATAAGTCAGATTCAGTTCGTTCAAGAACTGAAGAATGCAAGAATCACTCTCACACGTTAAAACTGAAAAATTCAGAAGTAATTATCATCAAAGCTGCCGAAATTTTGGCCTACATGAGTTTAAATAGTTCTTGAAAAGTTAACCCTAATGGACCCTTTATGTGGACTTATATGAGGTCCACTTAAAACTGGCCCAAAACCCTAAAATAAAAAGCCCATAACTTAATCCAAACAAGCCTTGGATCCTAGCTTAAAACAAAGTATGAATTAAGCCCAAACAAGCCTTGGGCTGTAGCTAACAAAATAAAATAAAGCTCTTATCTCATGGCCCAAATAAGGTTGTATTGGACCCCTCTTGCACATGGATAAGATGTACTAGGATTTCCTCTTGATACTCCAATTCTGACTTGGTGGAAACCTTCAAAACCAATGCATTCAATGCATCTTTCAATGTCTTTGTCTTAGACCGTGTCATCGGTCCATTTGAAACATGTAATGGGTCCTTGCTGGTGTTTCTGGGCTGGTCCGCATCAATAAATCTCACGGTTCTTGAAATCCGAAGGTTTGTTGTGTCCTTGCAACCAAGAAAAGAGCTTAGCCTTGCATATCTATTGAACAACTACTCCTAAAGATGGAAGAATACATGATTTCTGATTTGTAGATGGGAGAGTTTGTGTTTCTTCACTTCTTGCTGCCACCTCCTTCTCCTCTCCCTCTATTTATACACAAATTGTAAGTAAGAAAATCAAAGTTCAAGTGTGAACATCAATAGATGGTGGTAGTGTGAAGGCGGCTGGCGGCTGGCGGCTGGTGGCTGGTGGCTGCCTTCCTTGACCTTCTAGAATATTTATTAGAGGAGCTAAATTGCTGGTCGGTTTGGATGCTTCTGGATGAAATTTGGATTCGTTTCTTCACGCAACCTGCTTGCTGGCAGAATTCAGCTGTCATCTTTGAAACATCATATCTCCCTCATATGACATCGTTTATGGCTGAAATTTGGAGCGTTTATAGATCTTTGAGTAAGGAATCCAACAAAATTGAGTTTGCATCAATTGGACTTTTGAAACTTCAGATATGGAATTTTGAATGGGCAAAGGTCAACATTGGCAGACTACGAGATTTGACTTTGAAGGATGTGATTTCCATGATCTTTCTCTTTTTATTTTTCTTGCATTACATTTACAGAAAGGTATGGATGTTAGCTTTTTAATTCCATTGGAATCACTTCGTTTCGACCTCTAGAACTCACGCTCTGCACAAAACATCGACTGAACGTCAAATCTGCCAATTACCTCCAATTTACTCCTTTTTGTATCTTTCATTCAAAAGTGCCTTCAAAACATAAAACAAAGAATATCAAGGCATTTTATATAAATAAGATAGGCAAAACACTAGTTAAATGCGGGTGAAACTATCGAATAATATGGTTACATCACTACTATACGCCTACGGCATCTGTGCTGGCCATACCATTGACGCGACTATAGTACCGGCTCACAAGGTCTAGAAGGCTTGCATCGCTACTACACGCCTACGGCGTCTGTGCTGGCCATACCATTGACGCGACTATAGTACCGGCTCACAAGGTCCATAACTTTAGATCTGACCATTGGAGTGCGCTCTAATATTTTTAGGAGTTTCAGTGGGCTGTTTTCCTTTGGATTAGCCTGGCATTGCTTCTACACGCCTACGACGTTTGTTTGGGCCATACCACCGACACGACTATAGTACCGGCTCAGAGGGTCTATAACTTTAGATCCGATCGTTAGATCGCGCTCAAATATTTTCAAGAGTTTCAGTGGGGTTGTTTTCCTTTGGATTAGCCTTTCATCGCTACTATACACCCATGACCTCTGTTCAGGCGATACCTCCGACGCGGCTAGAGTACCGGCACAAAAGGTTCATAACTTTAGATCCAACCGTTGGATCGCGCTCAAATTTTTTCTGGAGTTTTCGTGGGTTGTTTTCCTTTGGATTATCGTTGCTTTGCTATTACACACCAACGACGTCTGTCCGGGCCATACCATCGAGGCGACTAGAGTACTGGCTCAAAAGGTCCACAACTTTAGATCCGACAGTTGGATTGCACTCAAATATTTCCAGGAGTTTCAATGGGCTGTTTTCCTTTGGATTAGCCTTGCATCGATACTAAATGCCGATGACGTCTGTTTGGGCCATAGCACAGAGGCGACCAGAGTACCGGCTCAAAAGGTCCATAACTTTATATCTGATCATTGGATCGTGCTCAAAAAGTTTCAGGAGTTTCCGTGGCTTGTTTTCCTTTGGATTAGCCTTGCATCGCTACTACACGCCTACGGTGTCTGTGCTGGCCATACCACTAACGCGACTAAAGTATCGGCTCATAAGGTCCATAACTTTAGATCCGACCGTTGGATTGCGCTTTTATATTTTTAGAAGTTTCTGCGGGCTGTTTTCCTCTGGATTACCCTTGCATCAGTTCTACACGCCGACGATGTATGTTCAGACCATACCACCGAGGCGACCAAAGTACCGACTAAGAAGGTCCATAAATTTACATCTGACCGTTGGATTGCGGTCAAATATTTTCAGGAGTTTCAATGGTTGTTTCCTTTGGATTAGCCTTCCATCGCTATTACAAGACGACGACGTTTGTTCGGCCCATAGCACCGAGGTGTCCAGAGTACCGGATCGAAAGGTCCATAACTTTAGATCCGACCGTTGGATCCCGCTCAAATATTTTCAGGAGTTTCCATGGGTTGTTTTCCTTTGGAATAACGTTGCATCCCTACTACACGCCGACGACGTCTGTTTCGGCCATATCACCACCGCGACCAGAGTAACGGCTCAAAAGGTCCACAACATTACCTCCAACCGTTGGATCGCACTCAAATATTTTCATGAGTTTCAATGGGCTGTTTCCTTTGGATTAGCCTTCCATCGCTACTACAAGCCGACGATGTTTGTTCGGGCCATAGCACCGAGGCGCCCAGAGTACGGCCTCAAAAGGTCCATAACATTAGATCCGACCATTGGATCGCACTCAAATATTTTCAGGAGTTTCAATGGGTTGTTTTCCATTGGATTAGCCTTGCATCGCTTCTACAAGCCGACACCGTCTGTTCGGGCCATAGCACCGAGGCGACCAGAGTACCGCTCAAAAGGTCCATAACTTTAGATCCGACCATTGAATCGCACTCAAATATTTTATGAAGTTTTCATGGTTTCTTTTCCTTTGGATTGGGCTTGCATCGCTACTACACGCCTACGATGTCTGTGCTGGCCATACCACTTACGCGACAATAGTGCCGGCTCAAAAGGTTCATAACTTTAGATCCGACCGTTGGATCGCTCACAAATATTTTCAAGAGTTTCCGACGGCTGTTTTCCTTTGGATTATCGTTGCATCGCTACTTTACACCGACAACGTTTGTTCCAGCCATATCACCACCGGGACCAGAGTACCGGCTTAAAAGGTCCATAACATTAAGTACGAACGTTGGATCGCGCTCACGTATTTTAAGGAGTTTTCATGGGCTGTTTTCCTTTTGATTAGCCTTTCATCGCTAATATACGCCCACGACGTATGTTCGGGCCATAGCACAGAAGCGAGCAGAGTACCGACTCAAAATGTCAATAAATTTAGATCCGATCGTTGGATCGCGCTCAAATATTTTCAGGAGTTTTCCTGTGTCGTTTTCCTTTGGATTAGCCTTGCATCGCTACTACACGCCTACGGCGTCTGTGCTGGCCATACCACTGACGCGACTATAGTACCAGCTCAGAAGGTCCTTAACTTTAGATCCAACCGTTGGATTGCGCTTTAATATTTTCAGGAGTTTCTGTGGCCTGTTTTCCTTTGGATTACCCTTGCATCCAAGGTTGTTAAAATCGCGATTTTAACACGACACAGAAAGTCGCTCACAAAATCGGATCGTAAAAACGGATCGTAAAATCGTAAAAAAATCGTCAGGAATTTTAAAATACATTAAAAAAAAAATCATGCTTCAAATAAAAATTCATACATAGTTCAAGCACCTTAAAAATAATGCTTCAAATAAAAATTCATACATAATTCAAATATCTTAAAATACATAGTTCAAATAAAAATTGTAAACCCCCGTAAATAAAAATAAATAATAAGAACAATAATAATAAAAAGAAAGAATAAAAAAAAACAACACATAGGATTGAAGTAATGATGTTTCGATGAGTAATGGATATTCGGTATGAAAGAAATGAATAAATAGTAGGAATGACAATAAATGTGTCATGTGAGAGAGAGAATGATCTCCATAAACAAATTTAAAGATATTGTTGAAGTAAAAAAGAGAGTCATGATTTTTAGTTTAAAACTTGTAACGTTGGTGAAACTAGTGATGAGGTTTCAATGGATGAAAGAATAAGAAAACAAAAATAATAATAATAGAAGATATGTAAACCCCGGACAAAACCCGTATTTTGACAAATTAATGATAAATGTGGTAATATTGAATTTATTGAGTATAAATTAAGGGGAAATGTTATGAGGATCTAAGTAAATAAATTAATGCATGAAATTCAGATTTTTGTGTAAAAGACACTAATTGTCTAGTTTTACGATATCGATGATATATCTCAATCCGACCGTTGGATCGGGTTGAAATTTTATAAGGAATCTCCAGACATATTGTTTTATATTAGGTTCAAATTTCGTGTTAATCGGAGTTGGAAAAGATTTACGAAGAGTACTGAAAATCGGGTAAATGAAAGAAGATGACACAAGGGGTATTTTTGTAATTTTATCAAAACAAATACTCTCCTCTCCTCTCTTTAAAACCAGAACACGTCCTCCTCTGCAAATGAAAAAGGAAACAGGAGGGAGACCATTTGTTTTGTCCCATTTTCTTCATTTTCTCTTCATCTCTTCAAGCTAAATCAAAAGGGAGTGTTCTTAGGAGGATCCTATCCAAGAAAACAAATTAAATAACAACTTAGAGAGTTATAGAGCTTGAGAGAAACAAAGAGAAGAAGCTGGAAATTGGAAGAGGAGGACATGATTTTTGTAAATGTTTGCAAGAATTCATTGAAATAAGTTAAAGTAGCAAAGGTAAGCAATATACCTTTAGTAATTTCGTTTTTCTCTCTTGTTCTTGCATGAGGAGAAGAAAACACCCAAGTTTAAAATTCTAGGGTTCATATAAATATTTTGGGGGAGTAATTGTTCATGTGAATTTCGAGATTAATTACATGAAAATGGCTTGATTTGCTGAAAAACAGAAAGAATCAATTGATTTGAAACTATGGGTTTTAGGATTGCAATAGGGCAGGCACTTAGGCAGCCATAGTTTGACTTGCCACCGTTGGATTAAATTGATTTTTGGATATGTTATTATGCTCAATGTCACCTACATTCTGACCGGAGGGATTGTAAATATCAGACTTCGTTTGAGGGCTGTCACCGGAGGAACATTTCTGGAAAATCACACTTCAAGACAGCCTTGTTCGTCAGCTGTTATATCATCATTTCACCGTTGGATTGGTCTGGATTTTGGATATGTTGTTCATCCAGATGTTATATAAATTCTGAACGGTTTAGATCGGAAAAGAACACTCCTACAAGAAATTGTACTTCCTGAACATCAGGTCTCCAAATTTCAGGTCAGTCCGTTATTGTTCTGATATCAGGAGTTTTAACCGTTGGATGTATGTGCATTTTGGATGTTATTATGGTCAATGTCACCTACATGCTGATCGGAGGGATTGTAAATATCAGACTTTGTTTGAGGTCTGTCACCGGAGGAACATTTCTGGAAAATCACCCTTCAAGACAGCCTTGTTCGTCAGCCGTTATGTACTTCCTGAACAGCAGGTCTCTAAATTTCAGGTCAAGTCCGGTATTGTTCTGATATCGGGAGTTTTAACCGTTGGATGTATGTTAATTTTGGATATGTTATTCTAATGATGATGATGTATAATTCCACCGTTTGGATGTATTGAACTCTAAATTTAAATAATGATGTTTTAAGTTTGGTTTGAGAAATATTGAATGAGAATATGAGGGTTAGCATAAAAAAAATATGTTTTGGGACTAAGGATAATGGTAATGGTTTAATGATGATGGTTGTGTTTGTGTTCTGTTTGAGTCATGTTTGATGTGTTGATAAGTGATGGTATAGTTAAATTCTATAAAGAATACTGATTGACTAATATTTTGGTTGTGTTAGAATGGAAAATCATGTTGTAAGTTTATGATATAAGGAATCATTTTGAGTGTGCTTTTGGAAAAAAATTGGCATGTGTAGTCATTGATAAAATTTAAGTTAAATTACATTGTTTGGTGATAGATTAAATGTCTTGGGACAAAAGAAAATCGGTGACGAAAAGTCATGCGCTTTGGACATTGAAGATCATTGATGAAGAATTGAATTAAATGGTCGTTTAATTTAAATGACAAGTACAAAAATAAAATACATTCATGGAAATTGTTTACAGAAGTATTTGATTTTGTGAATTTATGAATATTATGAATAAATCGGGAAGATTCAATAATGATTCAGGATGTTATATTAAAAATGTAGGAGAAGCATTCACTCGACTTCTCAGGAGCTCGTATAGTAGGAGCTTTGCAGGAGGGACACAACAACAACAAGGAAGAGCGAGTTGAGCTTCTGCAGCTGGTAGGTGTTCTATACCTACACTTTTTACGTAGCGTTAATTTATGCACTTATTAAATTCTTGGTCTTTGCGTCTATGGATGAAACCACAAAGAGAGAGGATAAAGTGAAATAAACGAGAAATTAAAAATGGATTTGAGTACTTGACTGGGTTAAGAATATGAATTACACTAATAGACTTCATTGATGATCATTCCTCGAACTTGATTGGCTGGTCCCGAATGCGGAGGCTAATGATGTTAGTAAGATTTACTAACATCGGGCTTAAATGTTGACAAATGGTTGATTAGCTTCGGCTAATGGCATCCGAATGGATGACCGGGATGAAGGACTGATTAGCTTCGGCTAATGGCATTCGAATGGATAGCCAGGAAAAATGAATGATTAGCTTCGGCTAATGGCATCCGAATGGATGGCCGGGACAACTGAATGATTAGCTTCGGCTAATGGCATCCGAATGGATGGTCGGGACCACGAATGATTAGCTTTGGCTAATGACATCCGGAAGGATGGGCGGGACAAATGAATGATTAGCTTTGGCTAATGGCATCCGAAGTGGATGACCGGGGTGAGTGAAAGGTTAATGATATTGACCGGTGCTGTGAATATCGGCAATCACACGAAACTTGATTAGCCGGTCCCGGATGCAAATCATCCCTGAAAACGAGGGATACTGAACTTGATTAACTATTCGGGTGAGAATAGTTAATGATACTGACCGGTGCTGTCAATATCGGCAATCACACGAAACTTGATTAGCCGGTCCAGAATGCGGAGGCTAATGATGTTAGTAAGGTTTACTAACATCGGCATAATCATCCCTGAAAACGAGGGATACTGAACTTGATTAACTATTCGGGTGAGAATAGTTAATGATACTGACCGGTGCTGTCAATATCGAAAATCACACGAAACTTGATTAGCCGGTCCCGAATGCAAAGGCTAATGATGTTAGTAAGGTTTACTAACATCGGCATAATTATCCCTGAAAACGAGGGATACTGAACTTGATTAACTATTCAGGTGAGAATAGTTAATGATATTGACCGGTGCTGTCCATATCGGCAATCACACGAAACTTGACTAGTTATTCCTAAAGTGAAAGCTAATGATGTCAAGAATCTTGACATCAACATTTCCGAAAATATTCCAAGATATTATGGAAAGAAAAATCTGATTGGCTATTTCATGTTAGAAATAGTCGATAACATCAATCAATGGTATTAATTTTGACGTTTCTAATGAACTTGATTAGCCGATCCTAATATGAGAGACTAATAACACTAATGAAAATTTATTAGTGTCGGCATTCCCTTCCAAGTTTTAGGGGAGAGGTAATAATTAAAAATATTAATGAAATGGGGATTGACATCTTGATAGGATTATTCATTCGCCCTTGAAGAGGCGGATATTGATTGGAAATTATGGAATAAGATGGGCGGAGGAACTAGTTACCGGTGATGGGCTAGTGGCATTAGTTTGTTTTCTAATGACCGGAATATACAACTTGAATTAAACTTACTTGTGTGGTGTTAATAGTGTCAGGATGACTGACTTGTTAGATTATAAATGGAATGTTGGATGATACCTAATTGTTAAACAAAAATGGTAATTTATGTTTATATCATGGATTATTGGAGGAAAAAAAAAAGAAACTGATGAGGATCTAATTCTTGTGAAGGATGGAGGCAAATATTGTATCGCTTGGGACGTGAGAGCAGAAGTTCATTAACCATGGTAGATGTTATACACTTAAAGAATGCAATGATATATATATGATGTATTTTGAATTGATTGGAAAGAATTGTAATTGATATAATTTGAGAATCATGTCCTGCGCACAGGGAGGATGTCAAAGAAATTATGACCAATAATGTAAATATGTTGTATTAAGGTTTCATGTTGTTACTGGCATGATAAGAATTTAGTGATAATTATAATAGTGTAATAAAATGCCAATAATAGTCATATTATTCAAAGATGGATCGGATGTGAATATTGTGAAAATGATGGCAGGTTCCATGATAATGAGAGATTTTACTGAAAATCTAAAGAAACATGGAATGTGTTGAAATGGGCACAAGAAATATGTAAGTGGAATATATTTATAAACTAAAATTGGACCGAAATAATGATGAGTTTGACAACTTATATGGAAAAGCCATAATAGGTATAATAGATGTTGGGATTGAAATTGATATATAAAGAGATAGAGTAAGAGGGAGAGAAATCACATGGTAGATATTATAATGAATAAAATGCGCTCATGAGGTGAAACAAGACACGAAATGAAAATGTTGAATGATTCGAGGAAGGATGGATAGAGATGTAATAATGGAAGGATAAATGCGAATTTCAAGGAACTATGATTGCATATCGTTGAATATATGTTTAACTTCGTGCATGTATTGTGTGATTTCCTTTTATGCTATATTTATTATATACATTATGAAATTACAGGTCCTTCAGATTCATACCAGGAGTAGTGTTTCAGGTCCTCTAGTTTCCTTTTGCATGATTGAATAAGAAGATGAACATTAATGTATTTTGTCATTAAGGAACTAAATGACTTAATATGTAATAGTAGTTTTTTTACATTAAGTGTTGGGACATAAAAATGTATTATTCTGTATTTGTAATTCTTAGTTTGCTTACTTGCAATTATTATGAATTACGTGTGTTAATGGGAAAGAAATGAGCATGCGAAATGTGAGGCATGTACCGTGAATGATGTGTTGTTGAGGTTCTACATGATTATGATGTGATTGAGAAATAAGTATAATTGTACAAGATGATTGTCGATAACTTGGGACCTCCAGATATAAAGGAAACTCTGCCAAAATTTCAGTGGAAATTTCGGCAAGTCTCCGATAAGTTCGGTGGATTAAAAAAAAAAAACCCCATTTTTTTAAAAGTTAATGCTCAAAGTTCTTTTATGAATGTACGAAATTACAGGGCGTTACAAAAATAATCCTGATACATAATTTAAAATAACTTTTCATTTTTAAGTCAAGAAAGAGAGTTGAGTCACTTCTGAAAGTGCTGTGTGTTTTTGTAATGTAAGAACATGGGAGACAGGGAGAGGCTTTTAGATTTTCTTGAGGACAGGAAAGTGAAGAGAGATTGGAATGTGCATGTTGTGTAAGAGAAGGTGAAGGTAACGCAAGTGAGTGGTGTTTGTAGGGTACGTGCCGAGGGAAAACATGAGCGAATTGTTAATCAGTTAATTGTCTTTGATCTGTTCCATCCAATAGGCGGGTGACACGTGGCAGCAACACTGAAATTTTATCTCCTGCAGGCAAACTCATTCAATCGGGTGTGAAATCGCGATTTCACCCGATTTTAACGATTTTAACTGTTTTTGACCCGATTTTGCTCATTTCCGAGTTTTATGAACGATTAGCACGTAAAGTCTATATTAACTCGTAAAAACGTACGATTTTACGACTTGAATCGCGATTTTAACAACCTTGCTTGCATCGCTTCTACACGCCGATGACGTACCTTCGGGCCATACCACCAAGGCGTCCAGAGTACCAACTCAGAAGGTCCATAACTTTAGATCCGACCGTTGGATCGCACTCATATATTTTCAGGAGTTTCCATGGGCTGTTTTCCTTTGGGTTAGCGTTGCATCGCTACTATACACCCTCGACGTCTGTTCTGACCATACCACCACCGCGACCAGAGTACCGGCTCTAAAGGTCCATAACATTAGATCTGACCGTTGGATCGTCGCCCAAATATTTTCAGGAGTTTCAATGAGTTGTTTTCCTTTGGATTAGGCTTGCATCGCTACTACACGCCTACGACGTCTGTTCAGGCTATACCACCGACACGACTATTGTACAAGCTCAAAAGGTCCGTAACTTTAGATCCGATTGTTGGATCGTGCTCAAATATTTTCAGGAGTTTCAATGGGTTGTTTCCTTTGGATTAGCCTTCCATCGCTACTACAAGCTGACGACGTTTGTTCGGGCCAAAGCACTGAGGCATCCAGAGTACCGGCTCAAAAGGTCCATAACTTTAGATCCGACCGTTGGATCGCAATCTAATATTTTCAGGAGTTTCCATGGGCTGTTTTCCTTTAGATTAGAGTTGCATCGCTACTATACACCGACGACGTCTGTTCCGGCCATATCACCACCACGACCAGATTACCAGCTCTAAATGTCAATAACTTTAGATCCGACCATTGGATCGTCGCTTAAATATTTTTAGGAGTTTCAATGGGCTATTTTCCTTTGGATTAGGCTTGCATCGCTACTCCATGCCTACAATGTCTGTTCGGGCCATACCACCGACACGACTATTGTACCGGCTCAAAAGGTTCGTAACTTTAGATCCGACCGTTGGATCGTGCTCAAATATTTTCAGGAGTTTTCATGGGCTGTTTTCTTTTGAATTAGGCTTGCATCACTTCTACATGCCGACGATGTATGTTCGGGCCATAGCACCGAGGTGTCCAGAGTACCGGCTCAAAAGGCGCATAAGTTTCGATTCGACCGTTGGATCGCTCAAAAATATTTTCAGGAGTTTCCGTGGGCTGTTTTCCTTTTGATTATCGTTGCTTCTCTACTACACACCGATGACATCTGTTCAAGCCATACCACCAACGCGACTATAGTACTGGCTCAAGAGGTCCATAACTTTAGATCCGATCGTTCGATCGTGCTTAATTATTTTAAGGAGTTTCAATGGGTTGTTTTCCTTTGGATTAGGCTTGCATCGCTACTCCACGCCTACGATGTCTGTTCGGGCCATACCACCGACACGACTATTATACCGGCTCAAAAGGTTCGTAACTTTAGATCCGACCGTTGGATCGTGCTCAAATATTTTCAGGAGTTTTCGTGGGCTGTTTTCTTTTGAATTAGGCTTGCATCGCTTCTACACGCCGACGATGTATGTTCGGGCCATAGCACCGAGGCGACTAGAGTACCGACTCAGAAGGTCCATAACTTTAGATCCGACCGTTGGATCGCGCTTAAATATTTTCAGGAGTTTCAATGGGTTGTTTCCTTTGGATTAGCCTTCCATCGCTACTACAAGCTGACGACTTTTGTTTGGGCCATAGCATTGAGGCATCCAGAGTACCGGCTCAAAAGGTCCATAACTTCAGATCCGCCGTTAGATCGCAATCAAATATTTTCAGGAGTTTCCATGGGCTGTTTTCCTTTCTATTAGAGTTGCATTGCTACTATACGCCGACGACGTCTATTCCAGCCATAGCACCACTACGACAAGAGAACCGGCTCAAAAGGTCCATAACATTAGATCCGACCATTGGATCACGCTCAAATATTTTAAGGAGTTTCAATGGGTTGTTTTCCATTGGATTAGCCTTGCATCGCTACTACAAGCCGACGCCGTCTGTTCGGGCCATAGCACCGACGCGAACAGAGTACCGCTCAAAAGGTCCATAACTTTAGATCCGACCATTGCATCGGGCTCAAATATTTTATGAAGTTTTCATGGCTTGTTTTCCTTTGGATTGGGCTTGAATCGCTACTACATGCCTACGACGTTTGTGCTGGCCATACACTTACGCGACAATAGTACTAGCTCAAAAGGTCCATAACTTTAGATACGACCATTGGATTATGCTTTAATATTTTCAAGAGTTTCCGAGGGTTTTTTTCCTTTGGATTACCCTTGCATCGCTTCTGCACGCCGACGACGTATACTCGAGCCATACCACCGAGGTGACTAGAGTACCAACTCAGAAGGTCCATAACTTTAGATTCGACCGTTGGATCGCGCTCAAATATTTTCATGAGTTTTCATGGACTTTTTTCCTTTGGATTAGCCTTGCATCACAACTACACGCCTACGACGTCTGTGCTGGCCATATCATCGACGCCACTATAGTACCGGCTCAAAAGGTCCATAACTTTAAATCCGAACATTGGATCGTGCTCAAATATTTTAAGGAGTTTCCGTGGGCTGTTTTCCTTTGGATTAGCCTTTCATCGCTAATATACGCCCACGACGTTTATTCGGGCGATACCACCGATGCAGCCAGAGTACCGGCTCAAAAGGTACATAACTTTACGTCCGACCTTTAGATCGCGTTCAAATATTTTCAGGAGTTTCCGTGGTCTGTTTTCCTTTGGATTAGCCTTCCATCGCTACTACAAGCCCACGGCGTCTGTTACGGCCATACCACCGAGGCGACCAAAGTACCGACTCAAAACATCCATAACTTTAGATCCGACCGCGCTCATATATTTTCAGGAGTTTTCATGGGCTGTTTTCCTATGCGTTAGCGTTGCATCGCTACTATACGCCGACGACGTCTGTTCCGGCCATACCACCACCGCGACCAGAGTACCGGCTCTAAAGGTCCATAACATTAGATCCAACCGTTGGATCGTCGCCCAAATATTTTCAGGAGTTTCAATGGGCTGTTTTCCTTTGGATTAGGCTTGCATCGCTACTACACGCCTACGACATCTGTTCGGGCCAAACCACCGACACGACTATTGTACCGGCTCAAAAGGTCCGTAACTTTAGATACGACCGTTGGATCGTGCTCAAATATTTTCAGGAGTTTTCGTGGGCTATTTTCTTTTGAATTAAGCTTGCATCGCTTCTACATGCCAACGATGTATGGTCGGGCCATAGCACTGAGGCGACTAGAGTACCGACTAAGAAGGTCCATAACTTTAGATCCGACCGTTGGATTGTGCTCAAATAGTTTCAGGAGTTTCAATGGGTTGTTTCCTTTGGATTAGCCTTCCATCGCTACTACAAGCCGACGACGTTTGTTCGGGCCATAGCACCGAGGTATCCAGTGTACCGGCTCAAAAGGTGCAAAAGTTTAGATCCAACCGTTGGATCGCGCACAAATATTTTTAGGAGTTTCCGTGGGCTATTTTCCTTTGGATTATCGTTGCATCGCTACTTTACACCGACAACTCTGTTCCAGCCATATCACCACCGGGACCAGTGTACCGGCTTAAAAGGTCCATAACATTAAGTATGAACATTGGATCGCGCTCAAATATTTTAAGGAGTTTTAATGGGTTGTTTTCCTTTCGATTAGCCTTTCATCGCTAATATATGCCCACGACGTATGTTCGGGCCATAGCATAGAAACGACCAGAGTACCGGCTCAAAAGGTCAATAAATTTAGATCCGATCGGTGGATCGCGCTCAAATTTTTTCAGGAGTTTTCCTGCGTCGTTTTCCTATGGATTAGCCTTGGATCGCTACTACACGCCTACGGCGTCTGTGCTGGCCATACCACTGACGCGACTATAGTACCGGCTCAGAAGGTCCTTAACTTTAGATCCAACCATTGGATTGCGCTTTAATATTTTCAGGAGTTTCCGCGGGCTGTTTTCCTTTGGATTACCCTTGCATCGCTTCTACACGTCGACGACGTATGTTTGGGCCATAGCACCGAGGCAACTAGAGTACTGACTCAGAAGGTTCATAACTTTAGATCCGACCGTTGGATCGCGCTGAAATATTTTCAGGAGTTTCAATGGGTTGTTTCCTTTGGATTAGCCTTCCATCGCTACTACAAGCTGACGACGTTTGTTCGGGCCAAAGCACCGAGGCATCCAGAGTACCGGCTCAAAAGGTCCATAACTTTAGATCCGACCGTTGGATCCCAATTTAATATTTTCAAGAGTTTCAATGGGCTATTCCTTTGCATTAGCCTTGCATTGCTACTACACACCGACGACGTCCGTTCAGGCTATAACACCGAGGCGACTAGAGTACCAGCTCGAAAGGTCCATAAGTTTAGATCCGACCATTGGATCGTGCTCAAATATTTTCAGGAGTTTCCGTGGCCTGTTTTCCATTGGATAGGGCTTGCGTCGCTACTACACGTCTACGGCGTCAGTGTCGGCCATACCACCACCCCGACCAGAGTACCTGCTCAAAATGTCCATAACATTAGATCCAACCGTTGGATCGCGCTCAAATATTTTTAGGAGTTTCTGTGGGTTGTTTTCCTTTGAGTTAGCATTGAATCGCTATTATACGCCCACGATGTTTGTTCGGGTGATACCACCAATGCGGCCAGATTACTGACTCAAAAGGTCCATAACTATACGTCCGACCTTTGGATCGCGCTCAAATATTTTTAGGAGTTTTGGTGGGCTATTTTTCTTTTGGATTCGCCTTCCATCGCTACTACACGTCGACAATGTCTGTTCAGGCCATACCACCGAGGTGAACAGAGTACCAACTCAAAAGGTGTTTCCATGGGCTGTTTTCCTTTGGATTAGCGTTGCATCGCTACTATACACCGACGATGTCTGTTCCGGCCATGCCACCACTACGACCAGCATACCGGCTCATAAGGTCCATAACTTTAGATTCGACCGTTGGATCGTGCTCAAATATTTTCAGGAGTGTAAATGGGTTGTTTTCCTTTATATTAGCCTTACATCGCTACGACATGCCGACGATGTCTGTTCTGGCCATAGCACAGAGGCGTCCAATGTACTGCCTCAAAAGGTCCATAACTTTAGATCCGACTGTTGGATTGCGCTCAAATATTTTCAGCAGTTTTCGTGGCCCCATTTCCTTTGGATTGGGCTTGCATCGCAACTACACGCCTACGATGTCTGTGCTGGCCATACCACCGACGCAACTCTAGTGCGGGAGCACTCAAATATCTTCAGTAGTTTCCGTGGGTTGTTTTCCTTTAGATTACCCTTGCATCGCTTCTACACGCCGACGATGTTTGTTCGGGCCATACCATCGAGGTGACTAGAGTACCGACTTAGAAGGTCCATAACTTTAGATCTGACCATTGGATTGCACTCAAATATTTTCAGGAGTTTTCGTGGCATGTTTTCCTTTGGATTAGCCTTGCATCGCAACTACACACTACGACGTCTGTGCCGGCCATATCATCGACGCGACTATAGTACCAGCTCAAAAGATCCATAACTTCAAATCAGAACGTTGGATTGCGCTCAAATATTTTTAGGAGTTTCCGTGGGCTGTTTTCCTTTGGATTAGCCTTTCATCGCTAATATGCGCCCACAATGTTTGGTCGGGCGATACCACTGATGCGGCCAGAGTACCGGCTCAAAAGGTCCTTAATTTTAGGTCCGACCTTTGGATCGCGCTCAAATATTTTCAGGAGTTTCAGTGGGCTATTTTCCTTTCGATTAGCCTTCCATCGCTACTACACACCGACGATGTCTGTTCTGCCCATTCCAGCGAGGCGACAACAGTACCTGCTCAAAAGGTCCATAACTTTAGATCCGACCGTTAGATTTTGCTCAAATATTTTCAGGAGTTTTCGTGGGTTGTTTTCCTTTGGATTAGCCTTGCTTTGCTAATACACGCTCATGATTTCTGATCGGGCCATATCACCGAGGCGTCAAGACTACAGGCTCAAAAGGTCCAAAACTTTAGATCTGAATGTCAGATCGCGCTCAAATATTTTCAGGAGTTTCTGTGGCCTGTTTTCCTTTTGATTAGCCTTCCATCGCTACCACACGTCTACGACGTCTGTGGTGGCCATATCTCCGACGCGACTATAGTACCGGCTTAAAAGGTCCATAACTTTAGATCTGACCGGTGGATCGCGCTCAAATATCTTCAGGAGTTTTCGTGGGTTGTTTTCCTTTGGATTAGCATTGCATCGCTACTATATGTCGATGACGTCTATTCCGGCCGTACCACCAACATGACCAGAGTACCGCCTCATAAGGTCCATAACTTTAGATCTGACCGTCGTTTCGTGCTCAAATATTTTCAGGAGGGTTGTTTTCCTTTGGATTAGCCTTGCATCACTACTACATGCCTACGATGTCTGTGCTGGCCATACCACCGACGCGACCAGAGTACCGGCTCAGAAGGTCCCAAACTATAGATCTCTTCATT
Organism: Populus davidiana x Populus alba var. pyramidalis; assembly: GCA_027475595.1. Lineage (NCBI taxonomy): Eukaryota > Viridiplantae > Streptophyta > Magnoliopsida > Malpighiales > Salicaceae > Populus > Populus davidiana x Populus alba var. pyramidalis. The sequence continues at coordinate 328,159 of JANKYH010001488.1, read as the reverse complement.
GGATCGCGCTCAAATATTTTCAGGAGTTTCCGTGGGTTGTTTTCCTTTGGATTAGACTTATATCGCTACTACACGACGACGACGTCTGTTCGGGCCATACCACCGAGGCGACCAGAGTACCGGCTCAGAAGGTCCTAAACTTTAGATCCGACCGTCAGATCGCGCTCAAATATTTTCAAGAGTTTCCGTGGGCTGTTTTATCTTGGATTATCGTTGCTTCGCTACTACACGCCGACAACGTATGTTCGGGCCATAGCACTGAGACGTCCAGAGTACCGGCTCCAAAGGTCCATAACATTAGATCCAACCGTTGGATCGCGCTCAATAATTTTCAGTAGTTTCCGTGGCCTGTTTTCCTTTGGATTGGCCTTGCATCGCTACTACACGCCTACGACGTCTGTGCTGGCCATACCACCGACGCGACTATAGTACCGGCTCAACAGGTCCATAACTTTAGATCCCACCATCAGATCACGCTCAAATATTTTCAGGAGTTTCTATGGCCTGTTTTCCTTTGGATTAGCCTTCCATCGCTACTACATGCGTACGATGTCTGTGCTGGCCCCACCACCGATGCGAGTATAGTACCAGCTCAAAAGTTCCATAACTTTAAATCCGACTGTTGGATCACACTAAAAAACTTTCAAGAGTTTTCATGGGCTGTTTTCCTTTCAATTAGCCTTGCATCGCTACTAAATGCCGACGACATCTGTTTAGGCCATACCACCGAGGCCACCAGAGTATCGGCTTAAAAGGTCCATAACTTTAGATTCAACCATTGGATCACGCTCAAATATTTTCAGGACTTTCCATGGCCTGTTTTCCTTTGGATTAGGCTTGCATTGCTACTACACGCCTAGGCCGTCTGTGGTGGCCATACCACTGGCGCGACTATTGTACCGGTTCACAAGGTCCATAACTTTAGATCCAACAGTTGGACCACGCTAAAAAATTTATAGAAGTTTTCGTGGATTGTTTTCCTTTGTTCGCTACTACACGCTGACGACATCTTTTACGACCATACCACCACCGCGACCACATTTCCGGCTCAAAAGGTGCCTAACTTTAGATCCGACCATTGGATCGCGCTCAAATATTTTCAGGAGATTCATGTTTTCATTGGGATTAGCCTTCCATCGCTACTACACTCTGACGACGTCTTTTCTGGCCCTACCACCACCGCGACCAGAGTATCGGCTTAAAAGGTCCATAAGTTTAGATCCGACCGTTGGATCGCGCTCATATATTTTCAGGAGTTTCCATGGGCTGTTTTCCTTTGGTTTAGCAATTTATAGCTACTAGACGCCCACGACGTCTGTTCGGGCCATTGCACCGAGACGTCTAGAGTACCGGCTCAAAAGGTCCATAACTTTAGATTCGACCGTTTGATTGGTCACAAATTTTTTCAGGATTTTCGGTGGGTTGTTTTCCTTTGCATTATCGTTGCTTCCCTAATTCACGTATAAGGCATCTGTGCTGGCCATACCACCGACGCTACTATAGTACCAGCTCAAAAGGTCCATAACATTAGATACGACCGTTGGATCGCGCTCAAATATTTTCAGTAGTTTTCGTGGGCTGTTTTCCTTTGGATTAGCCTTTCATCGCTACTAGATTTCCATGATGTCTGTTCGGGCAATAGCACCGAGGCGTCTAGAGTACCGGCTCAAAAGGAGCATAACTTTAGATCCGACCGTTGGATCGCTCACAAACGTTTTCAGGAGTTTTCGTGGGCTTTTTTAGTTTGGATTATCGTTGCTTCGCTACTACACGCCAAAGACATCTGTTCGAGCCATACCAACGAAGCGACTATAGTACCGGCTTAAAAGGTCCATAACTTTAGATCCGACCGTTCAATCGCGCTCAAATGTTTTCAGGAGTTTCACTGGGTTGTTTTCCTTTTTATTAGCGTTGCATCTCTACTATACGCCGACGATGTCTGTTCCGACCATACCACCATTGCGACCGTAGTACTGGCTCAACAGGTCCCTAACTTTAGATCCGATCTTTGGATCACGCTCAAATAATTTCAGGAGTTTTAATGGGTTATTTCCTTTGGATTAGCCGTCCATCGCTTCTACAAGCCGACGATGTCTGTTCGAGCCATAGCACCGAGGCGTCCAGACAATAGGCTCAAAAGGTCCATAACTGTAGATCCGACTGTTGGATCACGCTCAAATATTTTCAAGAGTTTTTGTGGCATGTTTTCCTTTGGATTGGGCTTGCATCGCTACTACATGCCTAAGGCGTCTGTGCTGGCCATACCACCAACACCACTATAGTACCAGCTGAAAAGGTCCATAACTTTAGATCCGATCGTTGGATGACGCTCAAATATTTTCAGTAGTTTTCGTGGGATGTTTTCCTTTGGATTACCCTTTCATCGCTACTAGATGCCCACGACGTCTGTTCAGGCCATAACACCGAGGCCTCTAGAGTACCGGCTCAAAAGGTGCAAAACTTTAGATCCGACCGTTTGATCGCTCACAAATGTTTTAAGGAGTTTCTGTGGGCTGTTTTCCTTTGGATTAGCATGGCATCGCTACTATACCCCGATGATGTCTATTCCGGCCATACCACCAACGCAACCAGAGTACCGTCACATAAGGTCCAAAACATTAGATCCGACTGTTGTATCGCGCTCAAATATTTTCAGGAGGGTTGCTTTCCTTTTGATTAGCCTTGCATCGCTACTACACGCCTACGGCGTTTGTTCGGGCCATACAACCGACACGACTATTATATCAGCTTAATAGGTCCATAACTTTAGATCTGACCGTTGGATCGTGTTCAGGAGTTTCTGTGTGTTGTTTTCCTTTGGATTAGCCTTGCATCGCTACTACACGCCGACAACGTTTGTTCGGGCCATACAATCGAGGCGACTAGAGTTTCGCCTCAAAAGGTCCATAACTTTAGATCCAATTATTGGATCGCGCTCAAATATTTTCATGAGTTTCCGAGGCCAGTTTTCCTTTGGATTAGGCTTGCATCGCTACTAGACGCCTACGACATCTATGCTGGCCATACCACCAACGAGACTATAGTACCGGCTAAAGAGGTGCATAACTCTATATTTGACCGTTGGATATCGCCCAAATACTTTTAGGAATTTTCATGGCCTATTTTCCTTTCGATTAGCCTTGCATCGCTACTACACGCCTACGTCGTCTGTGCTTTCCATATCAAAGACACCACTATAGCATCGGCTCTTTAGATCCGACCGTTGGATCGCGGTGAAATATTTTCAGGAGTTTTCGTGGGTTGTTTCCTTGGGATTAACCTTCAAAAGCTACTACACTTGGACGATGTCTGTTCCGACCATTCCACAACCGCGACCAAAATTCCAGCACAAAAGGGCCATAACTTTAGATCCGACCGTTGGATTGCGCTCCAATATTTTCAAGAGTTTCCATGGGTTGTTTTCCTTTGGATTAGCATTGCATCTCTACTATACACCAACGACGTCTGTTCAGGCCATACCATCGAGGCGACTAGAGTGTGGGCTCAAAAGGTCCATAACTTTAGATCCGACCGTTGGATCGCGCCCTAATATTTTCGGGAATTTTCGTGGCCAGTGTTCCTTTGGATTAGGCTTCCATCGCTACTACACACCTACGACGTCTCTGCTGGCCATACCACCACCGAGACTATAGTACCGGCTCAAGAGGTGCATAACTTTAGATCTGACCGTTGGATTACGCCCAAATATTTTCAGGAATTTTCGTGGCCTGTTATTCTTTGGATTAGCCTTGCATCGCTACTACACATTTCGTCGTCTGTGCTTGCCATATCACTGACGCCACTATAGTATTGTATCAAAAGCTCCATAACTTTAGATCCGACCGTTGGATTGCGCCCAAATATTTTCAGGAATTTTTGTGCCTGTTTTCCTTTGGAGTCTCCTTGCATCGCTACTACACGCCTACGACGCCTATGCTGGCCATATCACCGACGGCACTATAGTACCGGCTCAAAAGGTCCATAACTTTAGATCCGACTATTGGATCGCGCTTAAATATTTTCAAGAGTTTCCGTTGGATGTTTTCCTTTGGATTAGCCTTCAAAAGCTACTACACTCGAACGACGTCTATTCTGACCATTCCACCACCACGACCAAAGTTCTGGCACAAAAGGGCCATAACTTTAGATCTGATCGTTGGATCGCGCTCAAATATTTTCGAGAGTTTCAATGGGTTGTTTTCCTTTGGATTAGCATTGCATCGCTACTATACGCCGACGACGTCTGTTCCATCCATACCACCGAGGAGAGCAGAGTATGGGCTCAAAAGATCCATAACTTTAGATCCGACCGTTGGATCGCGCTCAAATATTTTCAAGAGTTTTTGTTGGATGTTTTCCTTGGGATTAGCCTTCAAGGACACTCGGACGACGTCTATTCTGACCATTCCACCACCACGACCAAAGTTCGGGCACAAAAGGGCTATAACTTTAGATCCGACCGTTGAATCGCACTCAAATATTTTTAGTAGTTTTCATGGGCGATTTTTCTTTGGAATAGCCTTTCATCGCTACTATACGCCCAAAATGTCTGTTCGGGCGATACCACTAACGCGACAGAGTACCGGCTCAAAAGGTGCTTAACTTTAGATCCGATCGTTGGATCGCTCTCAAATATTTTCAGGAATTTTCGGGGCCTGTTGTCCTTTGGATTACCCTTGCATCGCTACTACATGCCTACGACGTCTATGCTGGTCAAATAACCGACGCCATAATAGTATCGGCTTAGAAGGTCCATAAAATTTTAGATCTAACCGTTGGATCGCACTCAAATATTTTCAGGAGTTTCCATGGGTTGTTTTCCTTGGGATTAGACTTCCAAAGATACTATACTCGAACGACGTCTGTTCCGGCCAAACCACCACCGCGACCAAAGTTCCGGCTCAGAAGGTCCACAACTTAGGTCCGAACGTTGGATCGCGCCCAAATATTTTCAAGAGTTTCTGTTGGTTGTTTTTCATTGGATTAGCCTTCCATCGCTGCTACACGCCGACGACGTCTGTTCAGGCCATACCATCGAGGCGACCATAGTACCGACTCAAAAGGTCCTTAACTTTAGATCCCACCTTTGGATCGCTCTCAAATATTATCAGGAGTTTCCATGGGCTGTTTTCCGTTGGATTAGCGTTGCATCACTACTATACGCCGACGACATCTGTTCAGGCCGTGCCACCGAGGCAACCAGAGTATGGGCTCAAAAGGTCCGTAACTTTAGATCCGACAGTTGGATCGCGCTCAAATATTTTCAGAAGTTTCTGTGGGCACATTCCTTCGGATTAGCCTTCCAAAGCTACTACACTCGGACAACGTCTATTCCAACAATACCACCACCACAACCAAAGTTCCGGGTGCTTGATACCTGCTGATGTTTCGGAGCAATTAGGATGCTCAAATGACCATGTCTACGGTCTTTTGAGCTTTGTGTTTAGTTTTGTTGGTTAGGGAGTTGTCCCTGCTTTTGCTATCTGCTTTGGTTTCTTGGCATATTTTGCTAGGTTGTCTTTTTATATATGTTTATTGCCATAAGGCTTTGATGCTTGTTCAAGGGAGCCTGTTCCCTTTGATTTTAGGTTATACAAGGGAGTTTGTTCCCTTTTACTATATGTTTTCCAAGCTTGTCTTGTTAAGGTTTGTGCAAAAGGAATCTGTTCCTTTTGCTTGGATCTGTATGCTTATTTGTACTGCTAGATAAGTTGATTAATCAAGAAAACATAATTGTTCGCAGTCTATGTTTGATTTGATTGAATGTTCTCCCTAAGATTAATAACGTAGATCCACCACAATTATTAAACTCAGTTGCTTCACAAATTCATATACCACAACTCTAGTTTTGATATCAAACTTAGCAATAGATTGTCTACAATAATAACTTAGAGTCCGCTTTAGCAATTAAAATAAACAATAATATGAAAAATAAGCATAGAAGAACAAACATATTCATCATATAAACTGAAAAGAAAAGATAAAATAAATCTCACAGTTCTTGAAATCATAGGAAACCCTAGTCTCTATTTTACAAAATAGTCCTCCCTTAAGTAGACTGTTTACATTTTAAGTACTTCAATAACTATTTTCCTAAAAAAGAAGAAATAGCCTTGCATGAAATCTTCAAGCTTTGAATTAGAGGAGCTAAATTGCTCGAATAAAAACTTGGATATCGGTTTAGATGTTTCGGAACATAATTTGGACTCGTTTCTTCACGAAACCTGTTTGCTGACAAAATTCAGTTGTCATCTTTGAAACATCATATCTCCCTCATATGACATCGTTTTTGGCTAAAATTTGGAGCGTTTATATCCCATCAAGTCAGGAATCCAACCAAATTGATTTTGCATCAATTGGACTTCTGTAGCTCCAGATATTCATGTTGGAATGGACGAAGGTCAACATTGGCAGATTGCGAGATTTGACTTTAAAGGCTGCGATTTCCATGCTCTTCCTTATTTTATTTTCTTGCCTTTGATTTATAGAAAGATATGGATGTTAGCTTTTTAATGTCACTAGAATCACTTTATTTCGACCTCTATAGCTCATGCTCTACACCAAACATCGACTGAAGGTCAAATCTGCCAAAAGTGCCTTCGAAAAGTGCCTCCAATTTACTCATTTTTGCATCTTTCATCCAAAAGTGGCTTCGAAACATAAAACAAGAGTATCAAGATATTTTATATATAAAACATACGCAAAACACTAGTTAAAAGTGGGTGAAACTATTGAATCAAATGGTTGCACCAGATACCACCGACGCGGCTAGAGTACCAGCTCAAAAGGTACCTAACTTTAGATCCAACCGTTGGATCGCGCTCAAATATTTTCAGGAGTTTCCATGGGCTGTTTTCCTTTGGATTAGCATTGCATCGCTACTATACACCGATGATGTCTGTCCGGGTGATACCACCGGAGCGACCAGAGTGTGGGCTCAAAAGGTCCATAACTTTAGATCAGACCGTTGGATCGCACTCAAATAGTTTCAGGAGTTTCCGAGGCCTGTTTTCCTTTCGATTGAGCTGGCATCGCTACTACACGCCTACGGTGTCTGTGGCGGCCCTATCACCGACGCCACTATAGTACCGGCTCAAAATATCCATAACTTTAGATACGACCGTTAGATCGCGCTCAAATATTTTCAGGAGTTTCTGTAGGGTGTTTTCCTTTTGATTAGCCTTTCATCGCTACTATAAGCCCATAATTTCTGTTCGGGCGATACCACCAACGCGGCCAGAGTACCGACTCAATAGGTGAATAACTTTAGATCCGACCGTTGGATCGTGCTCAAATAGTTTCAAGAGTTTTCGTGGGCTATTTCCCTTTGGATTAGCCTTTCATCGCTACTATACACCCAAAATGTCTGTCCCGGCGATACCACCGATGCGGCCAGAGTACCGGCTCAGAAGATGCATAACTTTAGATCCCATCGTTGGATCGCGCTCAAATATTTTCAGGAATTTTCGTGGCCTGTTTTCCTTTTGATTAGCCTTGCATCAATAGTACACGCCTATGACGTCTGTGGTGGCCATATCACCGACGCCACTATAGTACCAACTCAAAATATCCAAAACTTTAGATCCGACCGTTGGATCGCGCTTAAATATTTTCAGGAGTTTCCGTGGGCTATTTTCCTTGGGATTAGCCTTCCAAAGTTACTACACTCGGACAATGTCTGTTCACCACCACCGCAACCAAAGTTCCGGCTCAAAAGGTGCATAACCTTAGATCCCACCATTGGATCGCGCTCAAATATTTTCAGGAATTTTCGTGGCCTGTTTTCCTTTGGATTAGCCTTGCATCGCTACTACTTGCCTATGATGGTTGTGCTGGACATATCACCAACGACACTATAGTACGGGCTCAAAAGGTACCATAAGTTTAGATCCGACTGTTTGATCGTACTCAAATATTTTTAGGAGTTTCCATGGGGTGTTTTCCTTTGGATTAGCGTTGGATCGCTACTATACACCGACGACGTCTGTTCGGGCCATACCAATGAGATGACCAGAGTGTGGGCTCAAAAGGTCTATAACTTTAGATCCGAACATTGGATCACGCTCAAATATTTTCAAGAGTTTCCGTGGCCTGTTTCCCTTTGGATTGGGTTTGCATCGCTACTACACGCCTACGGCGTCGTTGTTGGCCAAACCACCGACACGACTATAGTACCGGCTCAAAAGGTCCATAACTTTAGATCAAACTATTGGATCGCGCTCAAGTATTTTCAGGAGTTTCTATGGGCTGTTTTCCTTGGGATGAGCCTTCGAAAGCTACTACACTCGAACGACGTCTGTTCTGGCCATACCACCACCGCGACCAAAGTTCCGGCCCAAAAGCGCCATAACTTTAGATCCGACCGTTGGATCGCGCTCAAATATTTTCAAGAGTTTTCGTGGGCTATTTTCCTTTGGATTAGCCTTTCATCGCTACTATACACCCAAAATGTCTGTCCCGGCGATACCACCGATGCGGCCAGAGTACCGGCTCAGAAGATGCATAACTTTAGATCCCATCGTTGGATCGCGCTCAAATATTTTCAGGAATTTTCGTGGCCTGTTTTCCTTTTGATTAGCCTTGCATCAATAGTACACGCCTATGACGTCTGTGGTGGCCATATCACCGACGCCACTATAGTACCAACTCAAAATATCCAAAACTTTAGATCCGACCGTTGGATCGCGCTCAAATATTTTCAGGAGTTTCCGTGGGCTATTTTCCTTGGGATTAGCCTTCCAACGTTACTACACTCGGACAATGTCTGTTCACCACCACCGCAACCAAAGTTCCGGCTCAAAAAGTGCATAACCTTAGATCCCACCATTGGATCGCGCTCAAATATTTTCAGGAATTTTCGTGGCCTGTTTTCCTTTGGATTAGCCTTGCATCGCTACTACTTGCCTATGATGGTTGTGCTGGACATATCACCAACGACACTATAGTACGGGCTCAAAAGGTACCATAAGTTTAGATCCGACTGTTTGATCGTACTCAAATATTTTTAGGAGTTTCCATGGGGTGTTTTCCTTTGGATTAGCGTTGGATCGCTACTATACACCGACGACGTCTGTTCGGGCCATACCAATGAGATGACCAGAGTGTGGGCTCAAAAGGTCTATAACTTTAGATCCGAACATTGGATCACGCTCAAATATTTTCAAGAGTTTCCGTGGCCTGTTTCCCTTTGGATTGGGTTTGCATCGCTACTACACGCCTACGGCGTCGTTGTTGGCCAAACCACCGACACGACTATAGTACCGGCTCAAAAGGTGCATAACTTTAGATCAAACTATTGGATCGCGCTCAAGTATTTTCAGGAGTTTCTATGGGCTGTTTTCCTTGGGATGAGCCTTCGAAAGCTACTACACTCGGACGACGTCTGTTCCGGCCATACCACCACCGCGACCAAAGTTCCGGCCCAAAAGCGCCATAACTTTAGATCCGACCGTTGGATCGCGCTCAAATATTTTCAGGAGTTTCCATGGGGTTTTTCCCTTAGCATTAGCCTTTCATCGCTACTATACGCCGACGATGTCTGTTCGGGCCATACCACCGAAGCGAAAATAGTGTGGGCTCAAAAGGTCCATAACTTTAGATCCGAACGTTGGATCGCGGTCAAATATTTTCAATAGATTCAGTGGGCTATTTTCCTTTGGATTAGCGTTGCATCGCTACTATACGCCGACAATGTATGTTCATGCGATACCACCAAGGCGACCAAAGTGTGGGTTCAAAAGGTCCTAAACTTTAGATCCGACCATTAGATCGCGCTCAAATATTTTCAGGAGTTTTCGTGGCCTATTTTCCTTTGGATTGGGCTTGCATCGCTACTACACGCGTATGTCGTCTGTGCTGGCCATATCACTGACGCCTCCATAGTACCGGCTCAAAAGGTCCATAACTTTAGATGCGACCGTTGGATCGCGCTTAAATATTTTCAGGAGTTTACGTGGGCTGTTTTCCTTTGGATTAGCCTCTCATTGCTACTATACGCCTATAATGTCTATTCAGGCGATACCGCCGACGCGATCAAAGTACCGACTTAAAAGATGCATAACTTTAGATCCGACTGTTGGATAGCGCTCAAATATTTTCAGTAGTTATAGTGAGTTGTTTTCCTTTGGATTAGCCTTCAATTGCTACTACACGCTGACGACGTCTGTTCGGGTCATACCATCGAGCCGACCAGGGTATGGGCTCAAAACGTCCATAACTTTAGATCCAACCGTTGGATCGCACTCAAATATTTTTAGGTGTTTTCGTGGCCTGTTTTCCTTTGGATTCGGCTTGCATCGCTACTACACGCCTACAACGTCTGTGCTGGCCATACCACCGACATGACTATAGTACCGGCTCAAAAGGTCCATAACTTTAGATGCGACCGTTGGATCGCGCTCAAATATTTTTAGGGGTTTATCCGGGCTGTTTTCCTTTGGATTAGCCTCTCATCGCTACTATACACCTATAATGTCTGTTCGGGCGATACCATCGACGCGACCAAAGTACCGACTTAAAAGGTGCATAACTTTAGATCCGACTGTTGGATCGCGCTCAAATATTATCAGGAGTTTCGATGGGCTGTTTTCCGTTGGATTAGCGTTGCATCACTACTATACGCCGACGACATCTATTCAGGCCGTGCCACCGAGGCAACCAGAGTATGGGCTCAAAAGGTCCGTAACTTTAGATCCGACCGTTGGATCGCGCTCAAATATTTTCAAAAGTTTTCGTGGCCTGTTTTCCTTTTGATTAGCCTTGCATCGCCATTACACCCCTACGATGTTTGTGATGGCCATATCATCGACGCCACTATAGTACCGGCTCATAAAATCCATAACTTTAGATCCGACCTTTGGATCGTGCTCAAATATTTTCAAGAGTTTCCATGGGCTGTTTTCCGTTGGCTTAGCCTTCATCACTACCACGCGCCAACGACATCTATCCAGGCCATACCACCGAGGCGACCATAGTACCGCCTCAAAAGGTCTTTAACTTTAGATTCGACCGTTGGATCGCGCTCAAATATTTTATGGAGTTTCTGTGGGCTGTTTTCCTTCGGATTAGCCTTCCAAAGCTACTACACTCGGACAACGTCTATTCCAGCAATACCACCACCACAACCAAAGTTCCGGGTGCTTGATACCTGCTGATGTTTCGGAGCAGTTAGGATGCTCAAATGACCATGTCTACGGTCTTTTGAGCTTTGTGTTTAGTTTTGTTGGTTAGGGAGTTGTCCCTGCTTTTGCTGGTCATTTGCTATCTGCTTTGGTTTCTTGGCATATTTTGCTAGGTTGTCTTTTTATATATGTTTATTGCCATAAGGCTTTGATGCTTGTTCAAGGGAGCCTGTTCCCTTTGATTTTAGGTTGTACAAGGGAGTTTGTTCCCTTTTACTATATGTTTTCCAAGCTTGTCTTGTTAAGGTTTGTGCAAAAGGAATCTGTTCCTTTTGCTTGGATCTGTATGCTTATTCGTACTGCTGGTTTCCAGCTTGTTCTGCATGCTTGTCTTGCTCTTTTTGATCTATACAATACTTACATTTGATAAAAAAAAAAAAAGTTTAGGCACGAAGCGACCATAACTTTAGATCCGACCGTTGGATCGCGCTTAAATATTTTCAGGAGTTTCCATGGGTTGTTTTCATTTGGATTAGCGTTGCATCACTACTATACGCTGACAAAGTCTTTTTCGGCCATACCATCGAGGCGACCGGAGTGGGGGCTCATAAGGTCCATAACTTTAGGTCCGACCGTTCGATCGCGGTCAAATATTTTCAGGAGTTTTCGTGTGCTGTTTTCCTTGGAATTAGCCTTCCAAAGCTACTACAGTCAGATGATGTCTGTTTCGGCGATACCACCACCGCGACCAAAGTTCCGGCTCAAAAGGTCCATAACTTTAGATCCGACTGTTGGAATGCGCTCAATTATTTTCAGGAGTTTCCATGGGCTGTTTTCTTTTGGATTAGCATTGCATCGCTACTATACGTCGACGATGTTTGTTCGAGCCATACTACCAAGGCGACCAGAGTATGGGCTCAAAAGGTTCATAACTTTAGATTCGACCATTGGATCGTGCTCATATATTTTCAGGAGTTTCCGTGGCCTGTTTTACTTTAGATTAGCCTTGCATCGCTACTATATGCCTACGACGTCTGTGCTGGCCATACCACGATGCGACTATAGTACCGGCTCAGAAGATCCATAACTTTAGATGCGACCGTTGGATCGCACTGAAATATTTTCAAGAGTTTACGTGGGGTGTTTTCCTTTGGATTAGCCTTTCATCGCTACTATACGCCCCAAATGTCTATTCGAGCGATACTGTTGAGATGTCGCGGTCGCACAAATTAATTACCCTAACTTCAAACACAACACACAAGATAGTATAGAGCAAGCAAGGGGTCGATCCCACGAGGAAGGTTCAAGTCAGATTTTTATGCTAGATGATATGCAATTTGGGGGGGGGGTTTGGATGTTATATAGGCTAAAGCAAAATAAAACAGAAAACTATCAAACAAAATTTAATAAAATCAAAAAATTATCAAGAAAACAAACCTTGGTCACAAGCACACATCCACCTACAGAAATCAGAACTGATCATGGAAACGAAACATCAATTTATATTATGAATATTTATCTCTTCTTAACATTGGTAGTTAACGGATCCACCGTATAACTAGTCCTAACCATCAAACAATCACAGTGTCCGCACTAGTAATTTAATTCAATGGCAGCCTTAAGAACTAGATAAGTTGATTAATCAAGAAAACATAATTGTTCACAGTCTATGTTTGATTTGATTGAATGTTCTCCCTAAGATTAATAACGTAGATCCACCACAATTATTAAACTCAGTTGCTTCACAAATTCATATACCACAACTCTAGTTTTGATATCAAACTTAGCAATAGATTGTCTACAATAATAACTTAGAGTCCGCTCTAGCAATTAAAATAAACAATAATATGAAAAATAAGCATAGAAGAACAAACATATTCATCATATAAACTGAAAAGAAAAGATAAAATAAATCTCACAGTTCTTGAAATCATAGGAAACCCTAGTCTCTATTTTACAAAATAGTCCTCCCTTAAGTAGACTGTTTACATTTTAAGTACTTCAATAACTATTTTCCTAAAAAAGAAGAAATAGCCTTGCATGAAATCTTCAAGGTTTGAATTAGAGGAGCTAAATTGCTCGAATAAAAACTTGGATATCGGTTTAGATGCTTCGGAACATAATTTGGACTCGTTTCTTCACGAAACCTGTTTGCTGACAAAATTCAGTTGTCATCTTTGAAACATCATATCTCCCTCATATGACATCGTTTTTGGCTAAAATTTGGAGCGTTTATATCCCATCAAATCAGGAATCTAACCAAATTGATTTTACATCAATTGGACTTCTGTAGCTCCAGATATTCATGTTGGAATGGATGAAGGTCAACATTGGCAGATTGCGATATTTGACTTTAAAGGCTGCGATTTCCATGCTCTTCCTTATTTTATTTTCTTGCCTTTGATTTATAGAAAGATATGGATGTTAGCTTTTAATGTCACTAGAATCACTTCATTTCGACCTCTATAGCTCATGCTCTACACCAAACATCAACTGAAGGTCAAATCTGCCAAAAGTGCCTTCGAAAAGTGCCTCCAATTTACTCATTTTTGCATCTTTCATCCAAAAGTGGCTTCGAAACATAAAACAAGAGTATCAAGACATTTTATATATAAAACATACGCAAAACACTAGTTAAAAGTGGGTGAAACTATTGAATCAAATGGTTGCACCAGATACCACCGACGCAGCTAGAGTACCAGCTCAAAAGGTACCTAACTTTAGATCCAACCGTTGGATCGCGCTCAAATATTTTCAGGAGTTTCCATGGGCTGTTTTCCTTTGGATTAGCATTGCATCGCTACTATACGCCGATGATGTCTGTTCGGGTGATACCACCGAAGCGACCAGAGTGTGGGCTCAAAAGGTCCATAACTTTAGATCAGACCGTTGGATCGCACTCAAATAGTTTCAGGAGTTTCCGAGGCCTGTTTTCCTTTCGATTGAGCTAGCATCGCTACTACACGCCTACGGTGTCTGTGGCGGCCCTATCACCGACGCCACTATAGTACCGGCTCAAAATATCCATAACTTTAGATACGACCGTTAGATCGCGCTCAAATATTTTCAGGAGTTTCTGTAGGGTGTTTTCCTTTTGATTAGCCTTTCATCGCTACTATAAGCCCATAATTTCTGTTCGGGCGATACCACCAACGCGGCCAGAGTACCGACTCAATAGGTGCATAACTTTAGATCCGACCGTTGGATGGTGCTCAAATAGCTTCAAGAGTTTTCGTGGGCTATTTTCCTTTGGATTAGCCTTTCATCGCTACTATACACCCAAAATGTCTGTCCCGGCGATACCACCGATGCGGCCAGAGTACCGGCTCAGAAGATGCATAACTTTAGATCCCATCGTTGGATCGCGCTCAAATATTTTCAGGAATTTTCGTGGCCTGTTTTCCTTTTGATTAGCCTTGCATCACTAGTACACGCCTATGACGTCTGTGGTGGCCATATCACCGACGCCACTATAGTACCAACCCAAAATATCCATAACTTTAGATCCGACCGTTGGATCGCGCTCAAATATTTTCAGGAGTTTCCGTGGGCTATTTTCCTTGGGATTAGCCTTCCAAAGTTACTACACTCGGACGATGTCTGTTCCGGCCATACCACCACCGCAACCAAAGTTCCGGCTCAAAAGGTGCATAACCTTAGATCCCACCGTTGGATCGCGCTCAAATATTTTCAGGAATTTTCGTGGCCTGTTTTCCTTTGGATTAGCCTTGCATCGCTACTACAAGCCTACGACGTCTGTGCTGGACATATCACCAACGACACTATAGTATGGGCTCAAAAGGTCCATAAGTTTAGATCCGACTGTTTGATCGTACTCAAATATTTTTAGGAGTTTCCATGGGGTGTTTTCCTTTGGATTAGCGTTGCATCGCTACTATACACCGACGACGTCTGTTCGGGCCATACCAACAAGATGACCAGAGTGTGGGCTCAAAAGGTCTATAACTTTAGATCCGAACATTGGATCACGCTCAAATATTTTCAAGAGTTTCCGTGGCCTGTTTTCCTTTGGATTGGGTTTGCATCGCTACTACACGCCTACGGCGTCGAAGTTGGCCAAACCACCGACGCGACTATAGTACCGGCTCAAAAGGTCCATAACTTTACATCAAACTATTGGATCGCGCTCAAGTATTTTCAGGATTTTCTATGGGCTGTTTTCCTTGGGATGAGCCTTCGAAAGCTACTACACTCGGACGACGTCTGTTCCGGCCATACCACCACCGCGACCAAAGTTCCGGCACAAAAGCGCCATAACTTTAGATCCGACCATTGGATCGCGCTCAAATATTTTCAGGAGTTTCCATGGGGTGTTTTCCTTAGCATTAGCGTTGCATTGCTACTATACGCCGACGATGTCTGTTCGGGCCATACCACCGAAGCGAAAATAGTGTGGGCTCAAAAGGTCCATAACTTTAGATCCGAACGTTGGATCGCGGTCAAATATTTTCAATAGTTTCAGTGGGCTATTTTCCTTTGGATTAGCATTGCATCGCTATTATACGCCGACAATGTATGTTCATACGATACCACCAAGGCGACCAGAGTGTGGGCTCAAAAGGTCCCTAACTTTAGATCCGACCATTAGATCGCGCTCAAATATTTTCAGGAGTTTCGTGGCCTATTTTCCTTTGGATTGGGCTTGCATCGCTACTACACGCGTATGGCGTCTGTGCTGGCCATATCACTGACGCCTCCATAGTACCGGCTCAAAAGGTCTATAACTTTAGATGCGACCGTTGGATCGCGCTTAAATATTTTCAGGAGTTTACGTGGGCTGTTTTCCTTTGGATTAGCCTCTCATTGCTACTATACGCCTATAATGTCTATTCGGGCGATACCCCCGACGCGATCAAAGTACCGACTTAAAAGATGCATAACTTTAGATCCGACTGTTGGATAGCGCTCAAATATTTTCAGTAGTTATAGTGAGTTGTTTTCCTTTGGATTAGCCTTCAATTGCTACTACACGCTGACGACGTCTGTTCGGGTCATACCATCGAGCCGACCAGGGTATGGGCTCAAAACGTCCATAACTTTAGATCCAACCGTTGGATCGCACTCAAATATTTTTAGGTGTTTTCGTGGCCTGTTTTCCTTTGGATTCGGCTTGCATCGCTACTACACGCCTACAACGTCTGTGCTGGCCATACCACCGACATGACTATAGTACCGGCTCAAAAGGTCCATAACTTTAGATGCGACCGTTGGATCGCGCTCAAATATTTTTAGGGGTTTACGTGGGCTGTTTTCCTTTGGATTAGTCTCTCATCGCTACTATACGCCTATAATGTCTGTTCGGGCGATACCATCGACGCGACCAAAGTACCGACTTAAAAGGTGCATAACTTTAGATCCGACTGTTGGATCGCGCTCAAATATTTTCAGTAGTTATAGTGGGTTGTTTTCCTTTTGATTAGCCTTCCATCTCTACTACACGCCGACAACGTCTGTTCGGGTCATACCATCGAGCCGACCAGGGCATGGGCTCAAAACATCCTTAACTTTAGTTCCGACCGTTGGATCGCGCTCAAATATTTTTAGGTGTTTTTGTGGCCTGTTTTCATTTGGATTCGGCTTGCATCGCTACTACACGCCTATGACGTCTGTGCTGGCCATACCACCGACGTGACTATAGTACCGGCTCAAAAGGTCCATAACTTTAGATCCGACCGTTGGATCGCGCCCAAATATTTTCAGTAATGTTCGTCGCCTGTTTTCCTTTGGATTAGCATTGAATCGCTACTATTCGACGACGACGTCTGTTCGGGCCATAACACTGAGTCGACCAGAGTGTGGGCTCAAAAGGTCCATAACTTTAGACCTGACCGTTGTATCGCGCTCAAATATTTTCAAGAGTTTCCGTGGCCTGTTTTCCTTCGGATTAGCCGTGCATCGCTACTACACGCCTAAGACGTCTGTTCGGGCGATACCACCGATGTGGCCAGAGAATCGACTCAAAAGATGCATAACTTTAGATCCGGGCGTTGGATCGTGCTCAATATTTTAAGGAGTTTCAATGGGCTGTTTTCCTTTGGATTAGCCTTCCATCACTATTACACACCGACGACGGTTGTTCGGGCCATACCACCGAGGGGATCAGAGTACCGGCTCCAAAGGACCATAAATTTAGATCCGACCGTTGGATCGCGCTCAAATATTTTCAGGAGTTTTCATGGGATGTTTCCTTGGGATTAAACTTCCATCGCTGCTACACTCGGCCGACATCTGTTCCGGCCATACCACCACCGCGACCAAAGTTCCAGCTCAAAAGGTCCCTAACTTGAGATCCGACTATTGGATCGCGCTCAAATATTTTCAGGATTTCCATGGGGTGTTTTCCTTTGGATTAGCTTTGCATCGCTACTAGACTCTGATGACATCTGTTCGGGCCATACCACCAAGGCGACCAGAGTGTAGGCTCAAAAGGTCCATAACTTTAGATCCGACCGTTGGATTGCACAAATATTTTTAGGAGTTTTCGTGGCCTGTTTTTCTTTGGATTAGGCTTGCATCACCACTACACGCCTACGATGTCTGTGTTGGCCATACCACGGACGCGACTATAGTACCAGCTCAAAAGGTCCTTAAGTTTAGATATGATCGTTGGATCGCGCTCAAATATTTTCAGGAGTTTCCGTGGCTTGTTTTCCTTTGGATTGGGCTTGCATCGCTACTACACGCCTACGACGTCTGTGCTGGCCATATGATTAGTACTTAAAAGTGCATATTTATCAAGGTTTTATATCATCATTTTGTACTTAAAGTATCAATAACTCCTTAACTAAAGCATGTTTTATAATAACAAGTCTAATACTATAAGATACCTTAATATATGGTAAATATTCATCTTAAATGCAGGCCTATCACATAAATCAAAGGATTGATTGATGAATTCAACTACTGAAATTTTGAAGATAAAGAAGGGTGAAGCTTAGAAAAGAGATGTTGCTGCAGTCCAAACTGGAACACTGTTCGGTAATTGGGTCATATCTCAAGTTCTAGATGTCCAAATGATCTCCAATTTTTACACAAATTTGGTAAGACATAGGCCTACAACTTTCATGTGTACACCAAGATCTAAGAAGGCCAGTTTCAAGTCCAAATTATAGCAACAACGGAGAAATCCGAATCTATCCCGCAACCCAGACATTGTTCAATGTTCAGCCCATATCTTGAGTTCTAGAAGTCCAAATGACCTGAACTTTTTGTTCCTTTTAAGCTAAGAGAATTTCCTAAAGTTTGGCACCTTTTGAGCCGGTACTCTGACTGCATCGGTGGTACGACCCGAACAGATGTCGTCAGTGTAGAGTAGCGATTCAAACTTAATCCAAAGGAAAACAGCCCATGGAAACTCCTGAAAAAATTTGAGCGTGATCCAACGGTCGGATCTAAAGTTATGGACCTTTTGAGCCGCTACTCTGGCTGCGTCGGTGGTACGACCCAAACAGATGTCGTCAACGTAGAGTAGCGAATCAAGCTTCATCCAAAGGAAAACAACATACGGAAACTGCTGAAAATATTTGAGGGCGATCCAACGGTCCGATCTAAATTTTTGGACCCTTTGAGCCGGTATTCTTGTCACGTCTGGGCTATAGCCCGAACAAACATCGTCGGCATGAAGTAGCGAATCAAGCTTAATCCAAAGGAAAACAGCCCACATAAACTCCTGAAAATATTTGAGCGCGTTCCAACGGTCGGATCTAAAGTTATAGACCTTGTGGGGCCCGAACAGATGTCGTCAGCGTCGAGTAGCGATGCAAGCTTAATCCAAAGGAAAACAGCCCACGGAAACTCCTAAAAATATTTGAGCGCGATCCAACAGCCGGATCTAAAGTTATGCACCTTTTGAGCCGGTACTTTGGTCGCGTCGGTGATACGACCCGAACAGACATCGTCAGCATGGATTTGCGATGCAAGCTTATCCAAAGGAAAACAGCCCACTGAAACTCCTGAAACATTTTGAGCGCGAGCCAACGGTCGGATCTAATGTTGTGGACCTTTTAAGGCGGTACTCTTGTCGCGTTAGTGGTACGACCAGAACAGACGTCGTTGGTGTGGAGTAGCGATGCCAGCTTAATCCAAAGTAAAACATCCCACAGAAACTCCTGAAAACTTTTGAGCGCGAGCCAACGGTCGGATCTAAAGTTATAGAACTTTTGAGCCGGTACTCTGGTTGCGTCAGTGTTATGGCCCGAACAGACATCGTCGGCGTAGAGTAGTGAATCAAGCTTAATCCAAAGGAAAACAACCCACGAAAACTCTTGAAAACATTTGAGCGCGATCCAACGGTCGGATCTAAAGTTATGGACCTTTTGACCCGGTACTCGAGTCGCGTCGGAGGTACGGCCTGAAAAGAAGTAGTAAGCGTAAAGTAGTGATGCAAGCTTAATCCAAAGGAAAACAGACCACAGAAACTCCTGAAAATATTTGAGCGTGATCCAACGACCGGATCTAAAGTTATGGACCTTTTGAGCTGGTACTCTGGTCGTGTCGGTGTTATGGCCCGAACAGAAGTTGTCAGCGTAGAGTAGTGATGCAAGCTTAATCCAAAGGAAAACAGCCAACGGAAACTCCTGAAAATATTTGAGCGCGATCCAACAGCCGGATCTAAAGTTATGCACCTTTTGAGCCGGTACTTTGGTCGCGTCGGTGATATGACCCGAACAGACATCGTCAGCATGGATTTGCGATACAAGCTTAATCCAAAGGAAAACAACCCACTGAAACTCCTGAAAAATTTTGAGCGCCAGCCAACGGTCGGATCTAATGTTATGGACGTTTTGATCCAGTACTCTGGTCGCGTCGGTGGTACGACCAGAACAGACATCGTCCGCAAGGAGTTGCGATGCAATCCTAATCCAATGGAAAACAGCCCACGAAACTCCTAAAAATATTTGAGCGCGATCCAATGGCCGGATCTAAAGTTATGCACCTTTTGAGCCGGTACTCTAGTCGTGTCGGTGATGCGGCCCGAACAGACATCGTCGGCGTGGAGTAGAGAATCAAGGTTAATCCAAAGGAAAACATCCCTCAGGAACTCCTGAAAAATTTTGAGTGTGAGCCTACGGTCGGATCTAAAGTTGTGGACCTTTTGAGCCGGTACCCTCGTCGCGTCGGTGGTACGCCCGAACAGATGTCGTCAGTGTCGGGTAGCGATGCAAGCTTAATCCAAAGGAAAACAGCCAACTGAAACTCCTGAAAAATTTTGAGCGCGAGCCAACGGTCGGATCTAATGTTATGGCCGTTTTGATCCAGTACTCTGGTCGCGTCGGTGATACGGCCCGAACAAACATCGTCAGCGTAGAGTAGCGATGCAAGCTTAATACAAAGGATAACATCCCACGACAACTCCTGAAAAAAAATTTGATCGCGAACCAACGACCAGATCTAAAGTAATGGACCTTTTGAGCCAGTACTCTAGTCGCGTCGGTGGTACGGCTCAAAAAGAAGTAATCAGCGTAGAGTAGCGGTGCAAGCTAAATCCAAAGGAAAATAGCCTGCGGCAACTCTTGAAAAAATTTAAGCGCGATGCAACGGTCGGATCTAAAGTTATGGACCTTTTGAGCCGGTACTATGGTCGCGTCGGTGGTAGGGTCCGAACAGACGTCGTCAGCATGGAGTAGGGATGCAAGCTTAATCCAAAGGAAAACAACCCACGAGAACTCTTGAAAAAATTTGAGCGCGATACAACGGTCGGATCTAAAGTTACGGACCTTTTGAGCCAGTACTCTAGTCCCGTCAGTGGTACGGCCCGAACAGATGTCGTTGGCGTAGAGTGGCGATGCGATCTTAATACAAAGGAAAACAGCCCATGCAACTCCTGAAAAAAATTTGAGCGCGATCCAACGGTTGGTTTTAAAGTTATGGACCTTTTAAGCCGGTACTCTGGTCATGTCGGTGGTATGGCCCGAATAGATGTTTTCAACGTACAGTAGCGATGCAAACTTAATCCAAAGGAAAAAAGCCCAGGGAAACTCCTGAAAATATTTAAGCGCGATCCAACGGTCGGATCTTAAGTTATGGATCTGTTGAGCCGCTACACTGGTCGCGTCGGTGGTATGTCCCCAACAGATGTCGTCAACGTAGAGTAGCGATGCAAACTTAATCCAAAGTAAAACAGCCCAGGGAAACTGCTAAAATAATTTAAGTGCAATCCAACGATCGGATGTAAAGTTATGGATCTTTGGAGCCGTTCCTCTGGTCGGGTCCGTGGTATGGCCCGAACAGACATCGTCGATGTGGAGTAGCGAATCAAGTATAATCCGACGGAAAACAGCCACGAAAACTCCTCAAAAAATTTGAGCGCGATTCAACGGTCGGATCTAAAGTTATGGACCTTTTGAGCCAGTACTCTGGTCGCGTTGGTGGTATGGCCCGAACAGATGTCATCGGCGTAGAGTGGCGATGCAAGCTTAATCCAAAGGAAAACATCCCATGCAACTCCTGAAAAAAAATTTGAGAACGATCCAACGGTCGGTTTTAAAGCTATGGACCTTTTAAGCCGGTACTCTGGTCGCGTTGGTGGTATGGCCCGAACAGATGTCGTCAGCATAAAGTAGCGAGTAGCGATGCAATCTTAATCCAATGGAAAACAGTACACGAGAACTCTTGAAAAAATTTGAGCGCGATACAACGGTCGGATCTAAAGTTATGGACCTTTTGAGCCGGTACTCTGTTCGCGTCGGTGGTACGGCCCGAACAGACGTCGTCAGCGTAGAGTGTTGATGCAAGCTTAATACAAATTAAAAAAACTCACGCAACTCCTGAAAAAAATTTGAGCGCGATCCAACGGTCGGATCTAAAGTTAGGGACCTTTTGAGCCGGTACTCTGGTCGCGTCAGTGGTACGGCCCGAACAAACGTCGTCAGCATGGAGTAGCGATGTAATCTTAATCCAAAGGAAAACAACTCACGAGAACTCTTGAAAAAATCTGAGCGCGATCCAACGATTGGTTCTAAAGTTATGGACCTTTTGAGCCAATACTCTGGTCCCGTCGGTGGTACGGCCCGAACAGATGTCATCGGCGTAGAGTGGCGATGCAAGCTTAATCCAAAGGAAAACATCCCATGCAACTCCTGAAAAAAATTTGAGAACGATCCAACGGTCGGTTTTAAAGCTATGGACCTTTTAAGCCGGTACTCTGGTCGCGTCGGTGGTGTGGCCCGAACAGATGTCGTCAGCATAAAGTAGCGATGCAAGCTTCATACAAAGGAGAACAACCCACGGAAACTCCTTAATAAAATTTGAGCGCGATGCAATGATAGAATCTATAGTTAAAGTCCTTTAGAGCCATTACTCTGGTCGGGTCAGTGGTAGGGCCCGAACAGACATAGTCGATGTTGAGTTGCGAATCAAGCTTAATCCAAAGGAAAACAGCCCACGGAAACTCCTGAAAACATTTGAGGGTGATCCAACGGTCGGATCTAAAGTTTTGGACCTTTTGAGCCGGTACTCTAGTCGCGTCGCTGGTATGGCCCGAACAGACGTTGTCGTCGTGGAGTAACGATGCAAGCTTAATCCAAAGGAAAAGAGCCCACGGAAACTCCTGAAAAAAATTTAAGCGCGATCCAACAGTCGGATCTAAAGTTATGGACCTTTTGAGTCGGTACTCTAGTCGCGTCGGTGTTACAACCCAAACAGACGTCGTCAGCGTAAAGTAGCGATGCAAGCTTAATCCAAAGCAAAACAGCCCACGGAAACTCCTGAATAAATTTGAGAGCGATCCCACGGTCGGATCTATAGTTACGGACCTTTTGAGCAGGTACTCTAGTCGTGTCAATGGTATGGCCCGAACAGACGTCGTCGGCGTGGAGTAGCGATGCAAGCTTAATCCAAAGGAAAACAACCCGCAGAAACTCCTGAAAAAATTTAAGCGCGATGCATCGATCGGCTCTAAAGTTATGGATGTTTTGAGCCAGTACTCTGGTCGCGTCAATGGTATGGCTCGAACAGACGTCGTCCGCATGGAGTAGCGATGCAATCTTAATCCAATGGAAAACAGTACACGAGAACTCTTGAAAACATTTGAGCGCGATACAACGGTCGGATCTAAAGTTATAGACCTTTTGAGCCGGTACTCTGTTCGCGTCGGTGGTACGGCCCGAACAGACGTTGTCAGCGTAGAGTGTTGATGCAAGCTTAATACAAATTAAAAAAACTCACGCAACTCCTTAAAAAAATTTGAGCGCGATCCGACGGTCGGATCTAAAGTTAGGGACCTTTTGAGCCGGTACTCTGGTCGCGTCGGTGGTACGGCCCGAACAAACGTCGTCAGCATGGAGTAGCGATGTAATCTTAATCCAAAGGAAAACAACTCACGAGAACTCCTGAAAAAATTTGAGCGCGATCCAACGGTCGGTTATAAAGTTATGGACCTTTTGAGCCGGTACTCTGGTCCCGTCGGTGGTACGACCCGAAGAGACGTCGTCATCGTAGAATAGCGATGCAAGCTTAATACAAAGGAAAGCAGCCCACGGAAACTCCTGGAAAAAATTTGAGCGCGATCCAATGGTCGGATCTATAGTTAAGGACCTTTTGAGCCGTTCCTCTGGTCAGGTCGATGGTGTGGCCCGAACAGACAACGTCGACGTGGAGTAGCGAATCAAGCATAATCCGAGGGAAAGCAGTTCGCGGAAACTCCTCAAAAAATTTTAGCGCGATCTAATGGTCGGATCTAAAGTTATGGACCTTTTGAGCAGGTACTCTGGTCGCGTCGGTGGTATAGCCCGAACAAACATCGTCAACGTAAAGTAGCGATGCAAGCTTAATCCAAAGGAAAACATCCCACACAAACTCCTGAAAACATTTGAACACAATCCAACGGTCGGATCTAAAGTTATGGACCTTTTAAGCCGGTACTCTGGTCGCGTCAGTGGTATGGCCCGAACAGATGTCGTCAACGTAGAGTAGCGATGCAAGCTTAATACAAAGGAAAGCAGCCCACGACAACTCCTCAAAAAAATTTCAGTGCGATCCAACGGTCGGATTTAAAGTTATGGACATTTTGAGCTGGTACTCTGGTCGCGTCGGTGGTATGGCCCGAACAGATGTTGTCAGCGTAGAGTAGTGATGCAAACTTAATCCAAAGGAAAACAGCGCGGGGAAACTCTTGAAAAAATTTAAGTGTTATCCAACAGTCGGATCTAAAGTTATGGACCTTTTGAGCCGGTATTGTGGTCGCGTTGGTAGTAAGGCCCGGACAGACGTCGTCAGCTTAGAGTAGCGATGGACGTTTAATACAAAGGAAAACAGCCCACGAAAACTACTGAAAAAAATTTGAGTGCGATCCAACTGTCGTATCTATAGTTAAGGACCTTTTCAGCCTTTCCTCTGGTCGGGTCGGTGGTATGGCCCGAACAGACATCGTCGACGTGGAGTAGTGAATCAAGCATAATCTGAGGGAAAACAGCCCGCAGAAACTCCTCAAAAAATTTTAGTGCGATCTAATGGTCGGATCTAAAGTTATGGACCTTTTGAACCGGTATTTCTGGTCGCGTCGGTGGTATAGCCCGAACAAACATCGTCAACGTAAAGTAGTGATGCAAGCTTAATCCAAAGGAAAACAGACCACAGAAACTCCTGAAAATATTTGAGCGTGATCCAACGACCGGATCTAAAGTTATGGACCTTTTGAGCCGATACTCTGGTTGTGTCGGTGTTATGGCCCGAATAGAAGTTGTTAGCGTAGAGTAGTGATGCAAGCTTAATCCTAAGGAAAACAGACCACAGAAACTCCTGAAAATATTTGAGCGCGATCCAACAGCCGGATCTAAAGTTATGGACCGTTTGAGCCGGTACTTTGGTCGCGTCGGTGATACGGCCCAAGCAGACATCGTCGGCGTGAAGTAGTGAATCAAGCTTAATCCAAAGGAAAATACCCCATGCAAACTCTTGAAAATATTTGAGTGCGATCCAATGGTCGGATCTAAAGTTTTGGACCCTTTGAGCCGGTCCTCTGGTCGCGTCGGTGGTAGTATCCGAACAGATGTCGTCGGCGTGTATTAGCGATGCAATGCTAATCCAAAGGAAAACAGGCCACGAAAACTCTTGAAAATATTTGAGCGGGATCCAACGGTCGGATCTAAAGTTATGGACCTTTTGAGCCGGAACTCTGGTCACGTCGGTGCTATATCCCGAACTGACATCGTCGGCGTGGAGTAGCAAATCAAGCTTAATCCAAAGGACAACATCCCACGGAAACTCCTGAAAATATTTGAGCCTGATCTAATAACTTTAGATCTGACCGTTGGATCACGCTGAAATATTTTGAGGAGTTTCCGTCTGCTGTTTACAGTTGGATTAGCGTTGCGTAGCTACTACACGCTGACGATGTCTGTTCAGGCCATACCATCGAGGCCACTAGTGTACCGGCTCAAAAGGTCCATAACTTTAGATCCGACCGTTGGATCGCGCTCAAATACTTTAAGCAGTTTCCGTGGCCTGTTTTCCTTTGGATTAGCGTTGCATCGCTAATACACGCGGACGACGTCTGTTCGTGCCATACCACCAACGCGACGAGAGTACCGGCTTAAAAGTTCCATAACTTAAGATCTGATCGTTGGATCGCGCTCAAATATTTTCAGGAGTTTATGTGGAATGTTTTCCTTTGGATAATGTTGCATGGCTACTACATGTCGACGACGTCTATTCGGGCCATACCACCGAGGCAACCAGAGTAGCGGCTCAAAAGTTCCATAACTTTAGGTCCGACCGTTGGATCACGATGAAATATTTTCAGGAGTTTCTGTGACATGTTTTCCTTGGGATTAGCGTTGCATCGCTACTACACGCCGGCGACATCTGTTCGGGCCATACCACCGAGGCGACCAGAGTACCAACTCAAAAGGTCCATAACTTTAGATCCAACCATTGGATCGCGCTTAATTATTTTCAAGAGTTTCAGTGGGCTGTTTTGCTTTGGATGAGCATTACATCGCTACTAAACGCTAACTACGTCTATTCGGGCCATACCACTAAGGCGACCAGAGTGCCGCCTCAAAAGGTCCATTACTTTAGATCCGACGTTTGGATCGCGCTCAAATATTTTCAGGAGTTTCAGTGGCCAGTTTTCCTTTGGATTAGACTTGTATCCCTACTACACGCCTACGACGTCTATGCTCGCCATAGCATTGACGCGACTATAGTACCGGCTCAAAAGGTCAATAACTTTAGATCCGACCGTTGGATCGCGCTCAAATATTTTGCCTGTTTTACTTTGGATTAGCCTTGCATCCCTACTACACGCCTACGACGTCTGTGCTGGCAATAGCACTGACGCAACTATAGTACCAGCTCAAGAGGTCCATAACTTTAGATCCGACTGTTGGATCGCGCTCAAATATTTTAAGGAGTTTATGTGGCATGTTTTCCTTTGGATTAGCTTTGCATCGCTACTACACGCCTACGACAACTGTGCTAGCCATACCATCGACGCGACTATACTACCGGCTCAAAATGTCGATAACTTTAGATTCGACCGTTGGATCGCGCTCAAATATTTTTAGGAGTTTCCATGCGTTATTTTCCATTGGATTTGCCTTGCATCGCTACTACACGCCTATTGTTCGAGCCATACCACCGAGGCGACTAGAGCATCGCATCAAAAGGTCCATAACTTTAGATCCGACCGTTGGATCGCGCTCAAATATTTTGAGGAGTTTGCATGTGTTGTTTTCCTTTAGATTAGCCTTGCGTAGCTACTACACGCCGACGACATCTATTAGGGCCATACCATAGAGGCGACCAAAGTATCGGCTCATAAGTTCCATAACTTTAGATCCGACCGTGGGATCGCGCTTAATTATTTTCAGGAGTTCTGATGGCATGTTTTCCTTTGGATTACCGTTGCATCGCAACTACACGCCGACGATGTTTGTTCGGGCCATACCACCAAGGAGACCAGAGTGCCGCCTCAAAAGGTCTATAACTTTAGATCCGACCTTTGGATCGCGCTCAAATATTTTAAGTAGTTTCAGTGGCCTGTTTTCCTTTGGATTAGCCTTGCATCCCTACTACACGCCTACGACATCTATGCTGGCCATGGCACCGACGTGACTATAGAACCGGCTCAAAAGGTCCATAACTTTAGATCCGACCGTTGGATCGCGCTCAAATATTTTTAGGAGTTTCGTGGCCTGTTTTCCTTTGGATTAGCCTTGCATCGCTACAATACACCTACGATGTCTATGCTGGACATACCACCGATGAGATTATAGTACCGGCTCAAAATGTCCATAACTTTAGATTCCACCATTGGAACACACTCAAATATTTTTAGTAGTTTCTGTGGCATGTTTTCCTTTGGATTAGCGTTGCATCGCTACTACACGCCGAGGATGTCTGTTCGTGCCATACAATTGAGGCGACTAGAGTACTGGCTCAAAAAGTGCATAACATTAGATTCGACCATTGGAGTGCGCCTAAATATTTCAGGAGTTTTCATGGGCTGTTTTCCTTTAGATTAGCCTTGCATCGTTACTAGACGCCAACGACATCTGTTCAGGCCATACCACCGAGGCGACCAGAGTACCGGCTCGAAAGGTCTATAACTTTAGATCCGACCATTGGCTCGCACTCAAATTTTTTTAGTAGTTTCCGTGGCATGTTTTCCTTTGGATTAGCGTTGCATCGCTACTACACGCCGACGACGTCTGTTCGCGCCATACGACCGAGGAGACTTGAGTACCGGCTCAAAAAGTCCATAACTTTAGATCCGACCATTGGATTGCGCTCAAATATTTTCAGGAGTTTTCGTGGGCTGTTTTCCTTTGGATTAGCCTTGCATCGCTACTAGACGCCGACGACATCTGTTGAGGCCCTACCACCGAGGCGACATGAGTACCGGCTCAAAAAGTCCATAACTTTAGATCCAACCGTTGGATTGCGCTCAAATATTTTTAGGAGTTTCTATGGCATGTTTTCCTTTCGATTAGCATTGCATCGCCACTAAACGCCTACGACGTCTGTGCTAGCCATACCACCAACGCGACTATAATACCGGCTCAAAATGTCGATAACTTTAGATTCGACCGTTGGATCGCGCTCAAATATTTTTAGGAGTTTCCAAGCGCTGTTTTCCTTTGGATTAGCCTTGCATCG
Organism: Populus davidiana x Populus alba var. pyramidalis; assembly: GCA_027475595.1. Lineage (NCBI taxonomy): Eukaryota > Viridiplantae > Streptophyta > Magnoliopsida > Malpighiales > Salicaceae > Populus > Populus davidiana x Populus alba var. pyramidalis. The sequence continues at coordinate 299,918 of JANKYH010001488.1, read as the reverse complement.
CTACTACACGCCTACGACGTTTGTTCGGGCCATACCACCGAGGAGACCACAGTGCCGCATCAAAAGGTCCATAACTTTAGATCCGACTGTTGGATGGCGCTCAAATATTTTAAGGAGTTTCCATGTGTTGTTTTCCTTTAGACTAGCCTTGCGTAGCTTCTACACGCCGACGATGTCTGTCCGCGCCATACCACAGAGGCGACAAGAGTATCGGCTTAAAAGTTCCATAATTGTAGATCCGACTGTTGGATCGCGCTCAATTATTTTCAGGAGTTTTGGTGGCATGTTTTCCTTTGGATTAGCCTTGCATCGCTACTACATGCCGACGACGTCTGTTCAGGCCATACCACCGAGGCGACCAGAGTACCGGCTCAAAAGGTCCCTAACTTTATATCCGACAGTTGGATCGCGTTTAAATATTTTCAGGAGTTTCCATGGGTTGTTTTCCTTAGGATTAGCCTTGCATCGTTACTACACGCCAACGACGTCTGTACAAGCCATACCACCGAGCTGACCAGAGTGCCGCATCAAAAGGTCCATAACTTTAGATCTGACCGTTGGATCGCGCTCAAATATTTTGAGGAGTTTCCCTATGCTGTTTTCCTTTGGACTAGCCTTGCGTACCTACTACACGCTTGCGACATCTGTCCTGGCCATACCACCGACGTGACTATAGTACAGGCTCTAAAGTTCCATAACTTTAGATCCGACCGTGGGATCGCGCTCAAATATTTTAAGGAGTTTCAGTGGCCTGTTTTCCTTTGGATTAGCCTTGCATCCCTACTACACGCCTACGACCTCTGTGCTGGCCATAGCACCGACGCGACTATAGTACCGGCTCAAAAGGTCCATAACTTTAGATCCGACCGTTGGATCGCGCTCAAATGTTTTTAGGAGTTTTCATGGGTTGTTTTCCTTTGGATTAGCCTTTCATCGCTACTACATGCCGACGACGTCTTTACGGGCCATACCACCGAGGCGACCTGAGTGCCGCCTCCAAAGGTCCATAACTTTAGATCCGACCGTTGGATCGCGCTCAAATATTTTGAGGAGTTTCCCTGTGCTGTTTTCCTTTGGACTAGCCTTGTGTAGCTACTACACACCAATGATGTCTGTTCGGGCCATACCACTGAGGCGACCAGAGTATCGGTTCAAAAGTTCCCAAACTTTAGATCCGACCGTTGGATCGCGCTCAAATATTTTTAGGAGTTTCCGTGGCATGTTTTCCTTTGGATTAGCGTTGCATCGCTACTACACGCCGACGACGTCTGTTCGAGCCATACCACAGAGATGACTAGAGTGTCGCCTCAAAAGGCCAGAAGTTTAGATCCGACCGTTGGATCGCGCTCAAATATTTTGAGGAGTTTTCGTGGCCTGTTTTCCTTTGGATTAGCCTTGCATCGTAACTACACGCTTGCGACATCTGTCCTGGCCATACCACCGACGTGACTATAGTACAGGCTCAAAAGGTCCATACCTTTAGATCCAACCGTTGGATCGCGCTCGAATATTTTTAGGAGTTTCCATGGGCCGTTTTCCTTTGGATTAGCCTTGCATCGCTACTACACGCCTGCGACATCTGTGCTGGCCATACCACCGAGGTGACTATAGTACAGGCTGAAAAGGTCCATAACTTTAGATCCCAGCGTTGGATCGTGCTCTAATATTTTTAGGAGTTTTCGTGGGCTGTTTTCCTTTGGATTAGCCTTTCATCTCTACTAGACGCCGATGACGTCTTTATGGGCCATACCACCGAGGCGACCTGAGTGTCGCCTCAAAAGGTCCATAACTTTAGATCCGACCGTTGGATCGCGCTCCAATATTTTGAGGAGTTTCCCTGTGCTGTTTTCCTTTGGACTAGCCTTGTGTAGCTACTACACACCAATGATGTCTGTTCGGGCCATACCACAGAGGCGACCAGAGTATCGGTTCAAAAGTTCCCAAACTTTAGATCCGACCGTTGGATCGCGCTCAAATATTTTTAGGAGTTTCCGTGGCATGTTTTCCTTTGGATTAGCGTTGCATCGCTACTACACGCTGACGACGTCTGTTCGAGCCATACCACAGAGATAACTAGAGTGTCGCCTCAAAAGGCCAGAAGTTTAGATCCGACCGTTGGATCGCGCTCAAATATTTTGAGGAGTTTTCGTGGCCTGTTTTCCTTTGGATTAGCCTTGCATCGTAACTACACGCCTGCGACATCTGTCCTGGCCATACCACCGACGTGACTATAGTACAGGCTCAAAAGGTCCATACCTTTAGATCCAACCGTTGGATCGCGCTCGAATATTTTTAGGAGTTTCCATGGGCCGTTTTCCTTTGGATTAGCCTTGCATCGCTACTACACGCCTGCGACATCTGTGCTGGCCATACCACCGAGGTGACTATAGTACAGGCTAAAAAGGTCCATAACTTTAGATCCGAGCGTTGGATCGTGCTCTAATATTTTTAGGAATTTTCGTGGGCTGTTTTCCTTTGGATTAGCCTTTCATCTCTACTAGACGCCAACGACGTCTGTTCAGGCCATACCACCGAGGCGACCAGAGTACCGGCTCAAAATGTCCATAACTTTAGATCCGACCGTTGGATCGCGCTTAAATATTTTCAGGAGTTTCCGTGGGTTGTTTTCCTTTGGATTAGCCTTGCATCTAGCCTACACGCCGACGATGTCTGTTCGGGCCATACAACTGAGGCGACCAGAGTGCCGCCTCAAAAGGTTCATAACTTTAGATCCGACCGTTGGATCGCGCTCAAATATTTTTGGAGTTTTGTGGCCTTTTTTCCTTTGGATTAGCCTTGCATCACTACTACACGCCTACGATGTCTGTGCTGGCCATACCACCGACTCGACTATGGTACCGACTCAAAAGGTCCATAACTTTAGATCCGACCGTTGGATCGCGCTCAAATATGTTCAGGAGTTTTCGTGGCCTTTTTTCCTTTAGATTAGCCTTGCATCAATACTACACGCCTACGACGTCTGTGCTGACCATACCATTGACTCGACTATGGTACCGGCTCAAAAGGTTCATAACTTTAGATCCGACCGTTGGATTGCGCTCAAATATTTTCAGGAGTTTGCGTGGGCTGTTTTACTTTTGTCTTGGGTACTTTAATGAGCTGGCAATTGTTCCGAAACAAGAAAATTAACACTATTAGCAAACCAAGGCAGTGTAGAGATAGAAAGTAAAGATTCATTAAGAAAGTAGTCATCGATTGGTGTGATGTCAAATCTCGAATCTGTTGTCAATCTAACAAATGATCTGCGACAACATTTTTGATGCCTTTCTTATCTTTAATTGTGATATCAAATTCTTAAAGTAACAAAATCCACCGCACCAATCTAGCCTTAAAATTCTTTTTTGAAAGAAGCTATTTCAAAGCTGCATGATCACTAAAAACGACAATAGGTGAGCCAATATAAGATCAGACTTGTTAAATGCAAATACTACCATAAATAATTCCTTTGTAGTGGTAGTGTAATTCATTTGAGCACTATTTAAAGTTTGTTTTTTTATCAAATGTAAAACCAAGGGAAACCAAAGTACATAATATTTAGATAAAAAACAAGTTGGAAAACCAGCAAAGTACATAATATTTACAGTAAAACCAAACCCCAAAGACTAGGGAACATGCTCCCTAAAGAAATACAAATCAAGCATATCTTGCAGAACAATAATACAATTCGAAATGCGGGTGCAGGGGAACAGACTCCCCAATACAAGCACCCCAAAACAGATCAAGGGAACATACTCCCTTATACAGATAGAAGTAGTAACCAAGCTATATAAAGCCCTGAAGAAGCTATAGCAGAGGGTAAAGCATAATTCAGAGCAGCAAAATAAGCAATCCATAAGCCGATCAACAACAATGTCAACCTGCAACCATATCAGATTTGACCAGTAAAAAGAACAAGAGAATCACACTAGAGGAATAATGCCTTTAGCAACAAAACAACAATCAACATCGAGTTTCAATACAACTAGCTGCACCAAGGATAGCCATAAACTGGAATAAACAACAGGTCCCAATATCCTAGGAATAACAGAAGCCATAGGTTGGGCAAGCATCTTAGAAACATAAATAACAAGAGAGAAGCATAAAGAAAAATGGCCAGCAAGGATCTCTAGCTGACCCAGAACCAGCAACAGTGTTAGTCATTTATTTATGACCAACTGACTTCTAGTGGTTTTTCTTGCGACTCTTACTTAGAGGGAGACCATGACCAGGGGGCAAGCCTTTGCTTCGCGTTAGATAGTTGCGCTAAGTGATAGGTATGCCAAGGCCATTTAGGGCCAATCTTGAGGAATCATCAGAAAGAGTGATAATATTGTCATCCATAGAGTGCAAAGCCTGCTGGGATAGGGGAGGTGCCTTAGAGCCTACTACGACAGGATCAAAATGCATTGCATGGGTTGATTCAGCAGCCTGGAGTACAGAACCATGTTGGGGAGGTTTTAACCTTTTTCCCCTCTTAATACTATCCAAACTCCCAGAACCAACTCTTATTAGTTGAGATATATAGTCTCCTGAAGTATTAGGACCAGACTATGCCAGGGGGGTAACAAGGGAGCCAGGTGTGTCTTGTAACATCCTAGAGGTAAAGGCATCCTTAGTACCAGAAACGAGTTTCTGGCAAGTATTGCTGGTATGCCTAGCTACACAACAAACATAACAGAACCGAGGTTTATATTCGTAAACAATCTTCTATTTGATAAGAGTGCCATCAGGCATGGAAAGATTGAGAGCTCGAGGTAATTTGGCAGACAAATATACTTCGATCATAACTCAAGCAAACGATACCCGAGACATGGACAGATTAAGATCATCACATCTAACATATTTCCCAATAACATTTCTAATTTTAGACATACAGTCTGGGGACCAGCATTCCAGTGGAAGGTTGGGAAGCCAAACCCAAACTAGAACAAAGGACATATCAGGTTTGGCAAAATAAAAAAAGGGGGGCATCAGCTTAATAACTAGTGGTTTCCCTTGGATAGAGTAGGGACCTCTGCGTAACACTCTGCTCATGTCTGCAGCAGAGTGGGAACGGAAAACAAGCCAGCTGGAGTCATGTAGGTGCAAGGTGACTCTACACTTCCAAGCACTTTCAATGAATTTGCCAAGGATAGTGTATCCTGGGGTTTTACCAATGGAGTAGCCAATTAAACATGATTTCCATGTCTTTATGTTCACCAAAATCCTCAGGTATCAAAAAACAAACATCAAAATTTGAAATTGAACAAACCGTATCACAAATGGGTTTTGAAATAGCAATGGGCATTGTAGAAACTCTAGAGAAATTAGCTTCATCAAGAGATAAAACTATACCTATGTGAGGTGCAGTAGATGCCGACAGTGCTTGCCCAGAACCGACATGAGGGTTATCATTTGGAGATTTCCCATGAGGACCACCGACTAGCAACGGTTGGAGCGAACTTGGTTGAGAATCGACCACAATTAGCTCCTGATGAGCAATCTGAGCATTATGTCCTTCAAGAGACATATAGCAGTCATCCTACTTTTGTCTGGTGACCCCAACCATAGAGGATGAATCAACAACATCCTTGTTACCAGAATATAGGGTTTTAGAAGGTACCTTATAAACTGACATTGGGGTTTGACGACCCGTCTGATTAGAGTCTCCAAGAGGAAGGGGGAACAATCAAGGGTTGCTGTTAGGGAAGGTCTTTGAGGCAGAATAAGCCTCTGCTAATGAAGAATCATGAAGCTTCAACATCTTCTTCTTGGATTTACCCATAAGTCAGATTAATGTATAGAGACCAACAAGAACCAAGAAAAAATTTTCAAACACTACATTAGACAACCCTCGGGCATTGAAGGGTAGTCTAAGGTTGTGAACTGAAGAAGAGCCATGTGGAGGGTAGGGAGTAAGAGCTGAGATATTGTACAGTGAGAGAACCAGGGGCGTGCAACAGATTGCAACCTTTCTCTCACTACAAGGCAGAGTTTATCTCTCTTGACCTGATAGATTGACTGAGAGCTCTTTCTTACTATTTAAAGTTTTACTTGCATAGTAAATCACATAAGCTTTCTTATCTTTTCTTTGTCCCAGGACAACACCTACGTCATAATCACTAACATCACACATTATTTCAAAAGATAATGACCAATCAGGAGGTTCAATGATTATAGTAGAAGTAAGCAAGCTTTTAAATTTAACAAAGACTTTTTCACATTGTTTAGACTATTCAAAAACATTTTTCTTTGTTAGAAGATTACACAATGGTTTAGATATGACACTAAAATCTTTGATGAACCTTTGGTAAAAACTAGAATGTCCTAAAAATGATCTAACATCTACTATACTTTGCCCTCGTCATGGTTTTGAAACATGGAGATTGGTTTTGCATTTTTATGAAGGGTTAAAACCTAGAGATAGGCAAATGATTGAATTGATGTGCAATGGAACTTTTAAAGATAAAGACCCTAATGAAGCAATGGAGTACCTAGAATTGCTAGCTGAAAATACTTAAAATTGGGACACCACAGGTACTTATGAGGCACCAAGTAAAACTCAACCTCATACATCTAGTGAAAGTATGCACAACCTTAGGAAAGATCATGACCTCCAAGCCAAGTTTGCATCTTTAGCTACAAAAGTCAAAGCACTTAAATTGAAAAAGAGTGGTCAATTAAAATCTATTCAAGACAATGTGTGTCAAATCTATGAAACCAATGAACACTCAACAAATGATTGTCCAACTTTGCCTTCTTTTAAGGAATGCCGCCATGAACAAGCCCATGCTTTAAACAGTTTCCAAAGGCCCAATCATAACCCATACTCACAAACGTATAACCCTGGTTGGAGATATCACCTAAATTTCAATTAGAAGAGTGATAACACCAATGCCTGAACTTCACAGCCACTGTTTCAAGCACACTATAATTTCCAAAATTCTCATGGATATGCACCTCCTTATGCTCCCCTCCTAGATGAAATCTTGAGGAAACATTGCATGCATTCATTGAAAAGCAGGAGACAATCAACACTCTACTTGCTCAAAGCATGACAGATTTTAAAGATACTCTTGCAAAATTGACATCTACTCTCAGTTTTCAAGAGAAAGGTAAGTTTCCATCTCAACCACTATAAAATCCAAAGGGACAATACAATGCAAATGCAATTAGTTCTGGAAGCCAACACATCGATCAAGTCAAATCAGTCATCACTCTTCATAGTGGTAAGGTTATTGAAAAACCCACTCTTGAACCTTATGAGAAAGATGACGAGTCTATCTCTGAGGATAAGGAAGAGGTTGAACGTGAACATTGCAAATAAAAGGTTGATTCTCCACCAGCACTTCCATTTCCTCATGTCATGAGACAAAGGAAAGTCAATCACAACTCTAAAATATTTGAAACTTTCAAACAGGTAAGGATCAATATACCTTTGATGGATGCTATTAAATAGGTTCCTTTCGATGCTAAATTTTTGAAAGATCTGTGCACTGTGAAGAGAAAAATGAATGTGAAAAAGAAGGCCTTTTTAGCCGAACAAGTGCCATTCTTCAGAACAATAATTCTTTGAAATATAAAGACCCTGGTTGTCCTACAATTTCTTGCTTTATTGTAGAACATAAAATTGAAAGAGCCTTGCTTGATCTTGGAGCTAGTGTGAATTTACTTCCATATTCAATCTTTTAAAGTCTCAATCTACGTGAGTTAAAACCAACCTCTGTAACTCTTTTACTTACTGATAGATTTGTGAAAGTGCCTAGAGGAATAGTTGAGGATGTGTTAGTACAAGTTGATAAATTCATTTACCCTGTAGATTTTGTTGTCTTGGATACACAACCTATTGAAGCATGTAATTCAATTCTTGTCATTTTAGGATGTCCATTTCTTGCCACTTCTAATGCATTGATTAATTGTAGGAATGAACTGATGAAGCTATCATTTGGAAACATGACATTGTAGATGAATATTTTCAACATTTACAAGCAACCTAGAGATTATAATGATTTACAAGAATTGGACTTTATTGAAAAATTAGTTCATGATCAATTTCGAACCACTTCCAGTGAAACTGAGATTGATAAATCTAATGATTTGCAAATGGTCTATTTTCAGGAATCAAAGGCATGTAATTGGAGACCACAAATTGAAGAATTGCCACCACAATCAATTGAGTCCATACCTTCAAGTGTTCAACCACCAAAACCTGATTTGAAGTCGTTACCATTCAATATCAAATACTCATTTTTAGAGAAAATGAAACTTTTCCGATAATAATCTCTTCCAAACTTAATGCACATCAATAAGGTAAGTTATTACAAACTCTTAAAATGCACAAAAATGCATTTGGATGAACCATAACCGATACAAAAGGAATTAGCCCTTTGATTTGCACACACATGATTTATTTGGAGGAAAATGCTAAACCTTCTAAAGAAATGCAACGAAGGCTTAATCCTAATATGAAAGAAGTATTGAAAAATGAAGTCATTAAGCTTCTAGTTAATGGAATCATTTATCCTATTTCTCAAAGCAAATGGGTAAGTCCTACCCAAGTTGTACCCAAAAAGTCTAGAGTCACTGTAATAACAAATGAGAAAAATGAGTTAATTCCAACTAGGACTCTTACTGGATGGCGCATGTGCATTGACTATAGGAAACATAATTCAATGACTAGAAAATATCATTTCCCTTTACCTTTCATGAATCAAATCCTAGAAAGAGTTACAGGTCATGAATTCTATTGTTTCCTAGATGGCTATTCAGGTTACAATCAAATGGCTATTGAAATTGCATTGGAAGATCAAGAAAAGACTACTTTCACATATCCATTTGGTACTTTTGCATATCAAAGGATGCCTTTTGGATTATATAATGCACCAGCCACGTTTCAAAGATGCATGCTTAGCATATTCAATGTTATGGTTGAACGTTTTCTTGAGATTTTTATGGATGATTTTTCTGTTTTTTGTGATTCATTTGATGATTGTTTGACTAACTTAGAAAAGGTTTTGGGCAGGGTTGAAGAGAAGAATCTTGTACTGAATTGGGAAAAATGTCACTTTATGGTAACAAACGTCATTGTACTTGGTCACATTGTTTCATCGAAAGGAATTGAGGTTGACATATCTAAAATCGAGTTAATTACCAACTTACCAACACCAAAATCTGTTAAAGATGTTAGATCATTCTTAGGACATGCTGGTTTTTATAGAAGGTTCATCAAATATTGTAGTGTAATATCTAAGCCCTTGAGTAACCTTCTAACAAAGGATAATATTTTTGAATGGACTAAACATTGTGAAGAAGCCTTTGCTAAACTTAAAAATTTGCTTAGTTCTGCTTCTGTCATTCAACCTCTTGATTGGTTATTACCTTTTGAAATAATGTGTGACGCTAGTGATTATGTCGTGGGTGTTGTCTTGGGACAAAGAAAAGATAAGAAACCCTATGTCATTTACTATGCAAGTAAAACTTTAAATAGTGCTCAAATAAATTACACCACCACTGAAAAAGGATTACTTGTAGTTCTTATCTTGTTGGCTCACCTGTTGTTGTTTTTAGAGATCATGCAGCATTGAAATATCTTCTTTCTAAGAAAGATTCTAAGGCTAGATTGGTGCGGTGGATTTTGTTACTTCAAGAATTTGATATCACAATCAAAGACAAGAAAGGCACCTAAAATGTTGTCGCAGATCATTTGTCAAGTTTGACAACAGATTCAAAATCTAACATCACACCAATCGATTAATATTTTTCCGATGAATCTTTACTTTCTATTTCTACAATGCCTTGGTTTGCTAATACTATTAATTTTCTTGTTTCAGGACAATTGCTAGCTTATTGGAGTACCCAAGACAAAAGAAAGTTCTTGAACGAAGTGAAGAACTTTTTTTGGGATGACCCATATTTATTTAAATATTGTCTTGATCAAATATTTTGAAGATGCATTCCTGACAATGAGGTAAGTAGTGTCATTAAATTTTGTCATTATGAGACATGTGGGGGTCATTTCTCATCAAGAAAGACAACTGCAAAAATCATACAAAGTGGATTTTACTGGCCCACCATGTTCAAGAACTCACATGCATTCTACAAGACTGGTGAAAATTGTCAAAAGTTGGGATCTATTTCAAAACATCACATGATGCCTTTAAATCCTATTCTTGTCATTAAGATCTTTGATTGTTAGGGTATAGATTTCATGGGTCCATTTCCTCCATCATTTGGTTTCATGTACATATTAGTCACAATAGATTACGTTTCAAAATGGATAGAGGCAATTCCAAGTCGAAACAATGATCACAAAATAATGATAAATTTTTTGAAAGATAATATTTTGAGTCGATTTGGAATCCTTGAGCCATGATAAGTGATGGTGGAACACATTTCTGCAACAAGCCATTTGATTTTTTAATGAAGAAATATAGAATCACACACAAATTTGCCACCCCTTATCACCCTCAGACGTTGTTTGCAACAAATTAGTGTTCGCTACCGAGATTGTGTTATCTGCAGCGAACTAGCATTTGCTGCCAAAATTGTGTTGTTTGTAGCGAACACTAAATTGTGTTATCTGTAGTAAACTTATGTTGTCTGCAGCAAATCAATGTTTGTTGCTGAAAATTGTGTTGTTTGTAGCGAACTATTGTTATTTGCCAAAATTGTGTCGTTTGCAGCGGATCAGTGTTCCTTGCCGAATTGTTTTATCCGCAACGAATAAATTTTTGCTACCAAACTGTATTGTCTGCAGTGAATTAGGTTTCACTGATGAATTCTGTTATCCACAGCAAATCAGTGTTCATTGCCGAATTGTGTTGTTTGCATTGAATTAGTTTTCACTGCCGAGTTGTGGTGTCTCCAGCGAATTAGTTTTTGTTATTGAATTGGGGTGTCGTCAGCGAATTAGTTCGCTGACGAATCTACGTCACTAGCAAACCAGCTTTTGCTAATTAACTTATGTAGCAGAGTTACATATTTGAATGGGTCCAATGATTAAAATAGTTGAATTATGTGGTTGTAATATGTGGAACACTTGAATATGAACTTGTGTATGCTTGAGACATGCATGGTGAAGAGTTGTGCAATTACTAAATATGAATGTATTGATTTGTGGCCATCAATGTTTTAGGTGGTGTGACTGGGATCGAACCTTCGTCAGGACAAGGACACCCCACGGGTGGAACGGGTAGGTGGTTTCCACCTTTTTCTCGTATGATGTTAATGTTTTGAAATGATATACTTATGGATGATATATCATTGAATCCTTGATGAATAATGAAACAATAATGAAATGTTTGATTGAATTCTTGATGACTATTGTAACGACTAAGAAATGTTGGTCGAGTTCTCGATGAATGTTGAAACGATGATGAAAATGTTAATATTCTGAAATAACTTGTTTGAGAAAGATATATTACTGTGTTGGGATGAATATTAAACCGACTATGAGATGTTAATTGAGCTCTTATGAAATTGGGTTGCTAACGAATGTCAAATCGATTATGGAATGTTAATTGTGATTGTTGATTAGCTTTGGGTAATAACACCCGAGATGGATGACCGTGTTGTGATTGTTAATTAGGTTAAGCTAGTGGCATCCGAGATGGATGATCGGGTTATGCTTGATGATTAGCTTTGGCAAATGACATTCAAAATGAATGACCGGGTTGTGATTGTTGATTAGCTTTGGCTAATGGCATTCAAGATAGATGACCAGGTTATGATTGTTGATTAGCTTTGGCTAATGACATCTAAAATGGACGACTAGGTCGTGGTTGTTGATTAGTTTGAATGTTGTGATTAGCTATGGCTAAAAGTATCAAAGGTGGATGATGGGGTTAAGGTGAAGTAATTAACCCTAACCGATTTTAAACTTCGGCCCCATAACTCATATGGAGAGATTGGGGTGTGCAAGTGAGAAAAATACACTTAAAAAAATAATAAGAGATGTACAATGTATATAATGTAAAAAAAAAAAAGAGTTAAGCCAAAAATGACTCCACCATTGCTGTCAATTTCTCGATCAACAATGACACAATTTTGGCTGCTAATTTTTGAATCGGCAGTGGCATAGTTTTTGCTGCCGATTTTCGAATGGGCAGCAACACAATACTTGGCTACCAATTTCTAAATCGGCAATGACATTATAAAATCTTACTGGGTTTTCAAAGGGACTACTAGCCCTCTGAAAAATCATGGGGTCATGCCTCCATGATGTTTTGGTAAGTAGGTCATCTCTTTGGTTTCCCCTATGCTGATTGGGTTACTAGAATGGATGGTTTTCTAGGGTTTTTGTGCCTATGCTATACTTTTATAGAGTCTAGCTGTAAACACCCAAAAGAAAATATATATATATATATAGAATTGATGACTCAGTTTTTGCTGCTGATTTCTTGATCGGCAGCGACGTAGTTTCCGCTGTCAATTTCTGGATCAGCAGCGACGCAATTTTCGCTGCCGAGGTAGAAATCGGCAGCGATGTAGTTTTTGCTACCGATTTCTTGATCGGGAGCGACGTAGAACCGAGAGGGAGGGGTAAAACCGGTTTTAGATAGACCAAGACAAGGATAAGAACATATCTAAACCAACCCCAAACAACCCACCTCATTTAATGGGGAGTATAAATACAAGGAAGAGAGAGAGAGGATGACCCATCCTTTTCCCAAAGCTATCTCCAGCAGCTGGATGTCGTTTTTCCCCTCTTCTTTCCCAACAGAAACCTAAACCAAACTAGAAGAGAGTGCCTTGTGAACGTGTGAGGAAAATATAAGACCTTGAGAGAAGATTTGACAGCTGCCTAGAAGGAGGAAGAACCAGCAGCTAGAAAACATGAGAGGAAGAAGAGAAGGAGAACCAGCAGGAGAAGAGAAAGAATAGTGTCAAACCTTCCTCAAACTTAGTTAGATTCGAAAGGTATGGGTCATGAAACTCCCTTCCTTTTCTCCTTAAGACCCAAAACCGGAAATGAAGAAGAAGACCCTAAGAAAAATTGATCCAAGACCTAAGCTAGCTATGAAGGAAACTGAAATTAACTAAGAGGATAAGGAAACAGAAACGAAATGAGGCCAAATTCCCAAAACATATAACAAAGAAAAGTGAATAAAATGGAAACAACAAATTATGGTAGAGAGCTGGTCTTAACTATAGGGTTGGCCAGCATGCATGTGCGTGTGTTCTTCTGGAAGTATTGAAGGATTATGTGTTGAAATTAATGTTTTGAATGTGTGTGTCCTGCTGGAAATTGTTGAAAGAGTATATGCTGAAATTGATGATTTCAATGTGTGTGTGTTCTGCTGGAACTTAGTGACAGTTGATATGCTGGAATTGTTATAGCATGTGAGGTGTGTGTTCTTGCCAAAATGTGAGTTCAGCAACGAAATTGTGATTCACTGCCGATGGTGTGTCGTTTGCAGCGAATTAACATTCGCTGTCGAATCTTGTGTTTTGCAGCGAAATTGTGATTCGCTGCCGAAGCTATGTCGTCTGCAGCGAATTAGCATTCGCTGTCGAAGTTGTGTCGTCTGCAGCGAATTAGCATTTGCTGCCGAATGACATGTTCTATAGCGAATTTGTGGTTCGCTGACGAAACTGAGTTTCTGCAGCAAATTAACATTCGTTGCCGAAACTGAGTTGTGTGCAGCGAAATTGTGAATCGGTGTTGATGTTGTGTCATCTGCAGCGAATTCGCATTCGCTGCCGAATGACATGTTCTGCAGCGAATTTGTGGTTCGCTGACGAAAATGAGTTTCTGCAGCGAATTAACATTGGCTACCAAAACTGGGTCGGCTGCAGCGAATTAGCATTCGCTGCCGAATGATGTGTTCTACAACGAAATTGTGATTCGCTACCAAAACTATGTTGGCTGCAGCGAAATAACATTCACTGCCGACATTAAGCTCTCTGCAACGAACCAGTTTTCGCTGCCGAATCAGCAAGCTGCAGCGAACCAGTTTTCACTGCAACTTCGTTGCTGAATTGGCAGCCTACAGCGAACCGGTTTTCGCTGCCAATTTCTATAATATGCCTCCTAGGTTGAAATGACTTATATGCTAGTAGCAATTTCATGGTATGATGATGTAAAATGTGGGAAACTTGAATGTGAACATATGAACCCTTGAAATAAGTGTGGTGACGAATGTGATTGAAAGATACCTATGTACTGATTTGTGACCATTGATGTTTTAGGTGGTGCGGCTGGGATTGGACCATCGTCAAGACCAGAACAACCTGCAAGTGGAGCAGGTAGGTGAGTTGCACCTTCCTTTTTCATACGTTGAATAATAAAATGCTTTATCATAAATGTTACCATATTGTGTTAGAACAGATATTAGATTGTCAAACGCTTAAACGTTGATAAATGGTTGATTAGCTTTGGCTAATGGCATCCAAATGGATGACCGGGACAAATGTATGATTAGCTTTGGCTAATGGCATCCGAATGGATGGCCGGGACAAATGAGGCTAATGGCATCCGAGTGGATGACCGGGACAAAAGATTGATTAGCTTTGGCTAATGGCATCCGAGTGGATGACCGGGACAAAAGATTGATTAGCTTTGGCTAATGGCATCCGAGTGGATGACCGGGACGAACGATTGATTAGCTTTGGCTAATGGCATCCAAATGGATGACCGGGACTAATGGATGATTAGCTTCAGCTAATGGCATCCGAATGGATGGCCGAGATGAAAGATTGATTAGCTTCGGCTAATGGCATCCGAGTGGATGATCGGGACGAACGATTGATTAGCTTTGACTAATGGCATCCAAAATGGATGACCGAGGTGAGTGAACGGTTAACCTCAACAAATGATGCCTTAAGAGGATAGCCAAGTTTAAGATTATGGTTGGTTGCAAGAATTGGTGTATCTATATGAACTACACGTTGTTTATACCAAGTACATGAAGAAACTATAAATGTTAATGCTTCATTTAACTACTAGACCGTTTAATATCATTATTATTATTATTATTATTAAGTAATTGCACTCTCTTAAATGTTTTGTGTTGCAGCAGGGACGTCACACCAACGAAATGTCTAGGAAACCTAATGCATGGGAACCTACTTTTGCAAGGAATCATGTAGATGCATTCTAAATCACAATGTATTTTGTATGAACCAATGTACTGAATGTATAACTTTTATTAAATCCTTTTGTTTAAATTCATAATGGCTATTAGTATGACAGGAATGCAAACTCATGTCTATGTATGCATATTTTTAATATGAACATGCAACCATAATATTATGTGTTTATGTAAGATTCACTTTTAAATGAAATGTTGATTGTATGGATTGTATTTTGATGATGTGAGGGATCAGGTTCGTCAATTCCAAAACCATATGTGTGAAGTATATATATATAAAAAAAAATTACTGTTATTTTGGCCTTGAAAAGCCAGGTTGTTACAGCTGGTATCAGAGCACTTGGTCTGGATCCTGAGGATCACTAATAATTGTGTTGCTGCGGTGAATTTCAGGATTGTACGCACCCGACAAGGGACATAAACTGAGCCGCCCTCCTTAGAAAGGAGGGGCATGAACCAAGGTGCCCAAGGTTGGCAAGATGAAGATCCCTTGGATGATACGGCATCTCATGCTCCGATAATACCACCCGAAACCTTGCAAGGGGAAGATGCGATGGCGGGGGAAGGCTTGAGGCCTAACCAGACAGAGGGAGCACCCCTAGTTACAGCAAAGTTGCGAGAAAGATCAGGAGCACAACCATCTACTATTCCAACTAGTGTGCCCCCACAATATGTAGACGCGGGACTCCTTGTACAAATAGTTAAAGCAGTGATGGAGGGCATGGCTGGTTCGGCGACACAAACAACTCCCACCATGCAGATTCCACAGGTAGCCCCTATGACTAGCATGACCATGGATAATGTGGTGCCACTAGTGCGACTAGTCAAGAGTATGAGGGAAATGGGCTGTGAACCGTATATGGGGGAACAAGATGCAGAGATAGTTGGAAGATGGGTTAGGAAGGTAGAAAAGACCATGATTCAAATAAGCATACCCGAGGGTTTGAGGGTAAATTGTGTAAACCAATTATTGTCTGATAGGGACATGACATGGTGGGAAACAGTTCAGCTGAGGCGTGCAACCGAGATACTAACTTGAAGTGACTTCAAGACAACGTTTGAGAATTAGTTTTATTCCAAGTACCATCGCAAGGTGAAATAACAAGAGTTCTTAGCGGGTGATATGTTGGTATTGGAGTACGAAAGGAGATTTCATGACCTCTCATTGTTCACCCCGCACTATGTGCCGACAGAGGAACATATGATTGAGAAGTTGAGAGATGGTTGACGACAGGATTTGAGACAAGGATTGATCGCCTTGCGCTTTAAATCTGCGAGGGAGTTTATTGAGGTTGCACACGCTCTAGAGGCATGTATTGGAGAAAGCCAAGGAGGGTATCAGGGTATAAGCAAAAAGAGAGATGGGTACTATTTCAGTGGCAGACCACCGCTCCTGAAGAAAGGAAAAAGTGGAGTGTTTGAGTAGTACGGAAAAAAAAGGAGTTTGATATTACCGCCTCACCAACAGTCAAGTGGGAGAGTGATGGTTGGATAGTCGCACTCAAGGGCAAACTCTTCAACTGGGACTGGTGACCGCAAGGGTGTTGACTATCCTTTTTGTGTAAAATGTGGACAAAAACACCCTAGGGACTGCTTAGTTTCCCCCGGGCGATGCTTTGTATGCAGAGGAGAGGGTCATAGGTGGAGGAACTGCTAGTATCTTGGTCAAGGGTGTCATTACTGTGGTGGAAGAGGTCATTACAAGAGGGACTGCCCCAAAAGGAACACCGGACAGGTACAGAGCTATAGGCAGCCCAGTCAGAGCCACCAACAATCAGTCACCGTGAATAGGTTAGTGAGGTCTTCTCAATCAGGAGGAAACTCTAGTTGAGGGAAATTGAGGGCATAAAATGATCGGACCCCGGGGAGGGTCTTCCACCTGACACAGGAGGAGGCTAGGGCTGCATCGGATGTGATGGTAGGTACACTACTATTGAATGATTTTAATGTGCATGTGTTGTTTGATCCGGGTGCCACCCACTCATTCATTGCTAAGAGAATTGTCACTACACTGAGAAAGGGAGTAGAAATAGTAGAGAAGGGGTTCATAATTGGAACTCCAATGGGAAACATGGTTGAAACAAATATTGTGTATGTGGATGTGGGGGTTAGTTTATCTGGGTATGAAACAGAAGTAGACTTGATTCCCTTAGAGCTGCATGATTTTGACATAATCCTAGGCATGAATTGGTTGAGTAAATACAAGGCTATAATAGATTGTTATGCTAAAACTGTTACTTTCCAAACACCTAAGGGCAAGAGAATGACTTTTGAAGGAGAGAGAGTTCTCAAACTTAATGCCTTAATATCGGTGGTAACATCCCAAAATTTTTTAAGAAAGGGATGTATGGGATACCTCGCATACATCTTAAACTCTGATGATGAAGGTGCACGACTGAAGGATATTCCTGTGGTGAAGGAATTCCCAGATGTGTTTCCCAAAGAACTACCGGGACTACCCCCAGAGCGAGAGGTTGAGGTGTCTATAGACACTTTTCTTGGAGTCCCACTTATAGCCTAACAACCGTATCAGATGGCTCCAACAGAACTGAACGAGTTAAAGACTCAATTACAGGAATTGTTAGATAAAGGGTTCATACGGCCCAGTAATTCTCCTTGGGGAGCACTGGTCCTATTTGTGAGAAAGAAAGATGGAACCCATAGACTTTGTATTGACTATCGATAGCTGAACAAAATAACAATGAAAAACAAGTATCCGTTACCTCGGATAGATGATTTGTTTGATCAATTAAAGGGAGCGAGGGCATTTTCAAAGATAGATCTGAGATCAGGGTGCTATCAGATGAAGATTAAAGAAGCGGATGTAGCAAAGACCGCATTTAGAACTCATTATGGACACTATGAATTTTTGGTGCTACCGTTCGGGTTGACGAACGCCCTAGCCCTCTTCATGGATTTGATGAATCGGGTTTTCCAACCATACTTGGATAAGTTTGTGGTGGTATTCATTGATGATATACTAGTGTACTCAAATTCTTTCGAGGAGCACAAAGAACACTTGAGACAAACCTTACAAACCTTGAGAGATCACCAGCTATATGCAAAACTGAGTAAATGTGAATTTTGGCTGAATAGAGTGACATTTCTGGGACATGTCATTTCAGCCGAAGGTGTTTTTGTTGACCCCCAAAAAGTCGAAGCAGTCTTGAAATGGGAAAGACCGATTTCGGTCACTGAAATACGTAGCTTCCTGGGACTTGCAGGATACTATCAAAGATTTATCGAAGGTTTTTCCCTGATTGCAACCCCTTTGACCCAGCTAACTAGGAAGGATAAAAAATGGGTGTGGTCGGAAGAATGTGAGAAAAGCTTTCAAGAATTGAAGAGGAGGCTCACCACTGCTCTAGTGTTAACCCTTCCCTTAGGGACCAAGGGTTTTGTGGTATATAGTGATGCCTTAGGGAAAGGATTGAGGTGTGTTTTGATGCAACATGGGAAGGTGATCGCCTATGTATCAAGGCAATTAAAGACTCATGAGGTGAACTACCCGGTGCACGGCCTGGAGTTCGCTGCTGTAGTATTTGCCTTGAGGATATGGAGACACTATTTGTATGGGTCTCGAACCCAAATTTTTACTGATCATAAGAGCTTGAAGTATATGATGTCGTAAAAGGAGTTGAACATGCGACAAAGAAGGTGGATAGAGCTCATTAAGGATTATGATTGCACCATATAATACCACCCGGGGAAAGCAAACGTGGTGGCAGATGCCCTCAGTCGCAAAAATAAAGCCTCCTTGGGAAGGTTAACAGTGGGAAAGGAGCGGCAATTGGTGGAATTGAAAGAGATGGGTGCAGATTTGAGAATTAATGCAGGAGGTGGGTTAGTAGCCCAACTATTGGTGCGACCAACGTATCGAGAACAAATACTACATGCCCAATGGCAGGACAAGGAGGGATCCAAGATTAGGAAGAATGTAGAGGCCGGGGTAGAAACAAAATTCCGGGTAGCGGATGATGGATCCTTGATGATGGGACAACGGTTGTATGTGCCTAATGATGAAACAGTCAAACGAATGGTTCTAGAAGAAACACATGAGTCCAAGTTCTCCATACATCCTGGCAGCACTAAGATGTATCGAGACCTGAAACACCTCTATTGGTGGCCTAATATGAAAAGGGAAATAGCTGAGTATGTGTCTAAGTGTGGGATATGTCAACAAGTCAAGGTTGAACACCAAAGGCCTGTGGGACCATTACAACCATTACAAATTCCAGAATGGAAATGGGAGATGATCACCATGGATTTCGTGTCAGGATTTCCCAAAGGGAGGAAAGGAAATGATGCGATATGGGTCATCGTAGATCTGTTGATGAAATCTGCACTATTCTTGCCTATAAAGATGACCGATTCGGTGGACAAGCTTGCCAAGATCTACATAAATGAGGTGGTACGGTTCCATGGGATTCCGGTGTCCATTGTATCGGATCGAGATCCCAAGTTCACCTCTCGACTTTGGCCGAGCATACAACATGCCTTGGGGAGAAGATTAGACATGAGCACTGCGTTTCACCCTCAAATGGATGGCCAATCAGAAAGAGTCATCCAAGTCTTGGAAGACCTATTACGGGCATGTGTGTTAGAATTTGGAGGAAACTGGGAGGAACACTCATTGGTGGAGTTCACATATAACAATAGTCACCAAGCCACAATAGGGATGGCCCCATATGAAGCCTTGTATGGTAGGAGATGCAGGACTCCTTTATGTTGGGAGGAAACTGGGGACCGAAAGTTATATGGCGCGGAGTTGGTCCAAGTCACCATGGAGAAAGTGAGAACTATCAGAGATCGCATCAAAGCCACACAGGATAGACAAAAGAAGTATGCTGATATGAGGAGAAGACCTCTCGAGTTCAGCACAGGGGACCAGGTGTTCCTGAAGGTAGCCCCATGGAAGAACATGTTACGGTTTGGATTGAAAGGGAAGTTAACTCCCCGCTTCATCGGAACCTTCAAAATCTTACAGTGGGTAGGGCCAGTAGCCTACAAAGTGGACTTGCCCCCATAGTTAGCCAAGGTCCATGATGTGTTCCATGTCTCCTTTTTAAGGAAGGCTGACGTGGACCCCCCGAATTCTACCACAAGTTCCAGTAGAAGTAAAGGAAGACTTAACACTGGAATTGAGACGCATAAGGATACTAGATCAGGAAGTGAAGGAGCTACGGAGCAAAAAGATCCCCATTGTCAGAATCTTATGGTGAAATGCTCAAATAGAAGAGGAAACTGGGGGAGGGAGGCTGAGATGAGGAAAAAGTACCCCAATTTATTTGAACTACCAGGTATGGAGTGTGAAACTTTTTAAATTTCGAGGACGAAATTCATATTAAGGAGGGGAGAATGTAAACACCCAAAAGAATATATATATATATATATATATAATTGATGACGCAGTTTTCGATGTCGATTTTTGGATCGGCAGCGACGCAGTTTTCGCTGCCGATGCAGAAATCGAC
The DNA here is from genome assembly GCA_027475595.1 of Populus davidiana x Populus alba var. pyramidalis. NCBI lineage: Eukaryota > Viridiplantae > Streptophyta > Magnoliopsida > Malpighiales > Salicaceae > Populus > Populus davidiana x Populus alba var. pyramidalis. The sequence continues at coordinate 279,373 of JANKYH010001488.1, read as the reverse complement.
ATCGATGCAGTTTTTGCTGCTGATTTCTTGATCGGAAGCGACGCAGAGCTGAGAGGGAGGGGTAAAACCGGTTTTAGATAGACCAAGACAAGGATAAGAACATATCTAAACCAACCCCAAACAACCCATCTCATTTAATGGGGAGTATAAATACAAGGATGAGAGAGAGAGGATGACCCATCCTTTTCCCAAAGTTGTCTCCAACAGCTACATGTCATTCTTCCCCTCTTCTTTCCCAACAGAAACCTAAACCAAACTGGAAGAGAGTGCCTTGTGAACGTGTGAGGAAAATATGAGACCTTGAGAGAAGATTTGACAGCTGCCTAGAAGGAGGAAGAACCAGGAGCTAGAAAACGTGAGAGGAAGAAGAAGGAGAAGAACCAGCAGGAGAAGAGAAGGAATAGTGTCAAACCTTCCTCAAACTTAGTTAGATTCGAAAGGTATGGGTCATGAAACTCCCTTCCTTTTCTCCTTAAGACCCAAAACCGGAAATGAAGAAGAAGTCCCTAAGAAAAAATTGACCAAAGACCTAAGCTAGCTATGAAGGAAACTAAAATTAACTAAGAGAATAACAAAACAGAAACTAAATGAGGCCAAATTCCCAAAACATCTAACAAAGAAAAGTGAATAAAATGGAAATAACAAATTATGGTAGAGAGCTGGCCTTAACTATAGGGTTGGCCAGCATGCATGTGTGTGTGTTCTGCTGGAAGTATTGAAGGATTATGTGTTGACATTAATGTTTTGAATGTGTGTGTCTTGCTAGAAATTGTTGAAAGAGTATATGCTGAAATTAATGATTTCAATGTGTGAGTGTTCTGCTAGAACTTAGTGACAGCTGATATGCTGGAATTGTTACAGCATGTGAGGTGTGTGTTCTTGCCAAAATGTGAGTTCAACAGCGAAATTGTGATTCACTGCCGATGTTGTGTCGTCTGCAGCGAATAAACATTGGCTGCTGAATCGTGTGTTCTGCAGCGAATTTTTGATTCGCTGCCGAAGCTGTGTCGTCCGCAGCGAATTAGCATTCGTTGCCGAAATTAAGCTGTCTGCAGCGAACTAGTTTTCGCTACCGAATCAGCAAGCTACAACAAACCAGTTTTCGCTGCCAAATCAGCAACCTGCAGTGAACCAGTTTTTGCTGACGAATTGGCTGCCTGCAGAAAACTAGCTTTGCTGCTGAATATGCCTCCTAGGCTGAAATGACTTATATGCTAGTAATAATTTCATGGTATGATGACGTAAAATGTGGGAAACTTGAATGTGAACATATGAACCATTGAAATAAGTGTGGTGACGAATGTGATTCAAAGATACCTATGTACTGATTTGTGACCATTGATGTTTTAGGAGGTGCGGCCGGGATTGGACCATCGTCAAGACCAGAACAACCCACAAGTGGAGCAGGTAGGTGACTTGCACCTTCTGCTTGACCGCTTTTTATGATCGGCTTGTTTTAACTCGCAAGTGCACGAGTGTGCGATGTAGCAATTAACTCGGTAAGATCGAGGTCATATCCATAGAGAGCTAGATCTGGAAATTAAGCTAGGTAACAACAAAAAAAACTCAAGAGAAATTAAATTAACAATAACTTGGTTGAAAATAATTGATGGATTTGTTTTCAAAGATGAAAAAGTGTAAATAGATTTTAAAAGATAAGAAAAAGTAAGTCTTGGTCCAAATCAATTTTAATGGTGATGTATTGGTGATTTCTTCAACATATATAAGATAACTCAACCTAATATCAACGATGGTGATATTAGATCGGAAGATATTACAATGAAGTTTAAAAAGATGAAGATTAATTATTGCTTAAGAATGAACAAGTACTTTCAAATTAAGTAAGACATTGAATCAAGCAATCTCTATACCAAAACTAAGGTTTGTGCATAAAAATTCAAGATTATAACATTACCTAAATGATTTCTAAAATTTCTTTGCAATAATAAAACATTCATGAAGAAGATGAGAAGATAATCATTAACATTCATTCATATCTTAAAGAACTCACCTCAATCACCATCATCCTTGATTTGGATCCAAGAAAGAGATTAGCCAACCATGATTATATATAAGAACACTTTAATAAACATGAAATAACTTGAATCAAACTGAAATAATAAGTTTTACAAACTAAAGAACCGAAATCTACAAAGAAGAACACAACAGAATTTCAGTAAAAATTCGGACACAAATCTGACTCTAACTTTGGACAGAAATTCGACCCTCTTAGAAGCCTCCACTGGAGATGGCTATTAGAGACATATTTATAGGTCATTCTATTAGATTTCCAGATCATCAAAGAACAGATCATTTGGACATCTGAGTCAAAAGTTATGGGCAAAACACCGAAAGATGTTCTGGAAAATTAAATCAGGCCAGCTTGGAGAACACTTTGGTGCACGTTTTTCTTCCTCCTTTATGAGCTGTTTCTTTCTTCTTTTTGACCCAAAATAATGTCACAATGTCCCCTCCAGCTTTCCATCCATGTGCTTGCCCTCTTGAATCAATTAATTGCCCAAAATAAATCAAATATTATTTGTTGTGTGGACATGTAAGATCATGGATTGTGCTTGGGCTGATTTGGAGGCTGATTTGGGGGCTGATTTGGGGCTGGATTTAAACATCAAATAAGTATACAATTGTACCTATTATTTGGGCTAAGATTGACATTGAAACCTTGAGTGTTTGATGGTTGAAGTTTGCACACAACATAAGGTAAGTTTGGGCTTGAAATGGATCATATGATATTCTTTTCTAGAATTGGAATATAATTGATTTTTTGGGCAAATTTGGAGCACTTATTTGAACCAAGATTTGCTTCAATCTTCAACTAAATTTCTCTTCAATTCTTTGTTCCGAATTCCGACGTTGAATTTTCTGAAATAATTCATTTAAGCTCCAAAAACCTATCGAAACATTAAAAGAAACTTCATTACTAAAAAGCACATCACTTATTATAAAAAATTCAAATAAAAACAATAAATACATATGTAAAATAAAAGACTTAATGATACTTTTGATGCACAATCACCTTCCTTTTTCATACGTTGAATAATAAAATGCTTTATCATGAATGTTACCATATTGTGTTAGAACAAATATTAGATTGTCGAACGCTTAAACGTTGACAAATGGTTGATAAGCTTTGGCTAATGGCATCCAAATGGATGACCGGGAAAAATGAATGATTAGCTTCGGCTAATGGCATCTGAATGGATGGCCGGGACAAATGAGGCTAATGGCATCCGACTGGATGACCAGGATAAAAGATTGATTAGCTTTGGCTAATGGCATCGGAGTGGATGATCGGGACGAACGATTGATTAGCTTTGGCTAATGGCATCCGAGTGGATGACCGGGACAAATGGATGATTAGCTTTAGCTAATGGTATCCGAATGGATGGCCGGGACAAAAGATTGATTAGCTTCGGCTAATGGCATCCGAGTGGATGACCGGGATGAACGATTGATTAGCTTTGACTAATGGCATCCAAAATGGATGACCGGGGTGAGTGAACGGTTAACCTCAACAAATGATGCCTTAAGAGGATAGCCAAGTTTAAGATTATGGTTGGTTGCAAGAATTGGTGTATATATATGTACTACACGTTGTTTATACCAAGTACATGAAGAAACTATAAATGTTAATGCTTCATTTAACTACTAGACCGTTTAATATCATTATCATCATCATTATTATTATTAAGTAATTGCACTCTCTTAAATGTTTTGTGCTGCAGCAGGGACGTCACACCAACGAAATGTCTAGGAAACCTAATGCATGGGAACCTACTTTTGCAAGGAATTATGTAGATGCATTCTAAATCACAATGTATTTTGTATGAACCAATTTACTGAATGTAAAACTTTTATAAAATCCTTTTTTTAAAATTCATAATGGCTATTAGTATGACAGGAATGCAAACTCATGTCTATGTATGTATATTTTTAATATGAACTTCTAATCATGCAACCATAATATTATGTGTCTATGTAAGATTCACTTTTAAATGAAATGTTGATTGTATGGATTGTATTTTGATGATGTGAGGGATCAGGTTTGTCAATTCCGGAACCATGTGTGTCAAGTATATATATATAAAAAAAAATTACTGTTATTTTGGGCTTGAAAAGCCGGGTTGTTACACCAGCCTTCATATGTTGGTTCTTTGTGCCCAGTTTCCTACTGGTTTTCTTCTCGGGCTGCCTGCTGCTGTTTGTGGCTGTTGTCGATTTTGTCTGGGTAGTTTGATGATGTTGCTTGCTAGGGCATCCGTTTCGTGTTGTTGTTTGCTCTCTGTCTCGCAAATTAATTGTTAGTTATGGTTAACTTGCATTTGTTGTTAATGATGTTTTGTCTTCTGGAGCTAAAGGGTATGCCTAGTTGGTGTGATGTCTTTCTGTGGTGTGAACCCTTATGTTGGGATGTTGGTTAGCCACTGGGTCTGGTTTCTTCATCTTGTTGTTCCTACTGATTGACTTTGGTGGAGTCTACTTTGCCTGTTGTCTCTATATAAACTGCTTATTGATGGCCATCTGATCAATATTATACACAACATGAGATGCTGGTTTTGGTTGGTTTCTTTGAAAGGGCTGCTCTGCTTGTTTTGGGGTGGTCTGTGGTTTGAATCTTACTAAATTCGTGGTTTGTTAAGCTTCTTCAGGCTGGCTTGGGATTCCTTGCTAGAATTTCCTGCTTATAAGGTTGTCTTGCCTCCATCTTCACTGATGTACATTATTGCAGCTACTTGCCTTGAGACTGCTACCTTTGCCTTTACTCGGTTGCTTGTCCAGTAGGTTATGTTTTGGTCATGTGTTTGTGTGGTCCGTTGTTTGTTGTTGGGGTTCTCTTGGCTCTTGTGGCTGGCTGCTGGACTATGACCTTGAATCACCATTATGGTGTTGTTGCTGGAGTTCACAATTTTATCTATTGCGCTTCTTAAAGTTGCAGCTGGGTTTGCTACTTCATCTACTACTGCTGGAGTGGTTTGTCTTCATGTTCTCTACTATTGACTGCTACGATGCTGTCTCTTAGAAATGCTCTCTTGCTAGAATTCTCTTAGGTGGTCTGGTGTTGTAGACTGGTTATTGCTTTTGCTGCTTGTCCTTTCGCTAGCTTTGATTGGTGAAGGGTTGTTCTTTGTCTCAATTGATGTTGTCTTATATGGGAGATATAATGACATCGTGGCCTTTTGCATGAGAGCTTGTTCATGCTCACTTTACTGTTATCCTATTGTAGCTCTTGTGTGTGTTTACTGCTACCTTGTTTACAGGTACCGTGGCTCCCCATCTAGCTGTTAGGTGGAGCTAGATGCTCTGGTTTGCTATAGTTGTTGTGGTCTTTGGCCTCCCTCTCTGGCTTTTTGGTTGTTACTTTATGCAGTGTATTTTGCTCAACTTTTTAAAGTTGCTACCTACTTTTCTGGGTGTTCCCAGCTTGTTTGTTACTGGCTTTTATAGCTGGTTATTTGTTTGATGCTGAAGGCTCTTCTCATGGCTGTCTTTGGCTCTTACATGCAGAGCTCTAAGATCATCATGGGAGCTTATCTGAAACTATTGGGCTGCTGCTGTCTCCCTGTGGTGATGCTAACTTTGAGGTTCACAGAGGGGCTTCAAGCTATTGTGCTTATGTCCTGTGGCACAGGTTGACTTTTGTGATGGGTTCTTACTTTTGAATGTGCAGTGCATTGATGTGTTGCTCATGAATGTTGTTTTTGCTCTGCTTGTTTGGCCTGCAATGCCGGTGTAAATTACTTACATGATGTATTTTTGTTCATCTAGTGAGTATGTTCCTTAGATGTTTATCTATGTTCTGTTTTGTTTAATTCATGCTCATTAGGTTCTACATGTTTATAATCTTGACTCGCTGGTTTTCCAACTTAGTTTCAATTTATCTATAAAATTTCTTACATTTGATTAAAAAAAAGGTGTTGGACTAACCTATCCTAGGGGAGGATTGGAATAGGAACCAACCTAGGATAACTTAAAAGAGGGATAAGAGTCAAATATATCCAGCACCCAAACACCCCTTATCATTTAAGAAGGGGTATAAATGCAAAAAGAGAGGGAAGATGACCTTTCCTCTCACCAAGATTCAACTGTAACTCTTCTGGAAACATCCCTCTCTCCTAAAGAGAAGACTGAAACCAACCTGTTGCATGCAAATCTCCTAGGGTGCTGCGTGAGAAGAGAGCTAGAGGAAAGAAAAAGTGACTGAAAGCATGGTACAAGCCAGAGCCTAGACCTTCCTTCAGAACCGACAGTAGCCATGGCTGCAGCACACACATCCCTCCTCCAAGTAGAAAACCAAACCTAACCAGCTTGCATGCCACTTTCCCTAAGCATGGAGTGAGAAATGAGTAAGGAGAAGGAGAGAAAACCAAAAACCTAGAAGAAAGAAGAGCATAGAGGTCGGCTAGACAACAAGAGAGGGAATGAAGAGAACCAAAAAAGAGAGGGAGAGTAGGCCACCGAAAACTACATTAAACTTGTTAAATTTGTGAGGTATGAACCATACAACTCCTCCACTTGTTCTTGGGGCCTTGGGAGTAGAAAGGAAGAAGAAAACCCTAAGTAAATAGCCTAAGATTCTCACACCAACTGTTAACGAAAACTAGATAAGGATGAGGGATGAAAAATGAGGTTGAATAGGAACTTAATTCCAAAACATTTAACAAGGAAATGAACAATTTTGAATGCAAAAAACTTAGAAAGGTGGCCAGCCATGGTGAGGGCTAGACAAAACATGTATTAAAGGGGTTAAATGCAAAGATGATGATCTTGTTAGAGTTGCTTAATTATGTCAAACCGAAACATTATTATAAATGCATTAATGTCATGAATTCTGCATATGTGGCTAAAGAACTTCTATGAAAATGTGTTGGTGGATGTTAAGTGCAAAAATTGTGTGTTTGTAACCTTGAAAGCATGCTACAGTTGAAACAAGAATTCAATGACAAAGTATGTGCTGGAATTAAATTTGCATGAGTGTGTTCATGCTAAAATCATGTGACTTTGATGGAAACTAATGACAAAATTGTGTTGTCTATAACGAATCATCGTACGCTGGCGAAATTGTGTTGTGTGCAACGAATTAGCGTTCCTTACCAGAAATTGTGTTGTCTACAGCAAATGAGTTTTCGCTGTTGAATTGTGGTGTCTATAGTGAATCAGGTTTTGCTGATGAATGGTGTTGTCTATAGCGAATCCGTGTTCACTGTTGAATTGTGCGTCGACAACAAACCAATATTCACTGTTGAATTATGTATTCGCAGCAAACTAGTTTTTGCTGCCAAATTTTGTGGTCGTAGTGAATCAGTTTTCGCTACCAAATTTTAAGTCACCGTGAATCAGTGTTCATTGTCAGAACAATGTGGTCTGCAATGAATCATCATTCGCTACGTAAATTATATAGTCTGTAGTGAATCAATATTCACTGTTGAAATTGTGATGTTCGCAGCGAATCAACATTCGTTGCCGAAATTATGTAGTCTGCAGCGAAGCAGTATTCATTGCTGAAATTGTGTTGTTTGCAGCGAATTAGCATTCCATACTGAAATTGTGTGGTCTGCAGCGAGTAAGAGTTCACTGTCAAAATTTGTGTTGTCTGCAGTAAATCATCATTCGCTGTCAAAATTGTGTTGTGTGCAGCGAGTCAACGTTTGCTGCCGAAATTTGTGTTGTATGTAGCGACTCATCATTCGCTGCCGAAATTGTATTGTGTGCAGCGAGTCAATTTGTAACAATCCCGATTTTCCACATCCAATTTCGCGATACATTGGAAATTTTTCGGGTAATTTTTTTATATATATATATATATACAGGTTCCACCAAAATTTTAGCAAAATCTCCTCTATACTGGTAGGTCCCAAGTTATTGACATAAACCCTGTTTACACTTCTAATAACTCAAAATCACGACCCAATCATCCTGGGTCTCAACCCAACTCATTATCAACAACACAAAACATCTTATTCAATAACATCATACAATGTAGTTCAAATGAAAAATTCAATTCCATCTAGAAACATGCATGGTCAAATAGGTACTAAGAGCTTCAACCATTAGAGTAACGACATACATTCAAATTTACGGATTAATATTACATCTCAAGTTTTTTTTTTTTTAGGAGACCAGTCTTTTAATTTACAAATAATTTACATGGTCAAAAGCAAAAGATATTAATTTACAAATAACCTAAAAATGGACGAGCTACTGTTCAACATGAACCAAACCTTTCCGGAGAGTGAGTTTCCGATCTCCACCGTCTAGAATGTAGACCACATCTAGGTGCACCACATATCCAAAAATAGGCACGATCCAACGGTGGAAGAGAGAGAAATCGGCCGGCGACCAAAACTGCCCTGCAGGTATATTTCCTTTTGTTTTCCAGGACACTTCCGATGATGATGGATGCTCAATGGATTATGTTCCTTCAAATCCCTCCGGTAAGTTTATAGAGAAGTTTCAGGAGAACAATATATCGAAAAATCAACATGATCCAACGGTGGATTCAATAGATAAGGCCACTGAAGCATTATTGGTTCATCCAAATCCTGCACCTCTATGTAACCGAATTCTCTATTGTCGTCCCTTCATCCAAATTTCAAAACTTCCCTAACACATTTTACAACACAATTAATCTATAACAACACTAATAACAAGAGCACATTTTACCATTATATCTTACATAAACCCTACACCCACACAATTCTAATTTCATCAAAACATGTAATTAAATCAAGCTTCCTAAATGTTTTACTAAGACTAGCAATAGATTCAAATAGCAACAACTCATCCACCTTTGATTATTTCCTTGAACTCAACAGTCACAATATATATCATTGTGTTGTGTACAATATATCTCAAAATCAGAATCATCCAACGGTTGGATCTCTATAGATCTGAATAAAACGGAACTAACCTGAAAATGGACGAGCTACTGTTCAACATGAACCAAACCTTGCCGGAGAGTGAGTTTCCGATCTCCACCGTCTAGAATGTAGACCACATCTAGGTGCACCACATATCCAAAAATAGGCACGATCCAACGGTGGAAGAGAGAGAAATCGGTCGGCGACCAAAACTACCCTGCAGGTATATTTCCTTTTGTTTTCGAGGACACTTCCGATGATGATGGCTGCTCAATGGATTATTCTCCTTCAAATCTCTACGGTCCGTTTATAGAGGAGTGTGAGAAGAACAATATATCCAAAAATAAACATGATCCAACGGTGGATTCAAGAGATATGGCCACCGAAGAATTATTGGTTCATCCAAATCCTGCACCTCTATGTAACCGAATTCTCTATTGTCTCTCACCCCTTTTCGTTTTTCTTTCTCTCTCTTTTTTTTTAATCTGGTGGCCTTTTGCTGTTTTTAAAGGCACCATTGTTTTACTAATTACCTTTATGTCCTTCATTTATGTATTTATATATTATTTGTTTTTTTTTCATGGAAACCATCCGGTTTGTTTCTGCTTAAATCGTTAGTCTTTACCAAACTCTCATTGGGATGATATCTTTCACCAATGTAGGAAAACATATTAATAGACTTCATGCAAAATTTCATCCCAATCCGACGATTGGATTGAGAGCTCTGGTTTCTAATGTAAAATTGGTCAGTTTATGACTTTTCGTCAACTATCCAAATTTTCTTGTTCAATCTTCACATAAAATAATATCAATTATCCTTCTAAACCTTTAAGGTCATTTTATTATTTTGGAATACATTCATTTTGTCATTTCTATCATTATTTTATTCATCAAAACACGTTACCAGTTTCTTTGTCTTTATGAATTCTAAAACAAAATTCATTTTATGGAGGTCATCCCCTCCATTATATATCACTTTCAGTCTTACGTTTACATGGCAGGTTATACATCCGCATATTTAAATCATAAATTTTCTAAGGTTTCACATAATTTTTGTTGTCGAAATTTGTGTTGTCTATAATGAATCATCATTCGCTACTGAAATTGTGTAATGTGCAGGGAATCAATATTCGCAGCTGAAATTGTGTTGTCTGTAGCAAATCAGTGTTTGCTACTAAATATATGTTGTCTGCCGCGAACTAGTTCGCTAACTAAATTCTGTAACAGATTTACGTATCTAGATTGACCCCAATCATTGAAACGATTATTTAGTGTGATTGTAGTATATAGAACACTAGATTATGAACTCGTGTATGCTTGAGACATACGTAGTGATAAGTTGTGTGATTATTGAATATGAATATATTGATTTGTGGCCATTAAAGTTTTTGGTGGTGTGTTTGGGATCAAACCTTCATCAGGACAAGGACACCCCACGGATGGAACATGTAGGTTGTTTCCACCTTTTTCTCGTATGATGTTTATGTTTTGAAATGATTTACTTATGATGATATATTATTGAATCCTTGATGAATGACGAAACGACGATGAAGTATTTGATTGAATTCTTAATGATTGTCAAAATGACCATGAAATATTGATCGAGATCTTGATGAATGATGAAACGACGATGAAGTATTTGATTGAATTCTTGATGATTGTCAAAACGACCATGAAATATTGATCGAGTTCTTGATGAATGTTGAAACGATGTTGAAAATGTTAATGTTTTTAAATGACCTATTTGAGGTGTATGTATTAACGCATTGCAATGAATATTAAACCGGTTATGAGATGTTGATTGGGTTGTTGTGAATTTGGGATGATGACGAATGGTTGTATGAATATTACGAAAGATCTACCATTGCATTATACAAAATATCATTGTCACAAATGGTTGTATAAGTATTACAAGGATCTATCGTTTTATTATACTCAATGTAATTGTCACGAATGGTTGTATGAGTATTACGAAGGATCCATTGTTGTATTATATTGAAGATTATTTGTCACAAATATTTATATGAGTATTGCGAAGGATCTATTATTGTGTTATACATAGTGCTAAATTGTTATGAATTTTTGTATGAGTATTATGAGGGATCTGTTGTTGTATTGTATTGAACATTAACTATCACGAATGGTTGGATGAGTAATACGAAGGGTCTAGTGTTATGTTATACTGAATGCTAAACTGTTATAGAATGTTTGTTGTATTACAAAGGATTTATTATCATGTTTACTGAACGTTAAACTATTACAGAATGTTCGTACGAGTATTACGAAGGGTCTACTATTATGTTATAATGAATGTCAAATTGTTATGAATCATTTGAATGAACATTTCAAAGGATATTATCATGTTATAGTAATTTCATAAACCACCTCTGGAATGTTTGATTGGTTAATGATTAGTTTTGCTTAATAGCATCCTAAAAGGATGATTAGGTTGCGTTTTATGATTAGTGTAGCTAATGGCATCCAAGATGGATGACCGGGTTGTGATTGATGATTAGCTTCAGCTAATGACATCCTAATTGGGTGACTGGGATGAACAAATGATTAGCTTCGGCTAATGGCATCTTAAGTGGATCACCGAGATGAGCAAATTATTAGCTTCGGCTAATGGCATCCTAAGTGGATGACCAGGATGAAAAAATGATTGGCTTCGGCTAATGGCATCCTAAGTGTGATGACCAGGATGAATAAATGATTGGCTTAGACTAATGGCATCCTAAGAGGATAGCCGGATTTGAGATTTATGAGTTAGTTTCAAGAATTAATGCATTCATGTATACTGTGTTTTGTATATACCAAGTATATGAAAGAACTACAATTATTATGCTTTAAATAGAGAATATCGTTAGTTTGGCTAATGGTGTTCAAGATGGATAACCGGGAATGAGTATTGTAGTTAGCCTCAGTAATTAACGAATTATTATGGTGGTATTTACATAAGTAAGGAGAAATGAAAGAATTATGCTCTTTTGGTCCATGAGTGAAATGTAGCGTTAATATTGCTTCATTATGTTTTAAAATTACCTATAATGCTTGAAATTACCTTGTGTTGTAACAGGGACATCATACCAACATGGTGTGTAAGGAAATCAGTTTCACGTCACTCATTTTAAAAACAACAATATATCTGCATGTTATGGGTGGTATATGAGTTCTATATGAAGAGACATGTTAATTGCTCAATTAGTCGTCCAACCCTTTTATAAAGACTTGTAATGAAAAATTAAAATGGAACATGGATGTGAATGTGCGAACATATAGATATGATGTGCATGAATATACATATGTGGTATTCTTTTTATGAGGATGTCATTTTGTGAAATTACATGAGGTTAGGATAATGAAAGTACTAGTTGTGTATCTTATTGTTCGGCACACTTGTATGAACTCGTGATGATAACAAACTAGAACAAGAATGTGAATTTATGAGTATGTCAATATGATGCAATGTAAACCTATGACTATGAAAATATAACATTATACGCATGTGTATTGAGAATTCGTTTTATGGGAATGTTGATTTATATTATCCTACGTGGATTGTGCCTTGTTAATGAATGAAATGCAATTATAAATCTACATAATGATATGGTAAAAAACATCTAGAATCGGATGATTTAAAAAGAAAAAAAAATTCCATCGATTTTGGCCTTGTAAAAGCCAGGTTGTTGCATATAAGAAGTAAAAGAAGGAATATATCCATACTAAGTTAAGAACGCAAAGTAATGACAATGTACTTTTAGTCGTTTATTATTATGTTAGATTATTTACAATTCTTGTATCCATATTGTTTTTGTAGCAAGGACATCACAAAATCAAGGTGCGTAGGAAAGCTTGTTCCACAGGTTCACATATTTGAAAAGGTGCTATGTAATAGTATGTCTTAGGTGTTATGTTGAATATTTTCATTCAACACTTTTGTAAGGACTTGAAAATTATAATGGAACACGAATATGGATGAGCGAACATATAGATATGATGTTATGAATTTATTATATGGTATTATCTTTTATGAGGTTGTTATGTTGTGAAATTACATGACGATCGTATGAAAGAAAGAACTAGTTTTGTAAAATTATTGATTGGCACTCGTGTATAAACTCGTGTTGATAATGAGACTAGAACAAGAATGCAAACTCATGAGTATGTCAATATGATGTAATGTAACTGTATGAGTATGAAAATATAATATTGTGGGCATGTGTATTAAGTATCCATCTTATGAGAATGTTGATTTATGAAAACTATATCCGTATGATGCTGATTAGTACTTAAAAGTACATTTTTATCAAGGTTTTATATCATCATTTTGCACTTGAAGTATCAATAACTGCTTAACTAAAGCATGTTTTATAATAACATACCTAATAATATAAGATACCTTTAATTTATGGTAAATGTTCATCTTAAACCTTGCAACATGTCGTTCTTTAGGAATGGTATCTATAAACGATGAAGATAAAATACAATTCACTAAGGATGGCCTGAGTAAAGGGTCTTTAGATAATCTTCTATTGACTCTTGAGACGCACCCTAGTGGAGATGTGCATCGGGCAATTCATGATTTATGGTCACAATTCCATAAAGAACATGCTCAACTTAGACTTGGGAATCTGACTAAAAAAGACCATGTTTAAAAACTGGATGTGAAGCCTATCCCCAACCCATAGAGGGCGTTTTAGTCGTTCTCGGATGTAAAACCAAGAAAAGATGTGAGCCACAATCAAAACTACCTGTACATACACATGATTTTTCAAAATAAATAAATAAATAAAGAGAGAGAGAGAGAGAGAGAGAGAGAGAGAGAGAGAGACTACAACTGACCTACATATAGGTGGTATGATTGCATTTTCAATTTCTTATCTATAAATTCTTCTCTTATTTCCCTTCATTTCTACTCAACCCATACATTCATCAAATATAATAGTGTGTAGAAATGACAAGTTCATCAAGTCATCACATAAGAAATATTTGTGTTTTCGGAGGATCCAGTCTAGGGAAAGAAAAGGAATTTTTAGAATTAACAAATCATCTTGGTCAGATATTAGTTGAGAGAAAGATTCATTTAGTATATGGGGGAGGTAGCCTTGGGTTAATTCGGGTTGGTGTCGATAACTGCATTTTTAGGAGGTAGTCAAGTTTTGGGGGTTGTCCCCAAAGCTTTAGCACAAGGGGACATCATTGGAAAAACAATTGGAGAGGAATTACAGGTCCTCACAATGTCTGATCAAATGAATGCAATGTTTAACCATGTTGACGCCTTCATCGCCTTTCCAGGTGGTCTGGGCACATTGGAAGAGATCTTTCATATTTCCTCTTGGGCCCAACTGCATATTCACCATAAACTCATAGGTCTGTTAAATGTTAATGCTTTTTATGATAAGTTGTTGTCTTTTCTTGATCATGCTGTGGAACAGAAATTTCAAACATCTTTGGCACGATAAATCATAATCTCTACTGCTACTGCTGAATAATTGATTAACCAACTACAATGTTTCATCCCTGTAATTATCCCTCCATGAGTCGCATAAATTGGTCCACTAAGGAAAGCCGTAAAAAGCTTAGATTGGATTTGAGCCTTCGTTTGTCAAAACTTTGTGTCTTTTGGTTTTATTATTGAGTTTTGTTGTTTCTTATATTTGTTTAAGTGTGTTTCAGGTTTGTCAGTGTTCGCTATTTGAGGTGATGTCTTCTATACTCTATCTTTCTACCTTAGCACATTGAGGACAATGTCTCATTTTGGTTGGGGGAAAGGGTAGTACTTGATATATTTTTTAAAAAAACTAACTGTGTTTTTTTTATTTCATAAACTATTTGCAAAACTGTTGTTGCTAGGATGGCAGAGTAAAAGGAGTTCTTTTGTTAAAGTGACTCTTGAGACGCATCTTAGTAAACATTCTTAACAAGGTCTACCAGAATACTTCTTGAAATATTCAGGTTTACAAACTCTCGTATTGTTATCACTTGATTCTACTCATATGCTCATTTAACAAGTATTCTTAAATCTTTATTTTCACACACACACACTTTATCATATGATTGTGGGTTGCACATTGGATTATTATATTATTTATGTTATTTTGTTAAAGGTAACAACTCAGGAAAAGGGATATTATATAATTTGCAAAAAAAACAAAAAAACAAAAAAATAATGATAATAAAAACGTAGATAAGTTTGGTTTCATAGCCCCCCTAACTTAAGCAATTAAGTCTGAAAGGGTGTTTTAACACTTAATACCCTGAAGTCAACTGACTTGGGAGCTATTGACCCAACGCTTGTTACATGGGTTGAGGAGAAAAGTTTAAGGGAATCAAACATTGCACTATCTAGATATCAGTATCTGCAACCCGAGTTACTAAGCTCATGGGGGTGTCTCAACACTTAATGCCCTAAGACCAACTAGTCTGGGAGTCATTAACCGAAAGCTCGTTACATGGGCTAAAGATGCATTGTGTTTTAAGTTATATGTGTGTATATATATATATATATATATATATATATATATTTTAAAAAAGATAATAATCTCAACCCCAAGGAAGTTAACCTTAAACATTAGAGCAAAAATTTTGTTTTCTTCCAAGTAAAGCCCCACAACTATATGTTGATATTTTGAGAACAAAAGAAAGGTTTATTAATACCTTGTTTAAGAGGTACTGAGCAGATATATGAATTTAATGAGAGTTTGTTTATCTGGTTAGATTAATGAAAGTTGAATGATGAATGCCTTGCTTTGTGGAATTTGCAAATTCTTTTTCTATTTTAACGCTTTGATTAGTAGGGACTAGTAATAAGCTGGTTGGGGGGTGTGATTAGTACTTAAACTGCATTTTTATTAAGGTTTTATATCATCATTTTGCACTTAAAGTATCAATAATTGCTTAACTAAAAGCATGTTTTATAATAACATACCTAATAATATAAGATACCTTTAATTTATGGTAAATGTTCATCTTAAATGCAGGCCTATCACATAAATGAAAGGATTGATTGATGAGTTTAAGTATTGAAATTGAAAGGACAAAGAGAGGGCTAAACTTAGAAAAGAGATGTTGGTGTAGTCCAAACTGAAACACTGTTCGGTAATTGGGTCATATCTCAAGTTCTGGATGTCCAAATGACCTCAAAGTTTTGAACAGATTCGGTAAGACATAGGCCTACAACTTTCATATGGAGTCCAAGATTTAAAAAGGTCATTTTCAAGTCCAAATATAGCAATAACGGAGAAGTCCGAATCTATCCTGCTGCCCAGACACTGTTTAGTGTTCAGCCCATATCTCGAGTTCTAGAAGTCCAAATGACCTCAATTTTTTTCTTTTGAAATATAAGACAATTTCCTATAACTCTTATGAGTACAGGTGGTTCCAGTTTTGATGCAAGCAATGACATTTTATTCATACAAGAAGATAAGGATTTTCACGAAGTGAAGAGTTGGCCACCCACTCAACAATTAGTCATCAAATCAATAGTTCCAAATTTTGGCCTATAAAAGAAGACATTTGCCATGCATTTAGGGGCTTGGTTGTTCAGATCAAGAAATTACTCTTGCTCTCTCTTTTTATATTTTTTTTGTAATTCTTAAGTTTTGCATTCATTAATATCTTGTTTATGCTTTTCATTTCCTTTCCTTTACTTAGTTAACTTGTATCTTATGTATGTTCTTATTTTGTTTTTTCAAGTTTCCCTTCTTTATTATGTTTAGCTAAGTTTATTATGTCAAGGTGAAAAGGTTACACTAATGATGTAAGAATAAGTATACCTTTGATGGTTCTAGGACAGACCATACGGTGAGCTCTGAGCGAGCTACAACTTCACGTAGTGATGCCTCGCCTCTTGCCACATCTGTTCGAACTCCCTCTGGCTATCTTCATAATTAGGTAGCTCAATCACATTCAAAGGTATCTACACTAGGTATCTTTAAGTCCTCTGGTCTTGTTCATTTCCCTGACCTTACAGCATCTGCTTCATGTCGATTTTTTACTACTGATGTAGATAACCCTGATGATTTATGGAAATTCTGCTTAATTGGATTTGTCGCTGGCAAATTTCCTGGTTATACCCTGATGTCTCAATATCATGCTCATTTCACCATGCATGACTCTGGTTGGTTGATATTTGCATTCCCTACTGAAAATACCATGCTGGAAGTCTTAGGAGGGGGACCACACTACATTTTTTGTAGGCCATTAATTCTTCAGGTTATGCCCATGTTTTTTGACTTTAAACCTCTTAACTTGACTAAGATACCGACCTGGGTGAGATTCCCCAATCTCCCTCTTAAGTGTTGGACCCCCACCTGTCTATCCAAATTGGCTAGTGTGATTGGTAAGCCAATCCACTGTGATGAATCCACCTCCAGCAAGTCCAGACTTTCCTACGCTCATGTTTTTATTGAGGTTGATTTTCTTGGAGCTTTACCCAACCTGATTGATGTTATGCTCCCCAATGGCTCAAACCTTACACAACATGTCCTCTATGAGTCCCTCCCTTGTTTTTTGCAAATTTTGTGCTACTCTGGGCCATAATACTTTTGCATGTAGCAAAGGCTCCTCCAAGCGTAAACAAAAGTCTCAAGACACCCAAACTGACATGGGTAGTCCATCTGCAGCCAAGCAAGTGGTTGAGAAACAGCAACCATATGGTCTTAATCCTCTTGTTGACACTCCTGCAGTACCCATGACCACCGAGATTAACACTTCTTCGCTCCGGAGACATCCCTCCACAGGGCGCAAACGAACTAAGCTTGTTATGCCTGCTAACTTAGCTTCAAGCCCTATCTTGTGTCCTGACCCCTATCAGACTAAGCAAGTTCTATTAGTATTATGGCAATGCCTAAACAGGAGCATGTCTCCCATGGTTACCTAGCCATATTTGGGTAAACCGGGCTCTTCCAAACAGCCTACCAGTAGCAACTCTGATGCGTTGGCTCTGTTGACGCCCACATAACTCTGCTGGGATCTAATCTTCTGAAGGGGTCTCCTCCCTCTAGATAAATTGTATATATTGCTTTTGAGCACTTATTGTTGGTTTGGCTTTTTGCTAGGTCTATTATGTTTGACAAGTTTCTTCCTGGTAATGTTTTGTTGGCTTGCTGCTGGCTGTATTCAGGATGTGGGGTTTCAATCCCTTTATGGCATGGTTGGCTATCGGTTTTGGTATATGGGATTCTATATCCTACGTTTTGGGGACATGTTTCCTCTAGTTTTGTAGCTTGGAAATCAATTGGTTCAAGCAATATTGGTGCTGGTCAGCTGTTGGGTGCTTTAGGTTAGGCTATGTGGGTCTATATACCCTTAGGCTTTGATGAGGGGAGTTTGATGTCAGTGGTCCAGGCTATTCCTGCTGGTCTGCTATTGGTTGTTTTTATTTCTTATTCAGCTTAGTGGAAGTCTGTTTCCCTAGCCTTTTTTTATATACTCTTTTCTACTTAGCATGAGGGCTGTTCATGCTTTGTATATGGGATGCCTTCCCTTGTTCTCTAGGTTCCTATGCCCATCTCAAATTTGGTGCTGCTGATTGTTGTTTATAAGCCTTTCCTTTGGTGCTGATTTGCTGCTAGATTCTATCTGCATCGTGTAAGTGGGAGCAGGGGACGCTGAGAGCGCCTAATTCCCAAGCTATTGGTTGTTGGTTGGTTTATGGTTCAATGCTATGGTTATCCTTATTTTTGGCTAGCTTGTGTTGGGGAGAATGTTCCCCTACACTTGTTGTTTTGTGTTTGCTTTAGTTTGTCAAGGGGAGTTTATTCCCTTTGCTTATGTTTATATTGTTCTGCTGGTTTCCAGCTTGAACTGCAAACTTGTCCCGCTAGTTTCTTGTGCTTGCTGGGAGCTTGTTTCCTCAGGCCTATTCTATACAGATATATGTATGGCTTACTGGTTTTCCAGCTAGTCTAACTTTTTTTATCAATATACTTCTTACATTTGATAAAAAAATATATGGTGTAAACTCAACATGGACCTTAATATTTAATATTAACATGTCTTATCTTTGTATCTTACTAATTCTTAATACCTTGCTTGTTAAATGGTTAATCTAGATTTGTGTTTTATAACACTTGGTACAACAAATGCTTGGCACTCTCATAGCCCAACTGTATGGTATTACCTACACTTATGCTATGAAAGGAACTTGATTTGTTGTTGACGTAAGTTAGCATCATGAATTCCTGACAATATTTAAAAGTTTGGTGTTACTTAAATAAGATAATTAATATGATCATGTTACCAATTTATAATGAGCTATTAATGACAAATCATCCAATTGGAACCTCCTTTGTGTGTGGTTTCCAGTTGAGTAATAATAAGAGTTTATACTATACTTGTTTGAAATACCATTAGTGGATCCTCTAACCTTGACATTTGTTTTTATCATTGTTTAATCCTTACATTAATCTTCCATCTCAAAGTTCTCATCAACTTCTTCTTCTTTATTACTACTACTACTACTACTACTACTACTACTACTACTACTATTGATGTTGTTGTTGTTGTTGTTGTGTATAATTTATACAATTAACGTCCCTCTGGTTCGACCCCGGTCTTGCTGCATTATTTATTATTTCGACACTCTTACAATTGGGAGAAGACATCAATCTTTTAGTTATGTCACTATGGTCTATGTTCAATTTGGTTTGGGAGTTTTATAAGATAAGGGGAAAGCCTAGCGTATACCTTACACTTAAATGATGGAAAGATTAAAATAGAAATGGATTGACTGTCATTGTTGATTTCTAAATCGGTAGCAACATGGATTGTGTTAACAACTCTTGAGTCAGCAACGATTTATGTTGACAGTAGGACGCATGCTTTGATGATTTTAGCATCAACCGTATAATTGAGTTATTTGATGATTTTTGAGTCAGCAACGACTCAATTTTCATCAACGATTTTTGTTTTGACAGTAGGACATGTCCACTGATGATTTCAGCATCAACCGTCGAACTGGGTTGTGTTCACGAATTCTAGGTCGGTAGTAACTTAGTTCTCATCAACAATTTCTAAGTCAGCGAAGGCCTATGCGGCTAATGATTTCAGCGTCAGCCGTAGAATTGGATTGCATTGATGATTTTTAGGTTGACAGCGACTTAGTTTTCATCAATGATTTATGAGTTAATAGTAGACTATGTACACTGATGATTTCATGCGTCACCCATAGCACAAAAACTGCGTTGATGATTTCTGAGTCGCAACGACCTAGTTTTCACTATCGAATTCTAGGTCACAAGTGAGCCAGTTTTTGTTGATGAATTCTGGGTCACTAGCGAAGCAATTCTCGCTAACGATATTCTGCGACAGACTTCCATATCAGAATTGACTTAAATGTCTGTAAAGATTTTATTGTATGATTGTGTAATATGTGGGACACATGAATGTGAACATTTGTATTCTTAAAATATGTATGGTGACAAGTTATATGATTACTGAATGCAAATGTGTTGATTTGTGATCATTGATGTGTTAGGTGGTGTGACCGGGATCAGACCTTCGACCAGACAAGGGCACCCCATGGGAGGAACAAGTAGGTGGCTTCCACACCTTCTAGCATAACATTAATTCCCCAAAGTGAATTTCTTATAAAGGGTCTTTTATTGTGTTATAGTTAGTATTAAGTTGTTATGGAATGTCTATACAAATATCACGAAGGATCTACTATTATGATATAATAAATGTTAAATTGTTACAAAATGTTGTACAAGTACTATGAAAGATTTTGATTGTGTTATAGTGAATGCTAAATTGTTACAGAATGTTTGTACGAGAATTATGAAGGGATTATCATTGTGTTACACTAAATGCTAAATTGATACAAAATGTTTGTACATGTATTATGAATGGACTATCATTGTGTTATAATGAATGCTAAATTGATAAGAAATGTTTGTACGACTATTATGAATGATCTACTATTGAGATATAACGAACGCTAAACTATTACAGAATGTTGAATGAATATTATGATTAGCTTCGACTAATGCCATCCTAGAGGGATTGTCGGGTTGCGATTGTTAAGATTAATGATTAGCTTCGGCTAATGGCATCCTAGAAGGATTGCTAGGTTGCAATTGATTGATTAACTTTGGCTAATGGCATCCTAAAGGGATTGCCGAGTTGCGATTTGTAAATAACCTGTCTTTTTCATAGCAAAAAATTGGTGGAATTTTTTTTAAGTCGTTTGTTTCTCAATGCTTTTCGCAATATCATTTTATAAATTTATAAATGCATTCCATTCATTAGCAAGGCACAACCCACATCCGTGTTCCATTTCAAGTTTTCATTAGAAATCTTTATAAAAGGGATCGGCCGACTAATTAAGTGATTAATATGTCTGTTCATACATAATACATATCACCCATAACATGCTAATATATAGTTCTTTTCAAAATATGTGAACCATGAAATGGATTTCCTTACGCATCATGTTGGTATGATGTCCCTCTTATAGCACAAGGTAATTTCAATCATTATAAGCAATTTAAAAACATAATAAGGCAATATTAATATTACATTTCATTCATGGACCAAAAAAGTATAATTCTTTCATTTCTCCTTACTTACGTAAATACCACCCTTATTAATTCATCAATTACTGAGGCTAATTACAATACTCAAACCTGATCATCTGTCTTGAATACTGTTAACTGAACTAATGTTATTCTTTGTTTAAAGCATAACAATCATAGTTCTTTCATACACTTGGTACAAAACATAATACACATGAACGCATCAACTCTTGAAACAAACACATAACTCCCAAATCTGGCTATCCTCTTAGGATGCCATTAGCCAAAGCTAATCCTTTATTCATCTTGGCCATCCACTTAGGATGCCATTAGCTGGAGCTAATCATTTATTCATCCTAGTCATCCTCTTATAATGCCACTAGTTAAATCCAATCATTTATTGTTCTCGGTCATCCCCTTAAGATGTCCTTAGTTGAAGCTAATCATTTATTCATTTTGGTCATCCACTTAGGATTACCATTAGCCAAAGCTAATCATCAATCACAACTCGGTCATCCGTCTTGGATGCCATTAGCCATAGCTAATCATAAAACACAACCCGATTATCCTTCTAGGATGCTATTAGACGAAGCTAATCATTAACCAATCAAATGTTCCATAGACAACTTATGAAATCACTATAACATGATAATATATCCTTTGTAATGCTCATTCAAATGAATCATAAGAATTTGACATTCACTATAACATAATAGTAGACACTTTGTAATACTCGTACAAACGTTCTAAAATAGCTTAGCGTTCATTAGATACACAACAATAGATCCTTTGTAATACTTTGATGCAACCATATTATTCGATAGTTTTACCCAAATTTACCTAGTATTTTTCCTATGTTTTATATATATAATGCCTTGATATTTTTTGTTTTATGTTTTGAAGGTACTTTTGGATGTAAGATTAAAAAAAAAAGTAAATTGGAGATAATTGACATATTTAACCTCCAATCGATGTTTTGTGCAGAGCTTGAGCTCTAGAGGTTGAAACAAAATTATTCTAGTGGAATTAGAAAGCTAACATCAATACCTTTCATATATATATGGAAAGAAAAATAAAAAGAGAAAGAGCATAAAAATCGTAGCCTTCAAAGACAAATCTCGCATTTTACCAGTGTTCACCTTCAACCATTTCAACTTGAATATCTTAAGCTACAGAAGTCCATTTGATGCAAACTCACTTTTAGTTTATTCTTGACTTGAAGACCTATCATGTAAACCCCCGTAAATAAAAATAAATAATAAGAACAATAATAATAAAAAGAAAGAATAAAAAAAAAAACAACACATAGGATTGAAGTAATGACGCTTCGATGAGTAATGGATATTCGGTATGAAAGAAATGAATAAATAGTAGGAATGACAATAAATGTGTCATGTGAGAGAGAGAATGATCTCCATAAACAAATTTAAAGATATTGTTGAAGTAAAAAAAAGAGAGTCATGATTTTTAGTTTAAAACTTGTAACGTTGGTGAAACTAGTGATGAGGTTTCAATGGATGAAAGAATAAGAAAACAAAAATAATAATAATAGAAGATATGTAAACCCCGGTCAAAACCCGTATTTTGACAAATTAATGATAAATGTGGTAATATTGAATTTATTGAGTATAAATTAAGGGGAAATGTCATGAGGATCTAAGTAAATAAATTAATGCATGAAATTCAGATTTTTGTGTAAAAGACACTAATTGTCTAGTTTTACGATATCGATGATATATCTCAATCCGACCGTTGGATCGGGTTGAAATTTTGTAAGGAATCTCCAGACATATTGTTTAATATTAGGTTCAAATTTCGTGTTAATCGGAGTTGGAAAAGATTTACGAAGAGTACTGAAAATCGGGTAAATGAAAGAAGATGACACAAGGGGTATTTTTGTAATTTTATCAAAACAAATACTCTCCTCTCCTCTCTTTAAAACCAGAACACGTCCTCCTCTGCAAATGAAAAAGGAAACAGGAGGGAGACCATTTGTTTTGTCCCATTTTCTTCATTTTCTCTTCATCTCTTCAAGCTAAATCAAAAGGGAGTGTTCTTAGGAGGATCCTATCCAAGAAAACAAATTAAATAATAACTTAGAGAGTTATAGAGCTTGAGAGAAACAAAGAGAAGAAGCTGGAAATTGGAAGAGGAGGACATGATTTTTGTAAATTTTTGCAAGAATTCATTGAAATAAGTTAAAGTGGCAAAGGTAAGCAATATACCTTTAGTAATTTCGTTTTTCTCTCTTGTTCTTGCATGAGGAGAAGAAAACCCCCAAGTTTAAAATTATAGGGTTCATATAAATATTTTGGGGGAGTAATTGTTCATGTGAATTTCGAGATTAATTGCATGAAAATGGCTTGATTTGCTGAAAAATAGAAAGAATCAATTGATTTGAAACTATGGGTTTTGGGATTGCAACAGGGCAGGCACTTAGGCAGCCATAGTTTGACTTGCCACCGTTGGATGTATGTGCATTTTGGATATGTTATTATGCTCAATGTCACCTACATTCTGACCGGAGGGATTGTAAATATCAGACTTCGTTTGAGGGCTGTCACCGGAGGAACATTTCTGGAAAATCACACTTCAAGACAGCCTTGTTCGTCAGCTGTTATATCATCATTTCACCGTTGGATTGGTCTGGATTTTGGATATGTTGTTCATCCAGATGTTATATAAATTCTGAACGGTTTAGATCGGAAAATAACACTCCTACAAGAAATTGTACTTCCTGAACATCAGGTCTCCAAATTTCAGGTCAGTCCGTTATTGTTCTGATATCAGGAGTTTAAACCGTTGGATGTATGTGAATTTTGGATATGTTATTATGGTCAATGTCACCTACATTCTGACCGGAGGGATTGTAAATATCAGACTTTGTTTGAGGTCTGTCACCGGAGGAACATTTCTGGAAAATCACCCTTCAAGACAGCCTTGTTCGTCAGCCGTTATGTACTTCCTGAACAGCAGGTCTCTAAATTTCAGGTCAGTCCCGTATTGTTCTGATATCGGGAGTTTTAACCGTTGGATGTATGTTAATTTTGGATATGTTATTCTAATGACGATGATGTATAATTCCACCGTTTGGATGTATTGAACTCTAAATTTAAATAATGATGTTTTAAGTTTGGTTTGAGAAATATTGAATGAGAATATGAGGGTTAGCATAAAAAAAAATATATGTTTTGGGACTAAGGATAATGGTAATGGTTTAATGATGATGGTTGTGTTTGTGTTCTGTTTGAGTCATGTTTGATGTGTTGATAAGTGATGGTATAGTTAAATTCTATAAAGAATACTGATTGACTAATATTTTGGTTGTGTTAGAATGGAAAATCATGTTGTAAGTTGAATTATGATATAAGGAATCATTTTGAGTGTGCTTTTGGAAAAAATTGGCATGTGTAGTCATTGATAAAATTTAAGTTAAATTACATTGTTTGGTGATAGATTAAATGTCTTGGGACAAAAGAAAATCGGTGACGAAAAGTCATGCGCTTTGGACATTGAAGATCATTGATGAAGAATTGAATTAAATGGTCGTTTAATTTAAATGACAAGTACAAAAATAAAATACATTCATGGAAATTGTTTACGGAAGTATTTGATTTTGTGAATTTATGAATATTATGAATAAATCGGGAAGATTCAATAATGATTCAGGATGTTATATTAAAAATGTAGGAGAAGCATTCACTCGACTTCTCAGGAGCTCGTATAGTAGGAGCTTTGCAGGAGGGACACAACAACAACAAGGAAGAGCGAGTTGAGCTTCTGCAGCTGGTAGGTGTTCTATACCTACACTTTTTACGTAGCGTTAATTTATGCACTTATTAAATTCTGGGTCTTTGCGTCTATGTATGAAACCACAAAGAGAGAGGATAAAGTGAAATAAACGAGAAATTAAAAATGGATTTGAGTACTTGACTGGGTTAAGAATATGAATTACACTAATAGACTTCATTGATGATCATTCCTCGAACTTGATTAGCTGGTCCCGAATGCGGAGGCTAATGATGTTAGTAAGATTTACTAACATCGGGCTTAAATGTTGACAAATGGTTGATTAGCTTCGGCTAATGGCATCCGAATGGATGACCGGGATGAAGGACTGATTAGCTTCGGCTAATGGCATTCGAATGGATAGCCAGGAAAAATGAATGATTAGCTTCGGCTAATGGCATCCGAATGGATGGCCGGGACAACTGAATGATTAGCTTCGGCTAATGGCATCCGAATGGATGGTCGGGACCACGAATGATTAGCTTCGGCTAATGACATCCGGATGGATGGGCGGGACAAATGAATGATTAGCTTTGGCTAATGGCATCCGAAGTGGATGACCGGGGTGAGTGAAAGGTTAATGATATTGACCGGTGCTGTGAATATCGGCAATCACACGAAACTTGATTAGCCGGTCCCGGATGCAAATCATCCCTGAAAACGAGGGATACTGAACTTGATTAACTATTCGGGTGAGAATAGTTAATGATATTGACCGGTGCTGTCAATATCGGCAATCACACGAAACTTGATTAGCCGGTCCCGAATGCGGAGGCTAATGATGTTAGTAAGGTTTACTAACATCGGCATAATCATCCCTGAAAACGAGGGATACTGAACTTGATTAACTATTCGGGTGAGAATAGTTAATGATACTGACCGGTGCTGTCAATATCGGAAATCACACGAAACTTGATTAGTCGGTCCCGAATGCAGAGGCTAATGATGTTAGTAAGGTTTACTAACATCGGCATAATTATCCCTGAAAACGAGGGATACTGAACTTGATTAACTATTCAGGTGAGAATAGTTAATGATATTGACCGGTGTTGTCCATATCGGCAATCACACGAAACTTGACTAGTTATTCCTGAAGTGAAAGCTAATGATGTCAAGAATCTTGACATCAACATTTCCGAAAATATTCCAAGATATTATGGAAAGAAAAATCTGATTGGCTATTTCATGTTAGAAATAGTCGATAACATCAATCAATGGTATTAATTTTGACGTTTCTAATGAACTTGATTAGCCGATCCTAATATGAGAGACTAATAACACTAATGAAAATTTATTAGTATCGGCATTCCCTTCCAAGTTTTAGGGGAGAGGTAATAATTAAAAATATTAATGAAATGGGGATTGACATCTTGATAGGATTATTCATTCGCCCTTGAAAAGGCGGATATTAATTGGAAATTATGGAATAAGATGGGCGGAGGAACTAGTTACCCGGTGATGGGCTAGTGGCATTAGTTTTGTTTTCTAATGACCGGAATATACAACTTGAATTAAACTTACTTGTGTGGTGTTAATAGTGTCAGGATGACTGACTTGTTAGATTATAAATGGAATGTTGGATGATACCTAATTGTTAAACAAAAATGGTAATTTATGTTTATATCATGGATTATTGGAGAACAAAAAAAGAAACTGATGAGGATCTAATTCTTGTGAAGGATGGAGGCAAATATCGTATCGCTTGGGACGTTAGAGCAGAAGTTCATTAACCATGGTAGATGTTATACACTTAAAGAATGCAATGATATATATATGATGTATTTTGAATTGATTGGAAAGAATTGTAATTGATATAATTTGAGAATCATGTCCTACGCACAGGGAGGATGTCAAAGAAATTATGACCAATAATGTAAATATGTTGTATTAAGGTTTCATGTTGTTACTGGCATGATAAGAATTTAGTGATAATTATAATAGTGTAATAAAATGCCAATAATAGTCATATTATTCAAAGATGGATCGGATGTGAATATTGTGAAAATGATGGCAGGTTCCATGATAATGAGAGATTTTACTGAAAATCTAAAGAAACATGGAATGTGTTGAAATGGGCACAAGAAATATGTAAGTGGAATATATTTATAAACTAAAATTGGACCGAAATAATGATGAGTTTGACAACTTATTTGGAAAAGCCATAATAGGTATAATAGATGTTGGGATTGAAATTGATATATAAAGAGATAGAGTAAGAGGGAGAGAAATCACATGGTAGATATTATAATGAATTAAATGCGCTCATGAGGTGAAACAAGACACAAAATGAAAATGTTGAATTATAATAATGAATTAAATGCGCTCATGAGGTGAAACAAGACACGAAATGAAAATGTTGAATGATTCGAGGAAGGATGGATAGAGATGTAATAATGGAAGGATAAATGCGAATTTCAAGGAACTATGATTGCATATCGTTGAATATATGTTTAACTTCGTGCATGTATTGTGTGATTTTCCTTTTATGCTATATTTATTATATACATTATGAAATTGCAGGTCCTTCAGATTCATACCAGGAGTAGCGTTTCAGGTCCTCTAGTTTCCTTTTGCATGATTGAATAAGAAGATGAACATTAATGTATTTTGTCATTAAGGAACTAAATGACTTAATATGTAATAGTACGTTTTTTACATTAAGTGTTGGGACATAAAAATATATTATTCTGTATTTGTAATTCTTAGTTTGCTTACTTGCAATTATTATGAATTGCGTGTGTTAATGGGAAAGAAATGAGCATGCGAAATGTGAGGCATGTACCGTGAATGATGTGTTGTTGAGGTTCTACATGATTATGATGTGATTGAGAAATAAGTATAATTGTACAAGATGATTGTCGATAACTTGGGACCTCCAGATATAAAGGAAACTCTGCCAAAATTTCAGTGGAAATTTCGGCAAGTCTCCGATAAGTTCGGTGGATAAAAAAAAAAAAAAACCCATTTTTTTAAAAGTTAATGCTCAAAGTTCTTTTATGAATGTACGAAATTACAGGGCGTTACATATCAGCCTACCAAATTTCCGCAGAAAAGGAGCTCATATGAGAGAGATATGATTTTTCCAAGATGACATATGAATTCTGCCAACAAACAGGTTTTGTGAAGAAACAAGTCCAAAGTACTTCTCATAGCATCCAAACCGACATTCAACTCTTTTCTCTCTTTCATAAACATAATACATACATACATACATACATATACATACATACATGTATGTATGTATATGTATGTATGTATGTATGTATTATGTTTATGAAAGAGAGAAAAGAGTTGAATGTCGGTTTGGATGCTATGAGAAGTACTTTGGATAAAGTGTTTGGATACTAGTTAAAAGAGGGAATATTTACTAGAAATTATAGGGACAAATTAGATTTTAAGTAATGAAGGGGTAAAAGGGTAATTAAAGGAAAAATTAAAAATAAAACACACACTAGATCTCTCTCTCTAGTCAGTTGGGAAATAAAATAAAATGGAGGAAGATTTGCTTTTTTCTTCAACAAAACATGAGATTTAAGGGTGAATTGAGAGAGTTGCTCACCACCATCATTACAAACACTTGTATTAGAGAAAGAGTGAAAGAAAAGAGAGGGAGAGGAGCTCTAGCATCAAGGAGGAATTAAGGGGAGAATGATAAAATTTTAACTAGTTTCAATATGAAGACTAGAATAACATCTAGTAAGAGGTTCTAGACCTATTTTTGAAAGAATTGAATTATAATTTGAATTCTTGATTGAAATGTCATAGCGTAATCAGATATTTCATTAACATAAATGTTGTGTAGATTGACCTTAGATGCTTGAATCAAATGTAAATGAGTATGAAGAATTTTAAAGATTTGGAATTAATGAGATCACAATGCATTTATATGTGTGCGCGCACACTTGTTGTAAAAGATAAAAGCATGTAGGATGTTTTGCAACTTTGATTATAATTAAAACATTGAATAGTGTTTAGAATCGATTATGATGAACCACCTTAAATTAGTTAGTTTTCAACCCATATTTGGAATCGCCCTTGATTTAAAATTCTAAATTTTCTTAAAGTAATGGGAATGAAAAGGATTGTAATAAATGGTTGCATGTGTGAGATTAAATTTAATTTGAAATAAACTAAATGAAAGATGATAGTTTTGGTTGAATAAGTCAAGATGATTGACATTGGTTAGTTTAAATTGTTAGATAAAAGTTTGGAAATGAGTAGTTTTTTGGTAACGACTAAAAGAAGGAAATTTGATGTGCATGTTGATACAGAAGAGGCTTCGAGAGTTGTGCAACAATAGGGGAAGCACTCTGAAATCTTTTACCGCAAGTAGGTGTTCAACACCTTAACATTTTCTTTTGTAAGATCATCATTATTATATTTTGGATATGTTATGTAATTTTATATTTAAATTGTAATAATATATGTATATAGTGGAATTATTTTTGTTGATGGTATTAATGCCCAATAAAGGACAGTTGTAAACCCTGGGAAAAATAAAGGTTGTTTAAATTGCAAACTAACTACATAGGAAATAAAAGTGAAGAAATTCATGCATATGGTTAAATAAAAATAGGAATTTGGAAAAATTTTAATATAAAATTTTGGGTGAAATAATTCGAGACATTATAAATAAATTTGGTGATATTGAGGGTTAGATTGAATTGAAGAAAAAATAAACTTAAAAGAAATGGGGCCTAAGTGCAAATAAGAGAAATTATAGAGTATAGATACTCCTCTCCTCACCAAAAATCTGCAGCAACCATAAGGAAAGAAAATGAGTTTTTTTATCCATTCTTACAAATTAAGAGAGAAACACCAAATTTCAAGAACCCATCCAAGATTAAGGGTTTATAGGTAGAATAAACAATTATGGGCAAGGAATTAACAAGAAAATTTTGAACAAAAGAGGGAGGGGAGTTCCAGCTATCCATAGGAAAAAGGGGGAGTCGAAAATCTTTGACTGGTTGAAGATCAAAACCTTGATTCTTACTGGGTAAGATGTCATATCCCAAATCGGTGGGTGAGGGAATGGTAGTTGGCCTTATTAAGAGTGCTGGTTGCTGACACAACCAAAAGATTGATGTCTTATCCCAAGTACAGGAGTGTTGAAGTAATAAATAACCCGGCAAGACTGGGTCGAACCACAGAGATGTTAATTATATAAATTATAAATAACAATACAACAACAACAACAACAATAACAACAATAATAACAATAATAGTAATAGTAATAATAATATTAATTGTAGTAATAATAATAATAATAATAATACTCAGTACGTGGCGTTGTTATACCTGAGAATGATATAACAAGAATGTAAATAATAATAATATTAGTAGTAGTAGTAGTAGTAGTAGTAGTAATAAAAAAAGAGAAGAGGAAGAAATTATTGAGAACTTTAAGATGGAAGATTACTGTAAGGATTAAACAATGATAAAAACAAATGTCAAGGTTAGATGATCCACTAATGGTATTTCAAACAAGTATATTATAAACTCTTATTACTCAACTGGAAACCACACACAAAGGAGGTTCCAATTAGATTATAATTGTTAATATGATTACATTAATTATCTTGTTCAAGTAATGCCAATACTTGTAAATATTATCAAGTATTCATGGTAATAACTTATATTAACAACAAATCAAGTTCCTTTCATAGCACAGGTGTAGGTTATACCATACGGTTGGGCTATGAAAGTGCCAAGTATTTGTTGTACCAAGGGTTGTTCAACACAAATCTAGATTAACCATTTAACAAGCAAGGTATTAGAAGTGAGCAAGATAATAAATATAAAACATGTTAGTATCAAGCATTAAAGTCCATATTGAGTTTATATTATACTTATTCTTACACCATTAGTGTAACCTTTTCACCTTGACATAATATATTTAGCTAAACATAATGAAAGAAAGAAACATAAATAAACAAGATAAGAACATAATTATATAAATAAAGGAAAGGACATTAAAAACATAAACAAGAGATTAATATAACATCGAATAAAACTTAAACATTACAAAATACAAAGAAAGAGAGCAAGAGCATGATCTTGATCTGAACACCAAGATGCCTCTTTTTATAGGCTAAAATTTGAAACTATTGATTTGATGAAAGTTGTAGGCCTATGTCTTACTGAATCTGTGTAAAAATTTGAGATCATTTGGACATCCAGAACTCGATATATGACCCAATTACCGAACAGTGTTCCAGTTTGGACTGCACCAACATCTCTTTTCTAAGCTTCACCCTCTCTTTATCTTCACAATTTCAGTAGTTGAATTCATCAATCAATCCTTTGATTTATGTGATAGGCCTACATTTAAGATGAACATTTACCATATATTAAGGCATTTTATAGTATCAGACTTGTTATTATAAAACATGCTTTAGTTAAGGAGTTATTAATACTTCAAGTGCAAAATGATGATATAAAACCTTGATAAACATGCACTTTTAAGTACTAATCAGTTGCTAACTTGTAATACGTGTCCGACTCATATACTGGCTCGCGTCACCAGGAACAAAACCATGAAGGCGGTAAGGCTCAAAGCGGATAATATATGGCAAGTTGGGCCGAGCTGTTACATTTGGTATCAGAGTCGACCTCAATGGCTGTCCGGTAGTGTCGTTAGGGTCGTCGGGCTCTTTAAAGGGGGTGGATTGTCATATCCCACATCGGCGGGTGAGGGATTGGTCATCAACCTTATTAAGAGTGTTGGTTGCTAACTTGTCATACGTGTTTTGAGGCGTCAGGCTCAGATGTGGGATTGCATCACTAAGAACAAAACCGTGAGGGCGGCAAGGCCCAAAACAGACAATATATCACAAGTTGGGCTGAGATGTTACATAAGATATTCTAATCATGGTCATATAAGTCGTTTTAAATTCGATTATGAATTGATGCCTTGATGTTGAATTAGAGATTGGGGTTCTTAGACTTGAATTGGGCAAAATATAATAGATGTTAAAATAAAGTTAATTCATGTGTTATATACGATTGGGGACATGAAAGAATGATAATTTACCTAGAAAATATAGTTTGTGATTGTTATGTGTGAATGGAAGGGCAGACGAATTTGGACAGGCTTATCTCCTGACTTTCGATGAGATTTCGAGTAGGAGGATGAAGGAATTAGGAATAGGTTCCTCATAGAAATTGTAATTTTGGATGTTGACTAATTAAAGAAATTGCTTTTGCTCAATTTCGAGCTATAGAACTCCACTTATGGGTCACCAACTAAGACTGGGTCATGACAGACCATGTAGCGCAGTAGGACTGATTAGTTAATGAGCAATTTTGACTATCTTGGGGGCAGAACTGGGTTCTCTTTTCTTAAAAAACTTGTAGCCTCGTATCTTATCTTTCCAACAAGACCAATCTCGCTTGAAACAGAATTCTATAACTCTGGATATAGTTAAAAAAATATGAGAAGAGGTTGAAATGAAGTGATTCCAGTGGCATTAAAAAGCTAACATCCATACCTTTCTGGACATCTAAGGCAAGAAAATAAAATAAGGAAGAGAATGAAAATCACAACCTTCAAAGTAAAATCTCACAATCTGCCACTGTTGACCTTTGGCCATTCCAACTTGAATATCTAGAGCTACAGAAGTCCAATTGATGCAAACTCAATTTTGTTGTTTTCTTGACTCATAGGTCTATCAAAGAACCAAATTTCAACCAAAAACGATTTCATATGATGGAGATATGAGTTTTCAAAGATGACAACTGAATTCTGCCAACAAACAAGTTTCGTGAAGAAATGAGCCCAAATTACATTCTGAAACATCTAAACTGATATCCAAGTTTTTATTTAAGCAATTTAGCTCCTCTAAGTCAAAGCTTGAAGATTTCATACAAGGCTATTTATCATTTTTTTGGAAAATAGTTATTGAAGTACTGAAATGTAAATAGTCTACTTAAGGGAGGACTATTTTGTAAAATAGAGACTAGGATTTCCTAGGTTATAAAAAGAATGAGAGAAAAGAAGGGGGGTTGTAACAATCCGGCTTTCCAAGCCCAAAACAGCAGTAAATTTTTTTTTATATATATTTAATACACATGGTGCCGGTAATCAAAGAACTTGAATCCTCACATCATCAAAATACAATCCATACAATCAACATAATATTAAGGTTGCATGATTTGAAGTTCATATTAAAAATATATACATAGACTTGAGTTTGCATTCTTATCCTACTAATAGCCATCACAATTTTAAACAAAAAGGATATAATAAAAGTTATACATTCAGTACATTGATCCATACAAAATACATTGTGATTTAGAATGCATCTACTTAATTCCTTGCAAAAGTAGGTTCTCGTGTATTGGGTATCCTAGACATCTCGTTGGTGTGACGTCCCTGCAATAGTACAAAACATTTAAGAGAATGCAAATACTTAATAATAATAATAATGGTAACTAACGGTCTGGCAATTAAATAAAGCATTAACAATTATATTTTCTTCATGTATTTGATGTAACAACTAGTAGTACATATAGATACACAAGTTTTGGATGCCATTCGCCGAAACTAGTCTTTCATTTGTCCTGGCCATCCATCTAAATTCCATAGCGATAGCTGCGTCGCTGCCGATCCAAAATTGGCAGCAGAAACTACATCGCTGCCGATCAAGGAATCGGCAGCGAAAACTGTGTCGCTGCCGATTTCTATATCGGCAGCGAAACTAGGTCGCTCCGACTTCTGTATCGGCAGCGAAGACTGCGTCGCTGCCGATTTCTGTATCGGCAGCGAATATTGTGTCGCTGTCGATCCAGAATCGACAGCGGAACTGCGTCGCTGTCGATTTCTGCATCGGCAGCGAAATCATTCCTTTATCCCGGCCATCCATTCGGACGCCATTAGCCAAAGCTAATCATTCTTTGTCCCGGCCATTCGTTTGGATGCCATTAGCCGAAGCTAATCAGTCATTTGTCTCGGCCATCCATTCGGATGCCATTAGCCGAAGCTAATCAATCTTTAATCAACAATTAAGCGTTCGACAATTTAATATCGGTTCTAACAATATGGTAGTACTCAAGTTAAAATATTTCAAGATTCAACGTATGAAAAAGAAAGGTGCAAGTCACCTACCTGCTCCACCTGTGGGTTGTTCCTGTGTTGATGATGGTCCAATCCCGACCGCACCACCTAAGACATCATTGGTCACAAATCAGCACAATTGTATTTATTTTATTTTTGAATCATAGTCATCATCACACTTATTTCAAGAGTTCATATGTTCACATTCAAGTGTTTCATATTTTACACCATCATATCATGAAATTGTTACTAGCATTTAAGTCATTCCTGCCTAGGAGACTTATTGTAGAAATCGACAGCGAGAACTGGTTCGCTACGGGCTGCCTAATTCGGTAGCGACAACTGTTTCGTTGCCGGCAGCCAATTCGGCAGCGACAACTGCATCGTTGTTGGTGCCACAGTTTCGTTGCACAATGCACAACTCGGCAGCGAATATCAATTCGCTGCAGGAAGTTCAGTTTCGGCAGCGAAACAGAATTTCGCTGCACAACACACAAATCGGCAGCGAATATCAATTCGCTGCAGGAGGTTCGGTTTCGGCAGCGAAAGAGAATTTCGCTGTGCAACACACTAATCGGCAGCAAATCAATTCGCTGCAGGAGGGGAGGTTCAATTGCGGCAGCGAAACAGAATTTCACTGCACAATACACAAATCGGCAGCGAATATTAATTCGCTGCAGAAGGCTCAACTTCGGCAGCGAAACAGAGTTTCGCTGCACAACACACAAATCGACAGCGAATATTAATTCGCTGCAGGAGGTTCGGTTTCTACAGTGAAATAGAATTTCGCTGCGCAACACACTAATCGGCAGCAAATCAATTCGCTGCAGGAGGTTCGGTTTCGGCAGCGAAACAGAATTTCGCTGCAGGAGGTTCAATTGCGGTAGCGAAACAGAATTCCGCTCCACAATACACAAATCGGCAGTGAATATTAATTCGCTGCAGAAGGCTCAGTTTCGGCAGCGAAACAGAGTTTCGCTGCACAACACACAAATCGGCAGCGAATATTAATTCGCTGCAGGAGGTTCGGTTTCGGCAGCGAAACAGAATTTCGCTGCACAACACACAAATCGGAACCATCAATTTCAGCACATAATTCTTCAGAAAACAGGATAAAACAGATACAAACGAAAACAGCCCACGAGAACTCTTGAAAACATTTGAGCGCGATACAACGGTCGGATCCAAAGTGATGGACCTTTTGAGCCTGTACTCTGGTCGCGTCGGTGGTACGGCCCGAACAGATGTCGTTGGCGTAGAGTGGCGATGCGATCTTAATACAAAGGAAAATAGCCCACGAAAACTCCTAAAAATATTTGAGCGCAATCCAATGGCCGGATCTAAAGTTATGCACCTTTTGAGCCGGTACTCTGGTCGCGTCGGTGATACGGCCCAAACAGACATCGTCGGCGTGGAGTAGAGAATCAAGGTTAATCCAAAGGAAAACATCCCTCAGGAACTCCTGAAAATTTTTGAGTGTGAGCCTACGGTCGGATCTAAAGTTATGGACCTTTTGAGCCGGTACCCTCGTCGCGTCGGTGGTACGCCCGAACAGATGTCGTCAGTGTCGGGTAGCGATGCAAGCTTAATCCAAAGGAAAACAGCCCACTGAAACTCCTGAAAAATTTTGAGCGCGAGCCAACGGTCGGATCTAATGTTATGGACGTTTTGATCCAGTACTCTGGTCGCGTCGGTGATACGGCCCGAACAAACATCGTCAGCATTAATACAAAGGATAACATCCCACGACAACTCCTGAAAAAAAATTTGAGCGCGAACCAACGACCAGATCTAAAGTTATAGACCTTTTAAGCTGGTACTCTAGTCGCGTTGGTGGTACGGCCCGAAAAGAAGTAGTCAGCGTAGAGTAGCGGTGCAAGCTCAATCCAAAGGAAAACAGCCTGCGGCAACTCTTGAAAAAATTTAAGCGCGATGCAACGGTCGGATCTAAAGTTATGGACCTTTTGAGCCGGTACTCTGGTCGTGTCGGTGGTAGGGTCCGAACAGACGTCGTCAGCATGGAGTAG
This sequence comes from Populus davidiana x Populus alba var. pyramidalis, assembly GCA_027475595.1. NCBI lineage: Eukaryota > Viridiplantae > Streptophyta > Magnoliopsida > Malpighiales > Salicaceae > Populus > Populus davidiana x Populus alba var. pyramidalis. Next base: position 243,108 of record JANKYH010001488.1, on the reverse strand, counting down.
GGATGCAAGCTTAATCCAAAGGAAAACAGCCCACGAGAACTCTTGAAAAAATTTGAGCGCGATACAACGGTCGGATCTAAAGTTATGGACCTTTTGAGCCAGTACTCTGGTCCTGTCAGTGGTACGGCCCGAATAGATGTCGTTGGCGTAGAGTGGTGATGCGATCTTAATACAAAGGAACACAGCCCACGCAACTCCTGAAAAAAATTTGAGCGCGATCCAACGGTCGGTTTTAAAGTTATGGACCTTTTAAGCCGGTACTCTGGTCGCGTCGGTGGTATGGCCCGAATAGATGTTTTCAACGTACAGTAGCGATGCAAACTTAATCCAAAGGAAAAAAGCCTAGGGAAACTCCTGAAAATATTTAAGCGCGATCCAACGGTCGGATCTTAAGTTATGGATCTTTTGAGCCGGTACACTGGTCGCGTCGGTGGTATGTCCCCAACAGATGTCGTCAACGTAGAGTAGCGATGCAAACTTAATCCAAAGGAAAACAGCCCAGGGAAACTCCTGAAATAATTTAAGCGCAATCCAACGATCGAATGTAAAGTTATGGATCTTTGGAGCCGTTCCTCTGGTCGGGTCCGTGGTATGGCCCGAACAGACATCGTCGATGTGGAGTAGGGAATCAAGTATAATCCGACAGAAAACAGCCACGAAAACTAAATTTGAGCGCGATTCAACGGTTGGATCTAAAGTTATGGACCTTTTGAGCCAGTACTCTGGTCGCGTCGGTGGTACGGCCCGAACAGACGTCATCGGCGTAGAGTGGCGATGCAAGCTTAATCCAAAGGAAAACATCCCATGCAACTCCTGAAAAAAATTTGACCACGATCCAACGGTCGGTTTTAAAGCTATGGACCTTTTAAGCCGGTACTCTGGTCGCGTCGGTGGTATGGCCTGAACAGATGTTGTCAGCATAAAGTAGCGATGCAAGCTTCATACAAAAGAGAACAACCCACGGAAACTCCTTAAAAAACTTTGAGCGCGATGCAACGGTCGAATCTATAGTTAAAGTCCTTTGGAGCCCTTACTCTGGTCGGGTCAGTGGTAGGGCCCGAACAGAGATAGTCGATGTTGAGTAGCGAATCAAGCTTAATCCAAAGGAAAACAGCCCACGAAAACATTTGAGGGCGATCCAACGGTCGGATCTAAAGTTTTGGACCTTTTGAGCCGGTACTCTAGTCGCGTCGCTGGTATGGCCCGAACAGACGTCGTCGTCGTGGAGTAGCGATGCAAGCTTAATCCAAAGGAAAAGAGCCCACGGAAACTCCTGAAAAAAATTTGAGCGCGATCCAACAGTCGGATCTAAAGTTATGGACCTTTTGAGTCGGTACTCTAGTCGCGTCGGTGTTACAACCCAAACAGACGTCGTCAGCTTAAAGTAGCGATGCAAGCTTAATCCAAAGAAAAACAGCCCACGGAAACTCCTGAATAAATTTGAGAGCAATCCCACGGTCGGATCTATAGTTACAGACCTTTTGAGCCGGTACTCTAGTCGTGTCAATGGTATGTCCCGAACAGACGTCGTCGGCGTGGAGTAGCGATGCAAGCTTAATCCAAAGAAAAACAGCCCGCAGAAACTCCTGAAAAAATTTAAGCGCGATGCAACGATCGGATCTAAAGTTATGGACCTTTTGAGCCAGTACTCTGGTCGCGTCGGTGGTATGGCCCGAATAGACGTCGTCCGCATGGAGTAGCGATGCAATCTTAATCCAATGAAAAACAGTACACGAGAACTATTGAAAAAATTTGAGCGCGATACAACGGTCGGATCTAAAGTTATGGACCTTTTAAGCCGGTACTCTTTTCGCGTCGGTGGTACGGCCTGAACAGACGTCGTCAGCGTAGAGTGGTGATGCAAGCTTAATACAAATTAAAAAAACTCACGCAACTCCTAAAAAAAATTTGAGCGCGATCCAACGGTCGGATCTAAAGTTAGGGACCTTTTGAGCCAGTACTCTGGTCGCGTCGGTGGTACGGCCCGAACAAACGTCGTCAGCATGGAGTAGCGATGTAATCTGAATCCAAAGGAAAACAACTCACGAGATCTCCTGAAAAAATTTGAGCGCGATCCAACGGTCGGTTCTAAAGTTATGGACCTTTTGAGCCAGTACTCTGGTCACGTCGGTGGTACGACCCGAAGAGACGTCGTCATCGTAGAGTAGCGATGCAAGCTTAATACAAAGGAAAGCAGCCCACGGAAACTCCTGGAAAAACTTTAAGCGCGATCCAATGGTCGGATCTATAGTTAAGGACCTTTTGAGCCGTTCCTTTGGTCGGGTTGATGGTATGGCCCGAACAGACATCGTCGACGTGGAGTAGCAAATCAAGCATAATCTGAGGGAAAACAGCTCGCGGAAACTCCTCAAAAAATTTTAGCGCGATCTAATGGTCGGATCTAAAGTTATGGACCTTTTGAGCAGGTACTCTAGTCGCGTCGGTGGTATAGTTCGAACAAACATCGTAAACGTAAAGTAGCGATGCAAGCTTAATCCAAAGGAAAACATCCCACAGAAACTCCTGAAAAAATTTGAACACAAGCAACGGTCGGATCTAAAGTTATGAACCTTTTATGCCGGTACTCTGGTCGCGTCAGTGCTATGGCCCGAACAGATGTCGTCAGCGTAGACTAGCAATGCAAGCTTAATACAAAGGAAAGCAGCCCACGACAACTCCTCAAAAAAATTTCAGTGCGATCCAACGGTCGGATCTAAAGTTATGGACATTTTGAGCCGGTACTCTGGTCGCGTCGGTGGTATGGCCCGAATAGATGTTGTCAGCGTAGAGTAGTGATGCAAACTTAATCCAAAGGAAAACAGCCCGGGGAAACTCCTGAAAAAATTTAAGTGTTATCCAACGGTCGGATCTAAAGTTATGGACCTTTTGAGCCGGTACTGTGGTCGCGTTGGTGGTAAGGCCCGAACAGACGTCGTCAGCTTAGAGTAGCGATGGAAGCTTAATACAAAGGAAAACAGCCCACGGAAACTACTGAAAAAAATTTGAGCGCGATCCAACGGTTCTATAGTTAAGGACCTTTTCAGCCGTTCCTCTGGTCGGGTCGGTGGTATGGCCCGAACAGACATCGTCGACGTGGAGTAGTGAATCAAGCATAATCTAAGGGAAAACAGCCCGCGGAAACTCCTCAAAAAATTTTAGTGCGATCTAATGGTCGGATCTAAAGTTATGGACCTTTTGAGCCGGTATTCTGGTCGCGTCGGTGGTATAGCCCGAACAAACATCGTCAACGTAAAGTAGCGATGCAAGCTTAATCCAAAGGAAAACAGACCACAGAAACTCCTGAAAATATTTGAGTGTGATCCAACGACCGGATCTAAAATTATGGACCTTTTGAGCCGGTACTCTGGTCGTGTCGGTGTTATGGCCTGAACAGATGTCGTCAGCGTAGAGTAGCGATGCAAACTTAATCCAAAGGAAAACAGCCCACAGAAACTCCTGAAAAACTTTTAGTGCGATCCAACGGTCGAATCTAAAGTTATGGATCTTTTGAGCCGGTACTCTCGTCGCGTCGGTGGTACGGCCCGAACAGAAGTTGTCAGCGTAGAGTAGTGATGCAAGCTTAATCCTAAGGAAAACAGCCCACGGAAACTCCTGAAAATATTTGAGCGTGATCCAACAGCCGGATCTAAAGTTATGGACCGTTTGAGCCGGTACTTTGGTCGCGTCGGTGATACGGCCCAAACAGACATGGTCGGCGTGAAGTAGTGAATCAATCTTAATCCAAAGGAAAACAGCCCATGCAAACTCTTGAAAATATTTGAGTGCGATCCAACGGTCGGATCTAAAGTTTTGGACCCTTTGAGCCGGTACTCTGGTCGTGTCGGTGGTAGGACCCGAACAGATGTCGTCGGCGTGTATTAGCGATGCAATGCTAATCCAAAGGAGAACAGGCCACAGAAAGTCCTGAAAATATTTGAGCGGGATCCAACGGTCGGATCTAAAGTTATGGACCTTTTGAGCCTGAACTCTGGTCACGTCGGTGCTATATCCCAAACAGACATAGTTGGCGTGGAGTAGCAACTCAAGCTTAATCCAAAGGAAAACATCCCACGGAAACTCCTGAAAATATTTGAGCCTGATCTAATAACTTTAGATCTGACCGTTGGATCACGCTGAAATATTTTGAGGAGTTTCCGTCTGCTGTTTACAGTTGGACTAGCGTTGCTTAGCTACTACACGCTGACGACGTCTGTTCAGGCCATACCATCGAGGCGACTAGTGTACCGGCTCAAAAGGTCCATAACTTTAGATCCGACCGTTGGATCGCGCTCAAATACTTTAAGGAGTTTCCGTGGCCTGTTTTCCTTTGGATTAGCGTTGCATCGCTAATACACGTGGGCGACGTCTGTTCGTGCCATACCACCGACGTGACCAGAGTATCGGCTTAAAAGTTCCATAACTTTAGATCTGACCGTTGGATCGCGCTCAAATATTTTCAGGAGTTTACGTGGAATGTTTTCCTTTGGATTAACGTTGCATGGCTACTACATGCCGACGACGTCTGTTCGGGCCATACCACCGAGGCAACCAGAGTAGCGGCTCAAAAGTTCCATAACTTTAGGTCTGACAATTGGAGCGCGATCAAATATTTTCAGGAGTTTCCGTGACATGTTTTCCTTGGGATTAGCGTTGCATCGCTACTACACGCCGGCGACGTCTGTTCGGGCCATACCACCGAGGCGACCAGAGTACCAACTCAAAAGGTCCAATTATTTTCAAGAGTTTCAGTGGGCTGTTTTGCTTTGGATGAGCATTACATCGCTACTAAACGCTAACTACGTCTATTCGAGCCATACCACTAAGGCGACCAGAGTGCCGCCTCAAAAGGTCCATTACTTTAGATCCGATGTTTGGATCGCGCTCAAATATTTTCAGGAGTTTCAGTGGCCTGTTTTCCTTTGGATTAGACTTGTATCCCTACTACACGCCTACGACGTCTGTGCTCGCCATAGCATTGACGCGACTATAGTACCGGCTCAAAAGGTCCATAACTTTAGATCCGACCGTTGGATCACGCTCAAATATTTTGCTTGTTTTACTTTGGATTAGCCTTGCATCCCTACTACACGCCTGCGACGTCTGTGCTGGCAATAGCACTGACGCGACTATAGTACCAGCTCAAGAGGTACTTTAGATCCGACTGTTGGATCGCGCTCAAATATTTTAAGGAGTTTCTGTGGCATGTTTTCCTTTGGATTAGCTTTGCATTGCTACTACACGCCTACGACAACTATGCTAGCCATACCACCGACGCGACTATACTACCGGCTCAAAATGTCGATAACTTTAGATTCGACCGTTGGATCGCGCTCAAATATTTTTAGGAGTTTCCATGCGCTATTTTCCATTGGATTAGCCTTGCATCGCTACTACACGCCTACTGTTCGGGCCATACCACCGAGGCGACTAGAGTATCGCATCAAAAGGTCCATAACTTTAGATCCGACCGTTGGATCGCGCTCAATTATTTTGAGGAGTTTTCATGTGTTGTTTTCCTTTAGATTAGCCTTGCGTAGCTACTACACGCCGACGACATCTGTTAGGGGCATACCACAGAGGCGACCAGAGTATCGGCTCAAAAGTTCCATAACTTTAGATCCGACCGTGGGATCACGCTCAATTATTTTCAGGAGTTCTGATGGCATGTTTTCGTTTGGATTACCGTTGCATCGCAACTACACGCCGACGATGTTTGTTCGGGCCATACCACCGAGGCGACCAGAGTGTCGCCTCAAAAGGTCTATAACTTTGGATTAGCCTTGCATCCCTACTACACGCCTACGACATCTGTGCTGGCCATGGCACCGACGCGACTATAGAACCGGCTCAAAAGGTCCATAACTTTAGATCCGACCGTTGGATCGCGCTCAAATATTTTTAGGAGTTTCGTGGCCTGTTTTCCCTTGGATTAGCCTTGCATCGCTACAATACACCTACGATGTCTATGTTGGACATACCACCGATGAGATTATAGTACCGACTCAAAATGTCCATAACTTTAGATTCGACCATTGGAACACACTCAAATATTTTTAGTAGTTTCTGTGGCATGTTTTCCTTTGGATTAGCGTTGCATCGCTACTACACGCCGAGGATGTCTGTTCGTGCCATACAATCGAGGCGACTAGAGTACTGGCTCAAAAAGTGCATAACATTAGATTCGACCATTGGAGTGCGCCCAAATATTTTCAGGAGTTTTCGTGGGCTGTTTTCCTTTAGATTAGCCTTGCATCGTTACTAGACGCTAACGACGTCTGTTCAGGCCATAGCACCGAGGCGACCAGAGTACCGGCTCAAAAGGTCCATAACTTTAGATCCGACCATTGGATCGCACTCAAATATTTTTAGTAGTTTCCGTGGCATGTTTTCCTTTGGATTAGCGTTGCATCGCTACTACACGCCGACAACGTCTGTTCGCGCCATACGACCGAGGCGACTAGAGTACCGGCTTAAAAAGTCCATAACTTTAGATCCGACCATTGGATTGCGCTCAAATATTTTCAGGAGTTTTCGTGGGCTGTTTTCCTTTGGATTAGCCTTGCATCGCTACTAGACGCCGATGACATCTGTTGAGGCCCTACCACCGAGGCGACATGAGTACCGGCTCAAAAGATCCATAACTTTAGATCCAACCGTTGGATCGCGCTCAAATATTTTTAGGAGTTTCTATGGCATGTTTTCCTTTCGATTAGCATTGCATCGCCACTAAACGCCTACGACGTCTGTGCTAGCCATACCACCGATGCGACTATAATATCAGCTCAAAATGTCGATAACTTTAGATTCGACCGTTGGATCGCGCTCAAATATTTTTAGGAGTTTCCAAGCGTTGTTTTCCTTTGGATTAGCCTTGCATCGCTACTACACGCCTAGGACGTCTGTTCGGGCCATACCACCGAGGAGACCACAGTGCCGCATCAAAAGGTCCATAACTTTAGATCCGACTGTTGGATTGCGCTCAAATATTTTGAGGAGTTTCCATGTGTTGTTTTCCTTTAGACTAGCCTTGCGTAGCTTCTACATGCCGACGATGTCTGTTCGCGCCATACCACAGAGGCGACAAGAGTATCGGTTCAAAAGTTCCATAACTTTAGATCCGACTGTTGGATCGCGCTCAATTATTTTCAGGAGTTTTGGTGGCATGTTTTCCTTTGGATTAGCCTTGCATCGCTACTACACGCCGACGATGTCTGTTCAGGCCATACCACCGAGGTGACCAGAGTACCGGCTCAAAAGGTCCCTAACTTTAAATCCGACAGTTGGATCACGCTTAAATATTTTCAAGAGTTTCCATGGGTTGTTTTCCTTAGGATTAGCCTTGCATCGCTACTACACGCCAACGACGTCTGTACGAGCCATACCACCGAGGCGACTAGAGTGCCGCATCAAAAGGTCCATAACTTTAGATCTAATCGTTGGATCGCGCTCAAATATTTTGAGGAGTTTCCCTATGCTGTTTTCCTTTGGACTAGCCTTGCGTAGCTACTACACGCCGACGACGTCTGCTCATCCACTAGCAAACCAGCTTTTGCTAATTAACTTATGTAGCAGAGTTACATATTTGAATGGGTCCAATGATTAAAATAGTTGAATTATGTGGTTGTAATATGTGGAACACTTGAATATGAACTTGTGTATGCTTGAGACATGCATGGTGAAGAGTTGTGCAATTACTAAATATGAATGTATTGATTTGTGGCCATCAATGTTTTAGGTGGTGTGACTAGGATCGAACCTTCGTCAGGACAAGGACACCCCACGGGTGGAACGGGTAGGTGGTTTCCACCTTTTTCTCGTATGATGTTAGTGTTTTGAAATGATATACTTATGGATGATATATCATTGAATCCTTGATGAATAATGAAACAACAATGAAATGTTTGATTGAATTCTTGATGACTATTGTAACGACTATGAATGTTGGTCGAGTTCTCGATGAATGTTGAAACGATGATGAAAATGTTAATATTCTGAAATAACTTGTTTGAGAAAGATATATTATTGTGTTGCGATGAATATTAAACCGACTATGAGATGTTAATTGAGCTCTTATGAAATTGGGTTACTAACGAATGTCAGATCGATTATGGAATGTTAATTGTGATTGTTGATTAGCTTTGGGTAATAGCACCCGAGATGGATGACCGAGTTGTGATTGTTAATTAGGTTAAGCTAGTGGCATTCGAGATGGATGATCGGGTTATGCTTGATGATTAGCTTTGGCAAATGACATTCAAAATGAATGACCGGGTTGTGATTGTTGATTAGCTTTGGCTAATGGCATTCAAGATAGATGACCAGGTTATCATTGTTGATTAGCTTTGGCTAATGACATCTAAAATGGACGACTAGGTCGTGGTTGTTGATTAGTTTGAATGTTGTGATTAGCTATGGCTAAAAGTATCAAAGGTAGATGATGGGGTTAAGGTGAAGTAATTAACCCTAACCGATTTTAAACTTCGGCCCCAGAACTCATATGGAGAGATTGGGGTGTGCGAGTGAGAAAAATACACTTAAAAAAAATAATAAGAGATGTACAATGTATATAAAGTAAAAAAAAAAGAGTTAAGCCAAAAACGACTCCACCATTGCTATCAATTTCTCGATCAACAATGACACAATTTTGGCTGCTAATTTTTGAATCGGTAGTGGCATAGTTTTTGTTGCCGATTTTTGAATGGGCAGCAACACAGTGCTTGGCTACCAATTTCTAAATCGGCAATGACATTGTAAAATCTTACTGGGTTTTCAAAGGGACTACCAGCCCTATGAAAAATCATGGGGTCATGCCTCCATGATGTTTTGGTAAGTAGGTCATCTCTTTGGTTTCCCCTATGCTGATTGGGTTACTAGAATGGATGGTTTTCTAGGGTTTTTGTGCCTATGCTATACTTTTATAGAGTCTAGCTGTAAACACCCAAAAGAAAATATATATATATATATATATATATATAGAATTGATGACTCAGTTTTCACTGTCGATTTCTGGATCGGCAGCGACGCAATTTTCGCTGCCGATGCAAAAATCGGCAGCGACACAGTTTTCGGTGCCAATTTCTTGATCGGCAACGGCGCAGTTTCTGCTACTGATTTCTTGATCGGCAGCAACATAGTTTCCGCTATCGATTTCTGGATCGGCAGCGACGCAATTTTCGCTGTCGAGGCAGAAACCCAGTTTCTGGATCGGCAGTGAAGCAGTTTCTGCTGCCGATTTCTGGATCGGCAGTGAAGCAGTTTCTGCTGCCGATTTCTGGATCGGCAGCGACACAGTTTTTGCTGCCGATGCAGAAATTGGCAGCGACACAGTTTTCGTTGTTGATTTCTTGATCGGCAGCGACGCAGTTTCCGCTGCCGATTTCTGGATTGGAAGCGATGTAGTTTTCGCTGCCGAGGCAAAAATCGACAGCGAAGCAGTTTTTGCTGCTGATTTCTTGATCGGCAGCGACGCAGAGCTGAGAGGGAGGGGTAAAACCGGTTTTAGATAGACCAAGACAAGGATAAGAACATATCTAAACCAACCCCAAACAACCCATCTTATTTAATGGGGAGTATAAATACAAGGATGAGAGAGAGAGAGGATGACCCATCCTTTTCCCAAAGTTGTCTCCAACAGCTACATGTCGTTCTTCCCCTTTTCTTTCCCAACAGAAACCTAAACCAAACCGGAAGAAAGTGCCTTGTGAACGTGTGAGGGAAAGATGAGACCTTGAGAGAAGATTTGACAGCTGCCTAGAAGGAGGAAGAACCAGGAGCTAGAAAACGTGAGAGGACGAAGAAGGAGGAGAACCAGCAGGAGAAGAGAAGGAATAGTGTCAAACCTTCCTCAAACTTAGTTAGATTCGAAAGGTATGGGTCATGAAACTCCCTTCCTTTTCTCCTTAAGACCCAAAACCGGAAATGAAGAAGAAGTCCCTAAGAAAAAATTGACCAAAGACCTAAGATAGCTATGAAGGAAACTAAAATTAACTAAGAGGATAACGAAACATAAACTAAATGAGGCCAAATTCCCAAAACATCTAACAAAGAAAAGTGAATAAAATAGAAATAACAAATTATGGTAGAGAGCTGGCCTTAACTATAGGGTTGGTCAGCTTGCATGTGTGTGTGTTCTTCTGGAAGTATTGAAGGATTATGTGTTGACATTAATGTTTTGAATCTGTGTGTCTTGCTGGAAATTGTTGAAAGAGTATATGCTGAAATTGATGATTTCAATGTGTGTGTGTTCTGCTAGAACTTAGTGATAGCTGATATGCTGGAATTGTTACAGCATGTGAGGTGTGTGTTCTTACCAAAATGTGAGTTCAACAGCGAAATTGTGATTCGCTGCCGATGCTTTGTCGTCTGCAGCGAATTAACATTGGCTGCCGAATCGTGTGTTCTGCAGCGAATTTTTGATTCGTTGCCGAAGCTGTGTCGTCCGCAGCGAATTAGCATTCGCTGTCGTATGATGTGTTCTGCAGCGAAATTGTGATTCGCTGCTGAAACTGTGTCGGCTGCAGCGAATTAACATTCGCTGCCGAAATTAAGCTGTCTGCAGCGAACTAGTTTTCGCTGTCGAATCAGCAAGCTACAACAAACTAGTTTTCGCTGCCAAATCAGCAACCTGCAGTGAACCAGTTTTCGCTGACGAATTGGCTGCCTGCAGAAAACCAGCTTTGCTGCTGAATTGGCAGCCTGCAGCGAACCAGTTTTCGCTGCCAATTTCTACAATATGCCTCCTAGGCTGAAATGACTTATTTGCTAGTAATAATTTCATGGTATGATGATGTAAAATGTGGGAAACTTGAATGTGAACATATGAACCATTGAAATAAGTGTGGTGACGAATGTGATTCAAAGATACCTATGTACTGATTTGTGACCATTGATGTTTTAGGTGGTGCGGCCGGGATTGGACCATCGTCAAGACCAGAACAACCCGCAAGTGGAGCAGGTAGGTGACTTGCACCTTCCTTTTTCATACCTTGAATAATAAAATGCTTTATCATGAATGTTACCATATTGTGTTAGAACAGATATTAGATTGTCGAATGCTTAAACATTGACAAATGGTTGATAAGCTTTGGCTAATGGCATCCAAATGGATGACCGGGAAAAATGAATGATTAGCTTCGGCTAATGGCATCTGAATGGATGGCCGGGACAAATGAGGCTAATGGCATCCGACTGGATGACCAGGATAAAAGATTGATTAGCTTTGGCTAATGGCATCGGAGTGGATGACTAGGACAAAAGATTGATTAGCTTTGGCTAATGGCATCGAAGTGGATGACCGGGACGAACGATTGATTAGCTTTGGCTAATGGCATCCAAATGGATGACCGAGACAAATGGATGATTAGCTTTAGCTAATGGTATCCGAATGGATGGCCGAGACGAAAGATTGATTAGCTACGGCTAATGGCATCCGAGTGGATGACCGGGATGAACGATTGATTAGCTTTGACTAATGGCATCCAAAATGGATGACCGGGGTGAGTGAACGGTTAACCTCAGCAAATGATGCCTTAAGAGGATAGCCAAGTTTAAGATTATGGTTGGTTGCAAGAATTGGTGTATATATATGTACTACACGTTGTTTATACCAAGTACATGAAGAAACTATAAATGTTAATGCTTCATTTAACTACTAGACCGTTTAATATCATTATCATCATTATTATTATTATTATGTAATTGCACTCTCTTAAATGTTTTGTGCTGCAGCAGGGACGTCACACCAACGAAATGTCTAGAAAACCTAATGCATGGGAACCTACTTTTGCAAGGAATTATGTAGATGCATTCTAAATCACAATGTATTTTGTATGAACCAATTTACTGAATGTATAACTTTTATAAAATCCTTTTTTTAAAATTCATAATGGCTATTAGTATGACAGGAATGCAAACTCATGTATATGTATGTATATTTTTAATATGAACTTCTAATCATGCAACCATAATATTATGTGTTTATGTAAGATTCACTTTTAAATGAAATGTTGATTGTATGGATTGTATTTTGATGATGTAAGGGATCAGGTTTGTCAATTCCGGAACCATGTGTGTCAAGTATATATATATATAAAAAAATTATTGTTGTTTTGGGTTTGAAAAGCCGGGTTGTTACACCAGCCTTCATATGTTGGTTCTTTGTGCCCAGTTTCCTACTGGTTTTCTTCTTGGGCTGCCTGCTGCTGTTTGTGGCTGTTGTCGATTTTGTCTGGGTAGTTTGATGATGTTGCTCGCTAGGGCATCCGTTTCGTGTTGTTGTTTGCTCTCTGTCTCGCAAATTAATTGTTAGTTATGGTTAACTTGCATTTGTTGTTAATGATGTTTTGTCTTCTGGAGCTAAAGGGTATGCCTAGTTGGTGTGATGTCTTTCAGTGGTGTGAACCCTTATGTTGGGATGTTGGTTAGCCACTGGGTCTGGTTTCTTCATCTTGTTGTTCCTACTGATTGACTTTGGTGGAGTCTACTTTGCCTGCTGTCTCTATATAAACTGCTTATTGATGGCCATCTGATCAGTATTATACACAACATGAGATGCTGGTTTTGGTTGGTTTCTTTGAAATGGCTGCTCTGCTTGTTTTGGGGTGGTCTGTGGTTTGAATCCTACTAAATTCGTGGTTTGTTAAGCTTCTTCAGGCTGGCTTGGGATTCCTTGCTAGAATTTCTTGCTTATAAGGTTGTCTTGCCTCCATCTTCACTGATGTACATTATTGCAGCTACTTGCCTTGAGACTGCTACTTTTTCCTTTACTCGGTTGCTTGTCCAGTAGGTTATGTTTTGGTCATGTGTTTGTGTGGTCCGTTGTTTGTTGTTGGGGTTCTCTTGGCTCTTGTGGCTGGCTGCTGGACTATGACCTTGAATCACCATTATGGTGTTGTTGCTGCAGTTCTCAATTTTATCTATTGCGCTTCTTAAAGTTGCAGCTGGGTTTGCTACTTCATCTACTACTGCTGGAGTGGTTTGTCTTCATGTTCTCTACTATTGACTGCTACGATGCTGTCTCTTAGAAATGCTCTCTTGCTAGAATTCTCTTAGGTGGTCTGGTGTTGTAGACTGGTTATTGCTTTTGCTGCTTGTCCTTTCGCTAGCTTTGATTGGTGAAGGGTTGTTCTTTGTCTCAATTGATGTTGTCTTATATGGGAGATATAATGACATCGTGGCCTTTGCATGAGAGCTTGTTCATGCTCACTTTACTGTTATCCTATTGTAGCTCTTGTGTGTGTTTACTACTACCTTGTTTACAGGTACCGTGGCTCCCCATCTAGCTGTTAGGTGGAGCTAGATGCTCTGGTTTGCTAGAGTTGCTGTGGTCTTTGGCCTCCCTCTCTGGCTTTTTGGTTGTTACTTTATGCAGTGTATTTTGCTCAACTTTTTAAAGTTGCTACCTACTTTTCTAGGTGTTCCCAACTTGTTTGTTACTGGCTTTTATAGCTGGTTATTTGTTTGATGCTGAAGGCTCTTCTCATGGCTGTCTTTGGCTCTTACATGCAGAGCTCTAAGATCATCATGGGAGCTTATCTGAAACTATTGGGTTGCTGCTGTCTCCCTGTGGTGATGCTAACTTTGAGGTTCACAGAGGGGCTTCAAGCTATTGTGCTTATGTCCTGTGGCACATGATGACTTTTGTGACGGGTTCTTACTTTTGAATGTGCAGTGCATTGATGTGTTTGTTTTTGCTCTGCTTGTTTGGCCTGCAATGCCGGTGTAAATTACTTACATGATGTATTTTTGTTCATCTAGTGAGTATGTTCCTTAGATGTTTATCTATGTTCTGTTTTGTTTAATTCATGCTCATTAGGTTCTACATGTTTATAATCTTGACTCGCTGGTTTTCCAGCTTAGTTTCAATTTATCTATAAAATTTCTTACATTTGATTAAAAAAAAGGTGTTGGACTAGCCTATCCTAGGGGAGGATTGGAATAGGAACCAACCTAGGATAACTCAAAAGAGGGATAAGAATCAAATATATCCAGCACCCAAACACCCCTTATCATTTAAGAAGGGGTATAAATGCAAAAAGAGAGGGAAGATGGCCTTTCCTCTTACCAAGATTCAACTGTAACTCTTATGGAAACATCCCTCTCTCCTAAAGAGAAGACTGAAACCAACCTACTGCATGCAAATCTCCTAGGGTGCTGCGTGAGAAGAGAGCTAGAGGAAAGAAGAAGTGACTGAAAACATGGTACAAGCCAGAGCCTAGACCTTCCTTCAGAACCGACAGTAGCCATGGCTGCAGCACACACATCCCTCCTCCAAGTAGAAAACCAAACCTAACCAGCTTGCATGCCACTTTCCCTGAGCATGGAGTGAGAAATGAGTAAGGAGAAGGAGAGAAAACCAAAAACCTAGAAGAAAGAAGAGCATAGAGGCCGGCTAGACAACAAGAGAGGGAATGAAGAGAACCAAAAAAGAGAGGGAGAGTAGGCCACCGAAAACTACATTAAACTTGTTAAATTTGTGAGGTATGAACCATACAACTCCTCCACTTGTTCTTGGGGCCTTGGGAGTAAAAAGGAAGAAGAAAACCCTAAGTAAATAGCCTAAGATTCTCACACCAACTGTTAAGGAAAACTAGATAAGGATGAGGGATGAAAAATGAGGTTGAATAGGAACTTAATTCCAAAACATTTAACAAGGAAATGAACAATTTTGAATGCAAAAAACTTAGAAAGGTGGCCAGCCATGGTGAGGGCTAGACAGAACATATATTAAAGGGGTTAAATGCAAAGATGATGATCTTGTTAGAGTTGCTTAATTATGTCAAACCGAAACATTATTATAAATGCGTTAATGTCATGAATTCTGCATATGTGGCTAAAGAACTTCTATGAAAATGTGTTGGTGGATGTTAAGTGCAAAAATTATGTGTTTGTAACCTTGAAAGCATGCTACAGCTGAAACAAGAATTCAATGACAAAGTATGTGCTGGAATTAAATTTGCATGAGTGTGTTCATGCTAAAATCATGTGACTCTAATGGAAACTAATGACAAAATTATGTTGTCTATAACGAATCATCGTACGCTGGCGAAATTATGTTGTGTGCAACGAATTAGCGTTCCTTACCAGAAATTGTGTTGTCTACAGCAAATGAGTTTTCGCTGTTGAATTGTGGTGTCTATAGTGAATCAGGTTTTGCTATTAAATGGTGTTGTCTATAGCGAATCCGTGTTCACTGTTGAATTGTGGCGTCGACAACGAACCAATATTCACTGTTGAATTATGTATTCGCAGCAAACTAGTTTTTGCTGCCAAATTTTGTGGTCGTAGTGAATCAGTTTTCGCTACCAAATTTTAAGTCACCGTGAATCAGTGTTCATTGTCAGAATAATGTGGTCTGCAATGAATCATCATTCGCTACCTAAATTATATAGTCTGTAGTGAATCAATATTCACTGTTGAAATTATGATGTTCGCAGCGAATCAACATTCGATGCCGAAATTATGTAGTCTGCAGCGAAGCAGTATTCGTTGCTGAAATTGTGTTGTTTGCAACGAATTAGCATTCCCTACTGAAATTGTGTGGTTTGCAGCGAGTAAGAGTTCACTGTCAAAATTTGTGTTGTCTGCAGTAAATCATCATTCACTGTCAAAATTGTGTTGTGTGCAGTGAGTCCACGTTTCCTGTCGAAATTTGTGTTGTATGTAGCGACTCATCATTCGCTGCCGAAATTGTATTATGTGCAGCGAGTCAATTTTTGTTGTCGAAATTTGTGTTGTCTATAATGAATCATCATTCGCTATTGAAATTGTGTAATGTGCAGGGAATCAATATTCGCAGCTGAAATTGTGTTGTCTATAGCAAATCAGTGTTTGCTACTAAAATTGTGGGTCTATAGCGAATCAGTGTTCACTACCAAATATATGTTATCTGCCGCGAACTAGTTCGCTAACTAAATTCTGTAACAGATTTACGTATCTAGATTGACCCCAATCATTGAAACGATTATTTAGTGTGATTGTAGTATATAGAACACTAGATTATGAACTCGTGTATGCTTGAGACATGCGTAGTGATAAGTTGTGTGATTATTGAATATGAATATATTGATTTGTGGCCATTAAAGTTTTTGGTGGTGTGTTTGGGATCAAACCTTCATCAGGACAAGGACACCCCACAGATGGAACATGTAGGTTGTTTCCACCTTTTTCTCGTATGATGTTTATGTTTTGAAATGATTTACTTATGATGATATATTATTGAATCCTTGATGAATGACGAAACGACGATGAAGTATTTGATTGAATTCTTAATGATTGTCAAAATGACCATGAAATATTGATCGAGATCTTGATGAATGATGAAACGACGATGAAGTATTTGATTGAATTCTTGATGATTGTCAAAACGACCATGAAATATTGATCGAGTTCTTGATGATTGAAACGATGTTGAAAATGTTAATGTTTTTAAATGACCTATTTGAGGTGTATGTATTAACGCATTGCAATGAATATTAAACCGGTTATGAGATGTTGATTGGGTTGTTGTGAATTTGGGATGATGATGAATGGTTGTATGAATATTACGAAAGATCTACCATTGCATTATACAGAATATCATTGTCACAAATGGTTGTATAAGTATTACAAGGATCTATCGTTTTATTATACTCAATGTAATTGTCACGAATGGTTGTATGAGCATTACGAAGGATCCATTGTTGTATTATATTGAAGATTATTTGTCACAAATATTTATATGAGTATTGCGAAGGATCTATTATTGTGTTATACATAGTGCTAAATTGTTATGAATTTTTGTATGAGTATTATAAGGGATCTGTTGTTGTATTGTATTGAACATTAACTATCACGAATGGTTGGATGAGTAATACGAAGGGTCTAGTGTTATGTTATACTGAATGCTAAACTGTTATAGAATGTTTGTTGTATTATAAAGGATTTATTATCATGTTTACTGAACGTTAAACTATTACAGAATGTTCGTACGAGTATTACGAAGGGTCTACTATTATGTTATAATGAATGTCAAATTGTTATGAATCATTTGAATGAACATTTCAAAGGATATTATCATGTTATAGTAATTTCATAAACCACCTCTGGAATGTTTGATTGGTTAATGATTAGTTTTGCTTAATAGCATCCTAAAAGGATGATTAGGTTGCGTTTTATGATTAGTGTAGCTAATGGCATCCAAGATGGATGACCGGGTTGTGATTGATGATTAGCTTCAGCTAATGACATCCTAATTGGGTGACTGGGATGAACAAATGATTAGCTTCGGCTAATGGCATCTTAAGTGGATCACCAAGATGAGCAAATTATTAGCTTCGGCTAATGGCATCCTAAGTGGATGACCAGGATGAAAAAATGATTGGCTTCGGCTAATGGCATCCTAAGTGTGATGACCAGGATGAATAAATGATTGGCTTAGACTAATGGCATCCTAAGAGGATAGCCGGATTTGAGATTTATGAGCTAGTTTCAAGAATTAATGCATTAATGTATACTGTGTTTTGTATATACCAAGTATATGAAAGAACTACAATTATTATGCTTTAAATAGAGAATATCGTTAGTTTGGCTAATGGTGTTCAAGATGGATAACCGGGAATGAGTATTGTAGTTAGCCTCAGTAATTAACGAATTATTATGGTGGTATTTACATAAGTAAGGAGAAATGAAAGAATTATGCTCTTTTGGTCCATGAGTGAAATGTAGCGTTAATATTGCTTCATTATGTTTTAAAATTACCTATAATGCTTGAAATTACCTTGTGTTGTAACAGGGACATCATACCAACATGGTGTGTAAGGAAATCAGTTTCACGTCACTCATTTTAAAAACAACAATATATCTGCATGTTATGGGTGATATATGAGTTCTGTATGAAGAGACATGTTAATTGCTCAATTAGTCGTCCAACCCTTTTATAAAGACTTGTAATGAAAAATTAAAATGGAACATGGATGTGAATGTGTGAACATATAGATATGATGTGCATGAATATACATATGTGGTATTCTTTTTATGAGGATGTCATTTTGTGAAATTACATGAGGTTAGGATAATGAAAGTACTAGTTGTGTATCTTATTGTTCGGCACACTTGTATGAACTCGTGATGATAACAAACTAGAACAAGAATGTGAATTTATGAGTATGTCAATATGATGCAATGTAAACCTATGAGTATGAAAATATAACATTATACGCATGTGTATTGAGAATTCGTTTTATGGGAATGTTGATTTACATTATCCTACGTGGATTGTGCCTTGTTAATGAATGAAATGCAATTATAAATCTACATAATGATATGGTAAAAAACATTTAGAATCGGACGATTTAAAAAGAAAAAAAAATTCCATCGATTTTGGCCTTGTAAAAGCCAGGTTGTTGCATATAAGAAGTAAAAGAAGGAATATATCCATACTAAGTTAAGAACGCAAAGTAATGACAATGTACTTTTATTCGTTTATTATTATGTTAGATTATTTACAATTCTTGTATCCATATTGTTTTTGTAGCAAGGACATCACAAAATCAAGGTGCGTAGGAAAGCTTGTTCCACAGGTTCACATATTTGAAAAGGTGCTATGTAATAGTATGTCTTAGGTGTTATGTTGAATATTTTCATTCAAAACTTTTGTAAGGACTTGAAAATTGTAATGGAACACGAATATGGATGAGCGAACATATAGATACGATGTTATGAATTTATTATATGGTATTATCTTTTATGAGGATGTTATGTTGTGAAATTACATGACGATCGTATGAAAGAAAGAACTAGTTTTGTAAAATTATTGATTGGCACTCGTGTATAAACTCGTGTTGATAATGAGACTAGAACAAGAATGCAAACTCATGAGTATGTCAATATGATGTAATGTAACTGTATGAGTATGAAAATATAATATTGTGGGCATGTGTATTAAGTATCCGTCTTATGAGAATGTTGATTTATGAAAACTATATCCGTATGATGCTGATTAGTACTTAAAAGTACATTTTTATCAAGGTTTTATATCATCATTTTGCACTTGAAGTATCAATAACTGCTTAACTAAAGCATGTTTTATAATAACATACCTAATAATATAAGATACCTTTAATTTATGGTAAATGTTCATCTTAAACCTTGCAGCATGTCGTTCTTTAGGAATGGTATCTATAAACCATGAAGATAAAATACAATTCACTAAGGATGACCTGAGTAAATGGTCTTTAGATAATCTTCTATTGACTCTTGAGACGCACCCTAGTGGAGATGTGCATCGGGCAATTCATGATTTATGGTCACAATTCCATAAAGAACATGCTCAACTTAGACTTGGGAATTTGACTAAAAAAGACCTTGTTTAAAAACTGGATGTGAAGCCTATCCCCAACCCATAGAGGGCGTTTAAGTCGTTCTCGGATGTAAAACCAAGAAAAGATGTGAGCCACAATCAAAACTACCTGTACATACACATGATTTTTCAAAATAAATAAATAAATAAAGAGAGAGAGAGAGAGAGACTACAATTGACCTACATATAGGTGGTATGATTGCATTTTCAATTTCTCATCTATAAATTCTTCTCTTCTTTCCCTTCATTTCTACTCAACCCATACATTCATCAAATATAGTAGTGTGTAGAAATGACAAGTTCCTCAAGTCATCACATAAGAAATATTTGTGTTTTCGGTGGATCCAGTCTAGGGAAAGAAAAGGAATTTTTAGAATCAACAAATCATCTTGGTCAAGTATTAGTTGAGAGAAAGATTCATTTAGTATATGGGGGAGGTAGCCTTGGGTTAATTCGAGAGGGTGTCAATAGCTGCATTTTTAGGAGGTAGTCAAGTTTTGGGGGTTGTCCCCAAAGCTTTAGCACAAGGGGACATCATTGGAAAAACAATTGGAGAGGAATTACAGGTCCTCACAATGTCTGATCAAATGAATGCAATGTTTAACCATGTTGACGCCTTCATCGCCTTACCAGGTGGTCTGGGCACATTGGAAGAGATCTTTCATATTTCCTCTTGGGCCCAACTGCACATTCACCATAAACTCATAGGTCTGTTAAATGTTAATGCTTTTTATGATAAGTTGTTGTCTTTTCTTGATCATGCTGTGGAACAGAAATTTCAAACATCTTTGGCACGATAAATCATAATCTCTACTGCTACTACTGAATAATTGATTAACCAACTACAATCTTTCATCCCTGTAATTGATCCCTCCATGAGTCGCATAAATTGGTCCACTAAGGAAAGCCGTAAAAAGCTTAGATTGGATTTGAGCCTTCGTTTGTCAAAACTTTGTGTCTTTTGGTTTTATTATTGAGTTTTGTTGTTTCTTATATTTGTTTAAGTGTGTTTCAGGTTTATCAGTGTTCGCTATTTGAGGTTATGTCTTCTATACTCTATCTTTCTACCTTAGCACATTGAGGACAATGTCTCATTTTGGTTGGGGGAAAGGGTAGTACTTGATATATTTTAAAAAAAAACTAACTGTGTTTTTTTTTATTTCATAAACTATTTGCAAAACTGTTGTTGCTAGGATGGCAGAGTAAAAGGAGTTCTTTTGTTAAAGTGACTCTTGAGACGCATCTTAGTAAACATTCTTAACAAGGTCTACCAGAATACTTCTTGAAATATTCAGGTTTACAAACTCTCGTACTGTTATCACTTGATTCTACTCATATGCTCATTTAACAAGTATTCTTAAATCTTTATTTTCACACACACACACTTTATCATATGATTGTGGGTTGCACATTGGATTATTACATTATTTATGTTATTTTGTTAAAGGTAACAACTCAGGAAAAGGGATATTATATAATTTGCAAAAAAAACAAAAAAACAAAAAAATAATGATAATAAAAACGTAGATAAGTTTGGTTTCGTAGCCCCCCTAACTTAAGCAATTAAGCCTGAAAGGGTGTTTTAACACTTAATACCCTGAAGTCAACTGACTTGGGAGCTATTGACCCAACGCTTGTTACATGGGTTGAGGAGAAAAGCTTAAGGGAATCAAACATTGCACTATCTAGATATCAATATCTGCAACCCGAGTTACTAAACTCGTGGGGGTGTCTCAACACTTAATGCCCTAAGACCAACTAGTCTGGGAGTCATTAGCCGAAAGCTCGTTACATGGGCTAAAGATGCATTGTGTTTTAAGTTATATGTGTATATATATATTTTTTAAAAAAGATAATAATCTCAACCCTAAGGAAGTTAACCTTAAACATTAGAACAAAAATTTTGTTTTCTTCCAAGTAAAGCCCCACAACTATATGTTGATATTTTGAGCACAAAATAAAGGTTTATCAATACCTTGTTTAAGAGGTACTGAGCAGATATATGAATTTAATAAGAGTTTGTTTATCTGGTTAGATTAATGAAAGTTGAATGATGAATGCCTTGCTTTGTGGAATTTGCAAATTCTTTTTCTATTTTAACGCTTTGATTACTAGGGACTAGTAATAAGCTGGTTGGAGGGTGTGATTAGTACTTAAAGTGCATTTTTATTAAGGTTTTATATCATCATTTTAAACTTAAAGTATCAATAACTACTTAACTAAAAACATGTTTTATAATAACATACCTAATAATATAAGATACCTTTAATTTATGGTAAATGTTCATCTTAAATGCAGCCTATCACATAAATGAAAGGATTGATTGATGAGTTTAAGTATTGAAATTGAAAGGACAAAGAGAGGGCTAAACTTAGAAAAGAGATGTTGGTGTAGTCCAAACTGGAACACTGTTCGGTAATTGGGTCATTTCTCGAGTTCTGGATGTCCAAATGACCTCAAAGTTTTGGACAGATTCGGTAAGACATAGGCCTACAACTTTCATATGGAGTCCAAGATTTAAAAAAGGTCATTTTCAAGTCCAAATATAGCAATAACGGAGAAGTCCGAATCTATCCTGCTGCCCAGACACTGTTTAGTGTTCAGCCCATATCTCAAGTTCTAGAAGTCCAAATGACCTCAATTTTTTCTTTTGAAATATAAGACAATTTCCTATAACTCTTATGAGTACAGGTGGTTCCAGTTTTGATGCAAGCAATGACATTTTATTCATACAAGAAGATAAGGATTTTCACGAAGTCAAGAGTTGGCCACCCACTCAACAATTAGTCATCAAATCAATAGTTCCAAATTTTGGCCTATAAAAGGAGACATTTGTCATGCATTTAGGGGCTTGGTTTTTTAGATCAAGAAATTACTCTTGCTCTCTCTTTTTATATATTTTTTGTAATTCTTAAGTTTTGCTTTCATTAATATCTTGTTTATGCTTTTCATTTCCTTTCCTTTACTTAGTTAACTTGTATCTTATGTATGTTCTTATTTTGGTTTTTCAAGTTTCCCTTCTTCATTATGTTTAGCTAAGTTTATTATGTCAAGGTGAAAAGGTTACACTAATGATGTAAGAATAAGTATACCTTTGATGGTTCTAGGACAGACCATACGGTGAGCTCTGAGCGAGCTACAACTTCACGTAGTGATGCCTCGCCTCTTGCCACATCTGTTCGAACTCCCTCTGGCTATCTTCATAATTAGGTAGCTCAATCACATTCAAAGGTATCTACACCAGGTATCTTTAAGTCCTCTGGTCTTGTTCATTTCCCTGACCTTACAGCATCTGCTTCATGTCGATTTTTTACTACTGATGTAGATAACCCTGATGATTTATGGAAATTCTGCTTAATTGGATTTGTCGCTGGCAAATTTCCTGGTTATACCCTGATGTCTCAATATCATGCTCATTTCACCATGCATGACTCTGGTTGGTTGATATTTGCATTCCCTACTGAAAATACCATGTTGGAAGTCTTAGGAGGGGGACCACACTACATTTTTTATAGGCTATTAATTCTTCAGGTTATGCCCATGTTTTTTTACTTTAAACCTCTTGACTTGACTAAGATACCGACCTGGGTGAGATTCCCCAATCTCCCTCTTAAGTGTTGGACCCCCACCTGTCTATCCAAATTGGCTAGTGTGATTGGTAAGCCAATCCACTATGATGAATCCACCTCCAGCAAGTCCAGACTTTCCTACGCTCGGGTTCTTATTGAGGTTGATTTTCTTAGAGCTTTACCCAACCTGATAGATGTTCTGCTCCCCAATGGCTCAAACCTTACACAACATGTCCTCTATGAGTCTCTCCCTTGTTTTTTGCAAATTTTGTGCTACTCTGGGCCATAATACTTCTGCATGTAGCAAAGGCTCCTCCAAGCGTAAACAAAGGTCTCAAGACACCCAACCTGACATGGGTAGTCCATCTGCAGCCAAGCAAGTGGTTGAGAAACAACAACTACATGGTCTTAATCCTTTTGTTGACACTCCTGCAGTACCCATGACCACCGAGATTAACACTTCTTCTCTCCGGAGACATCCCTCCACAGGGCGCAAACGAACTAAGCTTGTTATGCCTGCTAACTTAGCTTCAAGCCCTATCTTGTGTCCTGACCCCTATCAGACTAAGCAAGTTCTATTAGTATTATGGCAATGCCTAAACAGGAGCATGTCTCCCATGGTTACCTAGCCATATTTGGGTAAACCGGGCTCTTCCAAACAGCCTACCAGTAGCAACTCTGATGCGTTGGCTCTGTTGACGCCCATATAACTCTGCTGGGATCTAATCTTCTGAAGGGGTCTCCTCCCTCTAGATAAATTGTATATATTGCTTTTGAGCACTTATTGTTGGTTTGGCTTTTTGCTAGGTCTATTATGTTTGACAGGTTTCTTCCTGGTAGTGTTTTGTTGGCTTGCTGCTGGTTGTATTCAGGATGTGGGGTTTCAATCCCTTTATGGTATGGTTGGCTATCGGTTTTGGTATATGGGATTCTATATCCTACGTTTTGGGGACATGTTTCCTCTAGTTTTGTAGCTTGGAAATCAATTGGTTCAAGCAATATTGGTGCTGGTCAGTTGTTGGGTGCTTTAGGTTAGGCTATGTGGGTCTATATACCCTTAGGCTTTGATGAGGGGAGTTTGATGTCAGTGGTCCAGGCTATTACTGATGGTCTGCTATTGGTTGTTTTTATTTCTTACTCAACTTAGTGGAAGTCTGTTTCCCTACCCTTTTTTTATATACTCTTTTCTACTTGGCATGAGGGTTGTTCATGCTTTGTATATGGGATGCCTTCCCTTGTTCTCTAGGTTCCTATGCCCATCTCAAATTTGGTGCTGCTGATTGTTGTTTATAAGCCTTTCCTTTGGTGCTGATTTGCTGCTAGATTCTATCTGCATCGTCTAAGTGGGAGCAGGGGACGCTGAGAGCGCCTAATTCCCAAGCTATTGGTTGTTGGTTGGTTTATGGTTCAATGCTATGGTTATCCTTATTTTTGGCTAGCTTGTGTTGGGGAGAATGTTCCCCTACACTTGTTGTTTTGTGTTTGCTTTAGTTTGTCAAGGGGAGTTTGTTCCCTTTGCTTATGTTTATATTGTTCTGCTGGTTTCCAGCTTGCAAACTTGTCCCGCTAGTTTCTTGTGCCTGCTAGGAGCTTGTTTCCTCAGGCCTGTTCTGTACAGATATATGTATGGCTTACTGGTTTTCCAGCTAGTCTAACTTTTTTTTATCAATATACTTCTTACATTTGATAAAAAAAAATATGGTGTAAACTCAACATGGACCTTAATATTTAATATTAACATGTCTTATCTTTGTATCTTACTAATTCTTAATACCTTGCTTGTTAAATGGTTAATCTAGATTTGTGTTTTATAACACTTGGTACAACAAATGCTTGGCACTCTCATAGCCCAACTGTATGGTATTACCTACACTTATGCTATGAAAGGAACTTGATTTGTTGTTGACGTAAGTTAGCATCATGAATTCCTGACAATATTTAAAAGTTTGGTGTTACTTAAATAAGATAATTAATATGATCATGTTACCAATTTATAATGAGCTATTAATGACAAATCATCCAATTGGAACCTCCTTTGTGTGTGGTTTCCAGTTGAGTAATAATAAGAGTTTATACTATACTTGTTTGAAATACCATTAGTGGATCCTCTAACCTTGACATTTGTTTTTATCATTGTTTAATCCTTACATTAATCTTCCATCTCAAAGTTCTCATCAACTTCTTCTTCTTTATTACTACTACTACTACTACTACTACTACTACTATTGATGTTATTGTTGTTCTTGTTGTTGTTGTTGTTGTTGTTGTATTATTGTTGTCTATAATTTATACAATTAACCTCCCTCTGGTTCGACCCCGGTCTTGCTGCATTATTTATTATTTCGACACTCTTACAATTGGGAGAAGACATCAATCTTTTAGTTATGTCACTATGGTCTATGTTCAATTTGGTTTGGGAGTTTTATAAGATAAGGGGAAAGCCTAGCGTATACCTTACACTTAAATGATGGAAAGATTAAAATAGAAATGGATTGACTGTCATTGCTGATTTCTAAATCGGTAGCAACATGGATTGTGTTAACAACTCTTGAGTCAGCAACGATTTATGTTGACAGTAGGACGCATGCTTTGATGATTTCAGCATCAACCGTAGAATTGAGTTATTTGATGATTTTTGAGTCGGCAGCGACTCAATTTTCATCAACGATTTTTGTTTTGACAGTAGGACGTGTCCGCTGATGATTTCAGCATCAACCGTCGAACTGGGTTGTGTTCACGAATTCTAGGTCGGCAGCAACTTAGTTCTCATCAACAATTTCTAAGTCAGCGAAGGCCTATGCGGCTAATGATTTCAGCATCAGCCGTAGAATTGGATTGCATTGATGATTTTTAGGTTGACAGCGACTTAGTTTTCATCAATGATTTATGAGTTAATAGTAGACTATGTACACTGATGATTTCATGCGTCACCCGTAGCACAAAAATTGCGTTGATGATTTTTGAGTCGCAACGACCTAGTTTTCACTATCGAATTCTAGGTCACAAGTGAACCAGTTTTTGTTGATGAATTCTGGGTCACTAGCGAAGCAATTCTCGCTAACGATATTATGCGACAGACTTCCATATCAGAATTGACTTAAATGTCTGTAAAGATTTTATTGTATTTGTGTAATATGTGGGACACATGAATGTGAACATTTGTATTCTTAAAATATGTATGGTGACAAGTTATATGATTACTGAATGCAAATGTGTTGATTTGTGATCATTGATGTGTTAGGTGGTGTGACCGGGATCAGACCTTCGACCAGACAAGGGCACCCCATGGGAGGAACAAGTAGGTGGCTTCCACACCTTCTAGCATAACATTAATTCCCCAAAGTGAATTTCTTATAAAGGGTCTTTTATTGTGTTATAGTTAGTATTAAGTTGTTATGGAATGTCTATACAAATATCACGAAGGATCTACTATTATGATATAATAAATGTTAAATTGTTACAAAATGTTGTACAAGTACTATGAAAGACTTTGATTGTGTTATAGTGAATGCTAAATTGTTACAGAATGTTTGTACAAGAATTATGAAGGGATTATCATTGTGTTACACTGAATGCTAAATTGATACAAAATGTTTGTACATGTATTATGAATGGACTATCATTGTGTTATAATGAATGCTAAATTGATAAGAAATGTTTGTACGACTATTATGAATGATCTACTATTGAGATATACGAACGCTAAACTATTACAGAATGTTGAATGAATATTATGATTAGCTTCGACTAATGCCATCCTAGAGGGATTGTCGGGTTGCAATTGTTAAGATTA
Source organism: Populus davidiana x Populus alba var. pyramidalis (assembly GCA_027475595.1). Classification (NCBI taxonomy): domain Eukaryota; kingdom Viridiplantae; phylum Streptophyta; class Magnoliopsida; order Malpighiales; family Salicaceae; genus Populus; species Populus davidiana x Populus alba var. pyramidalis. The sequence goes on along the minus strand of JANKYH010001488.1, from coordinate 216,410 downwards.
ATGATTAGCTTCGGCTAATGGAATCCTAGAAGGATTGCTAGGTTGCAATTGATTGATTAACTTTGGCTAATGACATCCTAAAGGGATTGCCGAGTTGCGATTTGTAAATAACCTATCTTTTTCATAGCAAAAAATTGGTGGAATTTTTTTTTAAGTCGTTTGTTTCTCAATGCTTTTCGCAATATCATTTTATAAATTTATAAATGCATTCCATTCATTAGCAAGGCACAACCCACATCCGTGTTCCATTTCAAGTTTTCATTAGAAATCTTTATAAAAGGGATCGGCCGACTAATTAAGTGATTAATATGTCTGTTCATACATAATACATATCACCCATAACATGCTAATATATAGTTCTTTTCAAAATATGTGAACCATGAAATGGATTTCCTTACGCATCATGTTGGTATGATGTCCCTCTTATAGTACAAGGTAATTTCAAGCATTATAAGCAATTTAAAAACATAATAAGGCAATATTAATATTACATTTAATTCATGGACCAAAAAAGTATAATTCTTTCATTTCTCCTTACTTACGTAAATACCACCCTTATTAATTCATCAATTACTGAGGCTAATTACAATACTCAAACCTGATCATCTGTCTTGAATACTGTTAACTGAACTAATGTTATTCTTTGTTTAAAGCATAACAATCATAGTTCTTTCATACACTTGGTACAAAACATAATACACATGAACGCATCAACTCTTGAAACAAACACATAACTCCCAAATCTGGCTATCCTCTTAGGATGCCATTAGCCAAAGCTAATCCTTTATTCATCCTGGCCATCCACTTAGGATGCCATTAGCCGGAGCTAATCATTTATTCATCCTAGTCATCCTCTTATAATGCCACTAGTTAAATCCAATCATTTATTGTTCTCGGTCATCCCCTTAGGATGTCCTTAGTTGAAGCTAATCATTTATTCATTTTGGTCATCCACTTAAGATACCATTAGCCAAAGCTAATCATCAATCACAACTCGGTCATCCGTCTCGGATGTCATTAGCCATAGCTAATCATAAAACACAACCCGATTATCCTTCTAGGATGCTATTAGACGAAGCTAATCATTAACCAATCAAATGTTCCATAGACAACTTATAAAATCACTATAACATGATAATATATCCTTTGTAATGCTCATTCAAATGAATCATAAGAATTTGACATTCACTATAACATAATAGTAGACACTTCGTAATACTCGTACAAACGTTCTGAAATAACTTAGCGTTCATTAGATACACAACAATAGATCCTTTGTAATCCTTTGATGCAACCATATTATTCGATAGTTTTACCCAAATTTACCTAGTATTTTTCCTATGTTTTATATATAAAATGCCTTGATATTTTTTGTTTTATGTTTTGAAGGTACTTTTGGATGTAAGATTAAAAAAAAAAAGTAAATTGGAGATAATTGACATATTTAACCTCCAATCGATGTTTTGTGTAGAGCTTGAGCTCTAGAGGTTGAAACAAAATTATTCTAGTGGAATTAGAAAGCTAACATCAATACCTTTCATATATATATATGGAAAGAAAAATAAAAAGAGAAAGAGCATAAAAATCGTAGCCTTCAAAGACAAATCTCGCATTTTACCAGTGTTCACCTTCAACCATTTCGACTTGAATATCTTAAGCTACAGAAGTCCATTTGATGCAAACTCACTTTTAGTTTATTCTTGACTTGAAGACCTATCAGCCTACCAAATTTCCGCAGAAAAGGAGCTCATATGAGAGAGATATGATTTTTCCAAGATGACATATGAATTTTACCAACAAACAGGTTTTGTGAAGAAACAAGTCCAAAGTACTTCTCATATGTATGTATGTATGTATGTATGTATGTATGTATTATGTTTATGAAAGAGAGAAAAGTGTTTGGATACTAGTTAAAAGAGGGAATATTTACTAGAAATTATAGGGACAAATTAGATTTTAAGTAATGAAGGGGCAAAAGGGTAATTAAAGGAAAAATTAAAAATAAAAACACACACTAGATCTCTCTCTAGTTAGTTGGGAAATAAAATAAAATGGAGGAAGATTTGCTTTTTTCTTCAACAAAACATGAGATTTAAGGGTGAATTGAGAGAGTTGCTCACCACCATCATTACAAACACTTGTATTAGAGAAAGAGTGAAAGAAAAGAGAGGGAGAGGAGCTCTAGCATCAAGGAGGAATTAAAGGGAGAATGATAAAATTTTAACTAGTTTCAATATGAAGACTAGAATAACATCTAGTAAGAGGTTCTAGACCTATTTTTGAAAGAATTGAATTATAATTTGAATTCTTGATTGAAATGTCATAGCGTAATCAGATATTTCATTAACATAAATGTTGTGTAGATTGACCTTAGATGCTTGAATCAAATGTAAATGAGTATGAAGAATTTTAAAGATTTGGAATTAATGAGATCACAATGCATTTATATGTGTGCGCGCACACTTGTTGTAAAAGATAAAAGCATGTAGGATGTTTTGCAACTTTGATTATAATTAAAACATTGAATAGTGTTTAGAATCGATTATGATGAACCACCTTAAATTAGTTAGTTTTCAACCCATATTTGGAATCGCCCTTGATTTAAAATTCTAAATTTTCTTAAAGTAATGGGAATGAAAAGGATTGTAATAAATGGTTGCATGTGTGAGATTAAATTTAATTTGAAATAAACTAAATGAAAGATGATAGTTTTGGTTGAATAAGTCAAGATGATTGACATTGGTTAGTTTAAATTGTTAGATAAAAGTTTGGAAATGAGTAGTTTTTTGGTAACGACTATAAGAAGGAAATTTGATATGCATGTTGATACAGAAGAGGCTTCGAGAGTTGTGCAACAATAGGGGAAGCACTCTGAAATCTTTGACCGCAAGTAGGTGTTCAACACCTTAACATTTTCTTTTGTAAGATCATCGTTATTATATTTTGGATATGTTATGTAATTTTATATTTAAATTGTAATAATATATATATATATATATATATAGTGGAATTATTTTTGTTGATGGTATTAATGCCCAATAAAGGACAGTTGTAAACCCTGGGAAAAATAAAGGTTGTTTAAATTGCAAACTAACTACATAGGAAATAAAAGTGAAGAAATTCATGCATATGGTTAAATAAAAATAGGAATTTGGAAAAATTTTAATATAAATTTTTGGGTGAAATAATTCGAGACATTATAAATAAATCTGGTGATATTGAGGGTTAGATTGAATTGAAGAAAAAATAAACTTAAAAGAAATGGGGCCTAAGTGCAAATAAGAGAAATTATAGAGTATAGATACTCCTCTCCTCACCAAAAATCTGCAGCAACCATAAAGAAAATGAGTTTTTTTTATCCATTCTTACAAATTAAGAGAGAAACACCAAATTTCAAGAACCCATCCAAGATTAAGGGTTTATAGGTAGAATAAACAATTAGGGGCAAGGAATTAACAAGAAACTTTTGAACAAAAGAGGGAGGGGAGTGCCAGCTATCCATAGGAAAAAGGGGGAGTCGAAAATCTTTGACTGGTTGAAGATCAAAACCTTGATTCTTACTGGGTAAGATGTCATATTCCAAATCGGTGGGTGAGGGATTGGTAGTTGGCCTTATTAAGAGTGCTGGTTGCTGACACAACCAAAAGATTGATGTCTTATCCTAAGTATAGGAGTGTTGAAGTAATAAATAACCCGGCAAGACCGGGGTCGAACCACAGAGATGTTAATTGTATAAATTATAAATAACAATACAACAAGAACAACAACAATAACAACAATAATAACAATAATAGTAATAGTAATAATAATATTAATAGTAATAATAATAATAATAATACTCAGTACGTGGCGTTCTTATACCTGAGAATGATCTAAAAGATCGGGTCACAGGTTTCCAGCCCATATACTGAGTTTATGAAAAGATCAAAGGGGTATATTATATAATATAAACAGATTTCTGATGCGAATGAACAAGGCAAGACCAACAATGTCAGGATCCATGATCAAACACAGAGCATACTTAACGTACATAAAATATAACAAGAATGTAAATAATAATAATATTAGTAGTAGTAGTAGTAGTAGTAGTAGTAGTAGTAGTAGTAGTAGTAGTAATAATAATAAAAAAAAGAGAAGAGGAAGAAATTATTGAGAACTTTGAGATGGAAGATTACTGTAAGGATTAAACAATGATAAAAACAAATGTCAAGGTTAGAGGATCCACTAATGGTATTTCAAACAAGTATATTATAAACTCTTATTACTCAACTGGAAACCACACACAAAGGAGGTTCCAATTAGATTATAATTGTTAATATGATTACATTAATTATCTTGTTCAAGTAATGCCAATACTTGTAAATATTATCAAGTATTCATGGTAATAACTTATATTAACAACAAAGCAAGTTCCTTTCATAGCACAGGTGTAGGTTATACCATACGGTTGGGCTATGAAAGTGCCAAGTATTTGTTGTACCAAGGGTTGTTCAACACAAATCTAGATTAACCATTTAACAAGCAAGGTATTAGAAGTGAGCAAGATAATAAATATAAAACATGTTAGTATCAAGCATTAAAGTCCATATTGAGTTTATATTATACTTATTCTTACACCATTAGTGTAACCTTTTCACCTTGACATAATATATTTAGCTAAACATAATGAAAGAAAGAAACATAAATAAACAAGATAAGAACATAATTATATAAATAAAGGAAAGGACATTAAAAGCATAAACAAGAGATTAATATAACATCAAATAAAACTTAAACATTACAAAATACAAAGAAAGAGAGCAAGAGCATGATCTTGATCTGAACACCAAGATGCCTAAATGCATGGCAAATGCCTCTTTTTATAAACCAAAATTTGAAACTATTGATTTGATGAAAGTTGTAGACCTATGTCTTACTGAATCTGTGTAAAACTTTGAGATCATTTGGACATCCAGAACTCGATATATGACCCAATTACCGAACAGTGTTCCAGTTTGGACTGCACCAACATCTCTTTTCTAAGCTTCACCCTCTCTTTATCTTCACAATTTCAGTAGTTGAATTCATCAATCAATCCTTTGATTTATGTGATAGGCCTACATTTAAGATGAACATTTACCATATATTAAGACATTTTATAGTATCAAACTTGTTATTATAAAACATGCTTTAGTTAAGGAGTTATTAATACTTCAAGTGCAAAATGATGATATAAAACCTTGATAAACATGCACTTTTAAGTACTAATCAATCGCTAACTTGTAATACGTGTTTCAGGGCGTCCGACTCATATACTAGCTCGCGTCACCAGGAACAAAACCATGAAGGCGGTAAGGCTCAAAGCGGATAATATATGGCAAGTTGGGCCGAGCTGTTACATTTGGTATCAGAGTCGACCTCAATGGCTGTCCGGTAGTGTCGTTAGGGTCGTCGGGCTCCTTAAAGGGGGTGGATTGTCATATCCCACATCGGCGGGTGAGGGATTGGTCATCAACCTTATTAAGAGTGTTGGTTGCTAACTTGTCATACGTGTTTTGAGGCGTCAGGCTCATATGTGGGCTTGCATCACTAAGAACAAAACCGTGAGGGCGGTAAGGCCCAAAACAGACAATATATCACAAGTTGGGCTGAGATGTTACATAAGATATTCTAATCATGGTCATATAAGTCGTTTTAAATTTGATTATGAATTGATGCCTTGATGTTGAATTAGAGATTAGGGTTCTTAGACTTGAATTGGGGAAAATATAATAGATGTTAAAATAAAGTTAATTCATGTGTTATATACGATTGGGGACATGAAAGAATGATAATTTACCTAGAAAATATAGTTTGTGAATGTTATGTGTGAATGGAAGGGCAGACGAATTTTGTAAGATCCCACATCGGAAGCGAGCGTCTAGAGCCAGGGCCTTATAAGTGTATGCTCACCTTAACTAGTAGGACGCGTTTTGGGAAGTCAGGCCTCACGGTGGGCTCGCTTCTGCAAGGACAAACCCGTGCGGGCCTGTGGGACCTAAAGCGGACAATATCTTGCTAGTGAGGTGGGGTGTTACATTTGGTATCAGAGCCGAGGACGGCTCGTCTTAAGGTGGTGGGATTGTAAGATCCCACATCGGAAGCGAGCGTCCAGAGCCAGGGCCTTATAAGTGCATGCTCACCTTGACTAGTAGGACGCGTTTTGGGAAGTCAGGCCCCACGGTGGGCTCGCTTCTGCAAGGACAAACCCGTGCGGGCCTGTGGGACCCAAAGCGGACAATATCTTGCTAGTGAGGTGGGGTGTTACAAATTTGGACAGGCTTATCTCCTGACTTTCGATGAGATTTCGAGTAGGAGGATGAAGGAATTAGGAATAGGTTCCTCATAGAAATTGTAATTTTGGATGTTGACTAACTAAAGAAATTGCTTTTGCTCAATTTCGAGCTATAGAACTCCACTTATGGGTCACCAACTAAGACTGGGTCATGACAGACCATGTAGCGCAGTAGGACTGATTAGTTAATGAGCAATTTTGACTATCTTGGGGGCAGAACTGGGTTCTCTTTTCTTAAAAAACTTGTAGCCTCGTATCTTATCTTTCCAACAAGACCAATCTCGCTTGAAACAAAATTCTATAACTCTGGATATAGTTAAAAAATATGAGAAGAGGTCGAAATGAAGTGATTCCAGTGGCATTAAAAAGCTAACATCCATACCTTTCTGGACATCTAAGGCAAGAAAATAAAATAAGGAAGAGAATGAAAATCACAACCTTCAAAGTAAAATCTCGCAATCTGCCACTGTTGACCTTTGGCCATTCCAACTTGAATATCTAGAGCTACAGAAGTCCAATTGATGCAAACTCAATTTTTTTGTTTTCTTGACTCATAGGTCTATCAAAGAACCAAATTTCAACCAAAAAAAATTTCATATGATGGAGATATGAGTTTTCAAAGATGACAACTGAATTCTGCCAACAAACAAGTTTCGTGAAGAAACGAGCCCAAATTACATTCTGAAACATCTAAATTGATATCCAAGTTTTTATTTAAGCAATTTAGCTCCTCTAAGTCAAAGCTTGAAGATTTCATACAAGGCTATTTATCATTTTTTTGGAAAATAGTTATTGAAGTACTTAAATGTAAATAGTCTACTTAAGGGAGGACTATTTTGTAAAATAGAGACTAGGATTTCCTAGGTTATAAAAAGAATGAGAGAAAAGAAGGAGGGTTGTAAAAACCCGGCTTTCCAAGCCCAAAACAACAGTAAATTTTTTTTTTTTTTATATTTAATACACATGGTGCCGGTAATCAAAGAACTGGAATCCTCACATCATCAAAATACAATCCATACAATCAACATTTCATTTAAAAGCGAATCTTACACAAACACATAATATTAAGGTTGCATGATTTGAAGTTCATATTAAAAATATATACATAGACCTGAGTTTGCATTCTTATCCTACTAATAGCCATCACAATTTTAAACAAAAAGGATCTAATAAAAGTTATACATTCAGTACATTGATCCATACAAAATACATTGTGATTTAGAATGCATCTACTTAATTCCTTGCAAAAGTAGGTTCTCGTGTATCGGGTATCCTAGACATCTCGTTGGTGTGACGTCCCTGCAGCAGTACAAAACATTTAAGAGAATGCAAATACTTAATATTAATAATAATGGTAACTAACGGTCTGGCAATTAAATAAAGCATTAACAATTACAATTTCTTCATGTATTTGATGTAACAACTAGTAGTACATATAGATACACAAGTTTTGGATGCCATTCGCCGAAACTAGTCATTCATTTGTCCCAGCCATCCATCCGGATTCCATAGCGATAGCTGCGTCGCTACCGATCCAAAATTGGCAGCAGAAACTACATCGCTGCCGATCAAGGAATCGGCAGCGAAAACTGTGTCGCTGCCGATTTCTGTATCGGTAATGAAACTAGGTCGCTACCGACTTCTGTATTGGCAGCGAAGACTGCATCGCTGCCGATCCAGAATCGGCAGCGAAAACTAGGTCGCTGCCGATTTCTGTATCGGCAGCGAATACTGCGTCGCTGTCGATCCAGAATCGGCAGCGGAACTGCGTCGCTGTCGATTTCTGCATCGGCAACGAAATCATTCCTTTATCCCAGCCATCCATTCGGACGCCATTAGCCAAAGCTAATCATTATTTGTCCCGGCCATTCGTTTGGATGCCATTAGCCGAAGCTAATCAGTCCTTCATCCCGGCCATCCATTCGGATGCCATTAACCAAAGCTAATCAGTCTTTGTCCCGGCCATCCGTTCGGATGCCATTAGCCGAAGCTAATCACTCATTTGTCCCGCCCATCCATTCGGATGCCATTAGCCGAAGCTAATCAATCTTTATCAACAATTAAGCGTTCGACAATTTAATATCGGTTCTAACAATATGGTAGTACTCAAGTTAAAATATTTCAAGATTCAACGTATGAAAAAGAAAGGTGCAAGTCACCTACCTGCTCCACCTGTGAGTTGTTCCTGTCTTGATGATGGTCCAATCCCGATCGCACCACCTAAGACATCAATGGTCACAAATCAGCACAGTTGTATTTATTTTATTTTTGAATCATATTCATCATCACACTTATTTCAAGAGTTCATATGTTCACATTCAAGTGTTCCATATTTTACACCATCATATCATGAAATTGTTACTAGCATTTAAGTCATTCCTGCCTGTAACACCCCACCTCACTAGCAAGATATTGTCCGCTTTGGGTCCCACAGGCCCGCACGGGTTTGTCCTTGCAGAAGCGAGCCCACCGTGGGGCCTGACTTCCCAAAACGCGTCCTACTAGTCAAGGTGAGCATGCACTTATAAGGCCCTGGTTCTAGACGCTCGCTTCCGATGTGGGATCTTACAATGCCTAGTGAAATTACGATTTTAGAAGGCGTAAGGTGTATCCTTCATTGAGTCTATGATGATAAGTAAAACAATATTATAATGTAGGGTAATGATGGTGCTAAAATTATTTTTGGTTAAATGTCACATGAAGTACCATGTCAAATAGTAGTCTTCTAACCAACAATGTTTGAAATAAATAAAGGTTATGTCAAAAAGAAAAGAAAAGAAAAGAAAGAGATGTTATGTGTGGAGCAGAGGATGATACAACTTATGTGAAGTGATTAATGAGGGTGATAGAGTAAGCTTAGAAGTCAAGTGATGATGGTGGTTTATAATTGTTGGTACAAATGAAACTATGAATACTATGGTAGAATGAGAGTGAGGGAGGAGGGGCTTAGAAGGATTGGATTTATAATTATATAACTCTAAGGAACCAGTGATGGTTATCATGGTTAGAAATCCTAAGAATGAGAACTATCGTTAAGGCCCTAAAGAGAGAGATGAGGTGGATTGTTTTGATAAGTTCACGAACAAATGAAGGTTATGTTATATATAGCATAATGATGTGTGAGTAAAGGCTATAATAACATTATTATAGTGTAAGAATGGTGGCTGAATTATGATGATATAATTGTATGTAGAAGGTAGTAGTTTCAATGTTGGGACTATACATAAATGGTTATTGTCGTAGACAACATGTAATGGTATGATCTAAGTTAGTTCGTTATGATGTAAAAGTGGAACTGTAACGGTTGACAACATAAGAACTCGTACTCTAAGATCAGAGTCAGTGGATGGTTATGGATATCCAAATCAGATACACAAGAAACATGGCTGAAAGAAAATAGTAAGGATGAGATAAGCATTTAACAAGTTAAATTTGATGTCAAGCTTAAACTGGAACCTAAATTTTGAGGACAAAATTTCTTAAGGAGGGGAGAATGTAAACCTCCGTAAATAAAAATAAATAATAAGAACAATAATAATAAAAAGAAAGAAAAAAAAACAACACATAGGATCGAAGTAATGACGTTTCGATGAGTAATGGATATTCGGTATGAAAGAAGTGAATAAATAGTAGGAATGACAATAAATGTGTCATGTGAGAGAGAGAATGATTTCCATAAAAAAATTTAAAGATATTGTTGAAGTCGAAAAGAGAGTCATGATGTTTAGTTTAAAACTTGTAACGTTGGCGAAACCAGTGATGAGGTTTCAATGGATGAAAGAATAAGAAAACAAAAATAATAATAATAGAAGATATGTAAACCCTGGTCAAAACACGTATTTTGACAAATTAATGATAAATGTGGTAATATTGAATTTATTGAGTATAATTAAGGGGAAATGTCATGAGGATCTAAGTAAATAAAATAATGCATGAAATTTAGATTTTTGTGTAAAAGACACTAACTATCTATTTTTACGATATCGATGATATATCTCAATCCGACCGTTGGATTGGGTTGAAATTTTGTAAGGAATCTCCAGACATATTGTTTTATATTAGGTTAAAAGTTCGTGTTAATCGGAGTTGGAAAAGATTTACGAAAAGTACTGAAAATCGGGTAAATGAAAGAAGATGACACAAGGGGCATTTTTGTAATTTTATCAAAACAAATACTCTCCTCTCCTCTCTTTAAAACCAGAACACATTCTCTGCAAATGAAAAAGGAAATAGGAGGGAGACCATTTGTTTTGTCCCATTTTCTTCATTTTCTCTTCATCTCTTCAAGCTAAATCAAAAGGGAGTGTTCTTAGGAGGATCCTATCCAAGAAAACAAATTAAATAACAACTTAGAGAGTTATAGAGCTTGAGAGAAACAAAGAGAAGAAGCTGGAAATTGGAAGAGGAGGACATGATTTTTGTAAATTTTTGCAAGAATTCATTGAAATAAGTTAAAGTAGCAAAGGTAAGCAATATACCCTTTAGTAATTTCGTTTTCTCTCTTGTTCTTGCATGAGGAGAAGAAAACCCCCAAGTTTAAAATTCTAGGGTTCATATAAATATTTTGGGGGAGTAATTGTTCATGTGAATTTCGAGATTTAATTGCATGAAAATGGCTTGATTTGCTGAAAAATAGAGAGAATCAATTGATTTGAAACTATGGGTTTTGGGATTTGCAACAGGGCAGGCACTTCGGCAGCCATAGTTTGACTTTCCACCGTTGGATGAAATTGCTTTTTGGATATATTATTATGCTCAATGTCACCTACATTCTGACCGGAGAGATTGTAAATATCAGACTTCGTTTGAGGGCTGTCACCAGAGGAACATTTCTAGAAATTCACACTTCAAGATAGCCTTGTTCGTCAGCTGTTATATCATCATTCCACCGTTGAATTGGTCTGGATTTTGGATATGTTGTTCATCCAGATGTTATATAAATTCAGAACGGCTTAGATCAGAAAAGAACACTCCTACCAGAAATTGTACTTCCTGAACAGCAGGTCTCCAAATTTCAGGTCAGTCCGTTATTGTTCTGATATCAGGAGTTTTAACCGTTGGATGTATGTTAATTTTGGATATGTTATTATTCTCAATGTCACCTGCATTCTGACCGGAGGGATTGTAAATATCAGACTTTTTTTTAGGGCTGTCACCGGAGAAACATTTCTGGAAAATCATCCTTCAAGACAGCCTTGTTCGTCAACCGTTATGTACTTCCTGAATAGCAGGTCTCCAAATTTCAGGTTAGTCCGGTATTGTTCTGATATCGAGAGTTTTAACAGTTGGATGTATGTTAATTTTGGATATGTTATTCTAATGACGATGATGTATAATTCCACCGTTTGGATGTATTGAATTCTAAATTTAAATAATGATGTTTTAAGTTTGGTTTGAGAAATATTGAATGAGAATATGAGGGTTAGCATAAAAAATATGTTTTGGGACTAAGGATAATGTTAATGGGTGTAATGATGATGGTTGTGTTTGTGTTCTGTTTGAGTCATGTTTGATGTGTTGATAAGTGATGGTATAGTTAAATTCTATAAAGAATAGTGATTGACTAATATTTTGGTTGTGTTAGAATGGAAAATCATGTTGTAAGTTGAATTATGATATAAGGAATCATTTTGAGTGTGCTTTTGGAAAAATTTGGCATGTGTAGTCATTGATAAAATTTAAGTTAAATTACATTGTTTGGTGATAGATTAAATGTCTTGGGATGAAAAAAAATCGGTGACGAAAAGTAATGCCATTTGGACATTGAAGATCATTGATGAAGAATTGAATTAAATGGACGTTTAATTTAAATGACAAGTACGAAAATAAAATACATTCATGGAAATTGTTTACGGAAGTATTTGATTTTGTGAATTTATGAATATTATGAATAAATCGGGAAGATTCAATAATGATTCAGAATGTTATATTAAAAATGTAGGAGAAGCATTCACTCGACTTCTCAGGAGCTCGTATAGTAGGAGCTTTGCAGGAGGGGCACAACAACAACAAGGAAGAGCGAGTTGAGCTTCTGCAGCTGGTAGGTGTTCTATACCTACACTTTTTACGTAACGTTAATTTACGAACTTATTAAATTCTTGTTCTTTGCGTCTATGGATGAAACCACAAAGAGAGAGGATAAAGTGAAATAAACAAGAAATTAAAAATGGATTTGAGTACTTGACTGGGTTAAGAATATGAATTACACTAATAGACTTCGTTGATGATCATTCCTCGAACTTGATTAGCCGGTCCCGAATGCGGAGGCTAATGATGTTAGTAAGGTTTACTAACATCGGGCTTAAATGTTGACAAATGGTTGATTAGCTTCGGCTAATAGCATCCGAATGGATGACCGGGATGAAGGACTGATTAGCTTCGGCTAATGGCGTCCGAATGGATAGCCAGGACAAATGAATGATTACCTTCGGCTAATGGCATCCGAATGGATGGCCGGGACAACGAATGATTAGCTTTGGCTAATGGCATCCGGATGGATGGCCGGGATAAACGAATGATTAGCTTTGGCTAATGACATCCGGATGGATGGCCGGGAGAAACGAATGATTAGCTTTGGCTAATGACATCCGGATGGATGGCCGGGACAAACGAATGATTAGCTTTGGCTAATGGCATCCGGATGGATGGGCGGGATAAATGAATGATTAGCTTCGGCTAATGGCATCCGAATGGATGGCCGGGACAACGAATGATTAGCTTTGGCTAATGACATCCGGATGGATGGCTGGGACAAATGAATGATTAGCTTTGGCTAATGGCATCCGAAGTGGATGACCAGGGTGAGTGAAAGGTTAATGATATTGACCGGTGCTGTCAATATCGGCAATCACACGAAACTTGATTAGCCGGTCCCAAATGCAAATCATCCCTGAAAATGAGGGATACTGAACTTGATTAACTATTCGGGTGAGAATAGTTAATGATATTGACCGATGCTGTCAATATCGGCAATCACATGAAACTTGATTAGCCGGTCCCGAATGCGGAGGCTAATGATGTTAGTAAGGTTTACTAACATCGGCATAATCATCCCTGAAAACGAGGGGTACTGAACTTGATTAACTATTCGGGTGAGAATAGTTAATGATATTGACTGGTGCTGTCCATATCGACAATCACATGAAACTTGACTAGTTATTCTTCAAGTGAGAGCTAATGATGTCAAGAATCTTGACATCAACATTTTCGGAAATATTCCAAGATATTATGGAAAGAAAAATCTGATTGGCTATTTCATGTTAGAAATAGTCGATAACATCAATCAATGGTATTAATTTTGACGTTTATAATGAACTTGATTAGCCGATCCTAATATGAGAGACTAATTACACTAATGAAAATTTATTAGTATCAGCATTCCCTTCCAAGTTTTAGGGGAGAGGTAATAATTAAAAATATTAATGAAATGGGGATTGACATCTTGATAGGATTATTCATTCGGCCTTGAAGAGGCGGATATTGATTGGAAATTATGGAATAAAATGGGCGGAGGAACTAGTTACCCGGTGATGGGCTAGTGGCATTAGTTTTGTTTTCTAATGACCGGAATATACAACTTGAATTAAACTTACTTGTGTGGTGTTACTAGTGTCAGGATGACTGACTTATCAGATTATAAATGGAATGTTGGATGATACCTAATTGTTAAACAAAAATGGTAATTTGTGTTTATATCATGGATTATTAGAGAGAGAGAAAAAAAGAAACTGATGAGGATCTAATTCTTGTGAAGGATGGAGGCAAATATCATATCGCTTGGGACGTGAGAGCAGAAGTTCATTAACCATGGTAGGTGTTATACACTTAAGGAATGCAAGAATATATATATATATATATGATGTATTTTGAATTGATTGGAAAGAATTGTAATTGATATAATTTGAGAATCATGTCCTGCGCACAGGGAGGATGTCAAAGAAATTATGACCAATAATGTAAATATGTTGTATTAAGGTTTCATGTTGTTACTGGCATGATAAGAATTTAGTGATAATTATAATAGTGTAATAAAATGCCAATAATAGTCATATTATTCGAAGATGGATCGGATGTGAATATTGTGAAAGTGATGACAGGTTCCATGATAATGAGCGATTTTACTAAAAATCTAAAGAAACATTGGAATGTGTTGAAATGGACACAAGAAATATGTAAGTGGAATATATTTATAAACTAAAATTGGACCGAAATCATGATGAGTTTGACAACTTATATGGAAAAGCCATAATAGGTATATTAGATGTTGGGATTGAAATTGATATAAAGAGATAGAGTAAGAGGGAGAGAAATCACATGGTAGATATTATAATGAATTAAATGTGCTCATGAGGTGAAACAAGACACAAAATGAAAATGTTGAATTATTATAATGAATTAAATGCGCTCATAAGGTGAAACAAGACACGAAATGAAAATGTTGAATGATTCTAGGAAGGATGGATAGAGACGTAATAATGGAAGGATAAATGAGAATTTCAAGGAACTATGATTGCATATCGTTGAATATATGTTTAACTTCGTGCATGTATTGTGTGATTTTCCTTTTATGCTATATTTATTATATACATTATGAAATTGCAGGTCCTTCAGATTCACACCAAGAGTAGCGTTTCAGGTCCTCTAGTTTCCTTTTGCATGATTGAATAAGAAGATGAACATTAATGTATTTTGTCATTAAGGAACTAAATGACTTGATATGTAATAGTACTCTTTTTACATTAAGTGTCGGGACATAAAAATGTATTATTCTGTATTTGTAAATCTTAGTTTGCTTACTTGCAATTATTATGAATTATGTGTGTTAATGGGAAAGAAATGAGCATGCGAAATGTGAGGCATGTACCGTGAATGATGTGTTGTTGAGGTTCTACATGATTATGATGTGATTGAGAAATAAGTATAATTGTACAAGATGATTGTCGATAACTTGGGACCTCCAGATATAAAGGAAACTCTGCCAAAATTTCAATGGAAATTTCGGCAAGTCTCCGATAAGTTCAGTGGATAAAAAAAAAACCCATTTTTTTAAAAGTTAATGCTCAAAGTTCTTTTATGAATGTACGAAATTACAGGGCGTTACAGTTGGTATCAGAGCCGAGGATGGCTCGTCTTAAGGTGGGGGGATTGTAAGATCCCACATCGGAAGCGAGCGTCCAGAGCCAGGGCCTTATAAGTGCATGCTCACCTTGACTAGTAGGACGCGTTTTGGGAAGTCAGGCCCCACGGTGGGCTCGCTTCTGCAAGGACAAACCCGTGCGGGCCTGTGGGACCCAAAGCGGACAATATCTTGCTAGTGAGGTGGGGTGTTACATTTACATTAACAACATGAAACCTTAATACAACATATTTACATTATTGGTCATAATTTCTTTGACATCCTCCCTGTGCGCAGGACATGATTCTCAAATTATATCAATTACAATTCTTTCCAATCAATTCAAAATACATCATATATATATATATATATTCTTGCATTCCTTAAGTGTATAACACCTACCATGGTTAATGAACTTCTGCTCTCACGTCCCAAGCAATACGATATTTGCCTCCATCCTTCACAAGAATAAGATCATCATCAGTTTCTCTTTTTTTTCTCTCCAATAATCCATGATATAAACACAAATTACCATTTTTGTTTAACAATTAGGTATCATCCAACATTCCATTTATAATCTGACAAGTCAGTCATCTTGACACTATTAACACCATACAAGTTTAATTCAAGTTGTATATTCCGGTCATTTGAAAACAAAACTAATGCCACTAGCCCATCACCGGGTAACTAGTTCCTCCGCCCATCTTATTCCATAATTTCCAATCAATATTCGCCTCTTCAAGGCCGAATGAATAATCCTATCAAGATGTCAATCCCTATTTCATTAATATTTTTAATTATTACCTCTCCCCTAAAACTTGGAAGGGAATGCTGATACTAATAAATTTTCATTAGTGTTATTAGTCTCTCATATTAGGATCGGCTAATCAAGTTCATTATAAACGTCAAAATTAATACAATTGATTGATGTTATCGACTATTCTAACATGAAATAGCCAATCAGATTTTTCTTTCCATAATATCTTGGAATATTTTCGGAAATGTTGATGTCAAGATTCTTGACATCATTAGCTTTCACTTCAGGAATAACTAGTCAAGTTTCGTGTGATTGCCGATATGGACAGCACCGGTCAATATCATTAACTATTCTCACCCAAATAGTTAATCAAGTTCAGTATCCCTCATTTTCAGGGATGATTATGCCAATGTTAGTTAGATTCAGGATGTCATTAGCCAAAGCTAATCATTCGTTGTCTCAGCCATCCATTCGGATGCCATTAGCCGAAGCTAATCATTCATTTGTCCCGGCTATCTATCCGGATGCCATTAGCCGGAGCTAATCATTCCTTCATCCATTCGGATGCCATTAGCCGAAGCTAATCAACCATTTGTCAACATTTAAGCCCGATGTTAGTAAACCTTACTAACATCATTAGCCTCCGCATTCGGGATCGGCTAATCAAGTTCGAGGAATGATCATCAACGAAGTCTATTAGTGTAATTCATATTCTTAACCTAGTCAAGTACTCAAATCCATTTTTAATTTCTCGTTTATTTCACTTTATCCTCTCTCTTTGTGGTTTCATCCATAGACGCAAAGACCAAGAATTTAATAAGTTCGTAAATTAACGCTACGTAAAAAGTGTAGGTATAGAACACCTACCAGCTGTAGAAGCTCAACTCGCTCTTCCTTGTTGTTGTTGTGCCCCTCCTATACGAGCTCCTGAGAAGTCGAGTGAATGCTTCTCCTACATTTTTAATATAACATCCTGAATCATTATTGAATCTTCCCGATTTATTCATAATATTCATAAATTCACAAAATCAAATACTTTCATAAACAATTTCCATGAATGTATTTTATTTTCGTACTTGTCATTTAAATTAAACGCCCATTTAATTCAATTCTTCATCAATGATCTTCAATGTCCAAAGGGCATGATTTTTCGTCACCGATTTTCTTTTGTCCCAAGACATTTAATCTATCACCAAACAATGTAATTTAACTTAAATTTCATCAATGACTACACATGCCAATTTTTCCCAAAACCACACTCAAAATGATTCCTTATATCATAATTCAACTTACAACATGATTTCCCATTCTAACACAACCAAAATATTAGTCAATCACTATTCTTGATAGAATTTAACTATACCATCACTTATCAACACATCAACACATGACTCAAACCGAACACAAACACGACCATCATCATTAAACCCATTACCATTATCCTTAGTCCCAAAACATACTTTTTATGCTAACCCTCATATTCTCATTCAATATTTCTCAAACCAAACTTAAAACATCATTATTTAAATTTAGAGTTCAATACATCCAAACGGTGGAAGTATACATCATCATCATTAGAATAACATATCCAAAATTAACATACATCCAACGGTTAAAACTCCCGATATCAGAACAATACCGGACTGACCTGAAATTTGGAGACCTGCTGTTCAGGAAGTACATAACGGCTGACGAACAAGGCTGTCTTAAAGGGTGATTTTCTAGAACGGTTCCTCCGGTAACACCCCTAAAAAACATTCTGATATTTACAATCCCTCCGGTCAGAATGTAGGTGACATTGAGAATAATAACATCTCCAAAATTAACATACATCCAACGGTTAAAACTCCCGATATCAGAACAATAACGGACTGACCTGAAATTTGGAGACCTGCTGTTCAGGAAGTACAATTTCTGGTAGGAGTGTTCTTTTCCGATCTAAACCGTTCAGAATTTAGATAACATCTGGATGAACAATATATCCAAAATCCAGACCAATCCAACGGTGAAATGATGATATAACAGCTGACGAACAAGGCTGTCTTGAAGTGTGATTTTCCAGAAATGTTCCTCCGGTGACAGCCCTCAAACGAAGTCTGATATTTACAATCTCTCCGGTCAGAATGTAGGTGACATTGAGCATAATCACATATCCAAAAATCAATTTAATCCAACGGTGGAAAATCCAACTATGGCTGCCTAAGTGCCTGCCCTGTTGCAATCCCAAAACCCATAGTTTCAAAGCAATTGATTCTTTCTATTTTTCAGCACATCAAGCCATTATCATGCAATTAATCTCGAAATTCACATGAACAATTACCCCCCCCAAAATATTTATATGAACCCTAGAATTTTAAACTTGGGGGTTTTCTTCTCCTCATGCAAGAACAAGAGAGAAAAACGAAATTGCTAAAGGGTATATTACTTACCTTTGCTACTTTAACTTATTTCAATGAATTCTTGCAAAACTTTACAAAAATCATGTCCTCCTCTTCCAATTTCCAGCTTCTTCTCTTTGTTTCTCTCAAGCTCTATAACTCTCTAAGTTGTTATTTAATTTGTTTTCTTGGATAAGATCCTCCTAAGAACACTCCCTTTTGATTTAGCTTAAAGAGATGAAGAGAAAATGAAGAAAATGGGACAAAACAAATGGTCTCCCTCTTGTTTCCTTTTTCATTTGCAGAGGACGTGTTCTATTCTTAAGGAGAGGAGAGGAGAGTATTTGTTTTGATAAAATTACAAAAATGCCCCTTGTGTCATCTTCTTTCATTTACCCGATTTTCAGTACTCTTCGTAAATCTTTTCCAGCTCCGATTGACACGAAATGTGAACCTATAATAAAACAATATGTCTGGAGATTCCTTACAAAATTTCGACCCGATCCAGCGGTCGGATTGAGATATATCATCGATATCGTAAAACTAGACAATTTGTGTCTTTTACACAAAAAATTGAATTTCATGCATTAATTTATTTACTTCGATCCTCATGACATTTACCCTTAATTTATACTCAATAAATTCAATATTACCACATTTATCATTAATTTGTCAAAATACGTGTTTTGACCGGGGTTTACATATCTTTTTTTTTTTTCTTATTCTTTCATCAATTGAAACCTCATCACTGGTTTCGCCAACGTTACAAGTTTTAAACTAAAAATCATGACTCTCTTTTCGACTTCAACAATATCTTTAAATTTGTTTATGGAGATCATTCTCTCTCTCACATGACACATTTATTGTCATTCCTACTATTTATTCATTTCTTTCATACCGAATATCCATTACTCATTGAAACGTCATTACTTCAATCCTATGTGTTGTTTTTTTATTCTTTATTTTTATTATTATTGTTCTTATTATTTATTTTTATTTACGGGGGTTTACATTAAATGTAACACCCCACCTCACTAGCAAGATATTGTCCGCTTGGGGTCCCACAGGCCCGCAAGGGTTTGTCCTTGCAGAAGCGAGCCCACCGCGGGGCTTGACTTCCCAAAACGCGTCCTACTAGTCAAGGTGAGCATGCACTTATAAGGCCCTGGCTCTGGACGCTCGCTTCCGATGTGGGATCTTACAATCCCCCCACCTTAAGACGAGCCGTCCTCGGCTTTGATACCAAATGTAACACCCCACCTCACTAGCAAGATATTGTCCGTTTTGGGTCCCACTAGCCTGCACGGGTTTGTCCTTCCAGAAGTGAGCCCACCGTGGGGCCTGACTTCCCAAAACGCGTCCTACTAGTCAAGGTGAGCATGCACTTATAAGGCCCTGGCTCTGGACGCTCGCTTCCGATGTGGGATCTTACAATCCCCCCACCTTAAAGCGAGCCGTCCTCGGCTCTGATACCTAATGTAACACCCCACCTCACTAGCAAGATATTGTCCGCTTTGGGTCCTACAGGCCCGCACGGGTTTGTCCTTGCAGAAGCGAGTCCACCGTGGGGCCTGACTTCCCAAAACGCGTCCTACTAGTCAAGGTGAGCATGCACTTATAAGGCCCTGGCTCTGGACGCTCGCTTTCGATGTGGGATCTTACAATCCCCCAACCTTAAGACGAGCCGTCCTCGGCTCTGATACCAAATGTAACACCCCACCTCACTAGCAAGATATTGTCCGCTTTGGGTCCCACAGGGCCGCACGGGTTTGTCCTTGCAGAAGCGAGCCCACCGTGGGGCCTGACTTCCCAAAACGCGTCCTACTAGTCAAGGTGAGCATGCACTTATAAGGCCCTGGCTCTGGACGCTCGCTTCCGATGTGGGATCTTACACTGCCTAGAAGACTTATTATAGAAATCGGCAGCGAGAACTGGTTCGCTGCGAGCTGCCGAATTCGGCAGCGACAACTGTTTCGCTGCCGGCAGCCAGTTCGGCAGCGACAACTGCATCGCTGTTGGTGCCACAGTTTCGTTACACAACGCATAACTCGGCAGCGAATATCAATTCGCTACAGGAAGTTCAGTTTCGACAGCGAAATAGAATTTCGCTGCACAACACACAAATCGACAGCGAATATCAATTCGCTGCAGGAGGTTCGGTTTCGACAGCGAAACAGAATTTTACTGCGTAACACACAAATCGGCAGCGAATATCAATTCGCTGCAGGAGGTTCGGTTGCGGCAGCGAAACATAATTTCGCTGCAGGAGGTTCAGTTGCGGCAGCGAAACAGAATTCCGCTGCACAATACACAAATCGGCAGCGAATATTAATTCGCTGCAGGAGGTTCAGTTGCGGCAGCGAAACAGAATTCCGCTGCACAATACACAAATCAGCAGCGAATATTAATTCGCTGCAGGAGGTTCAGTTGCGGCAGCGAAACAGAATTCCGCTGCACAACACACAAATCGGCAGCAAATATTAATTCGCTGCAGAAGGCTCAGTTTCGGCAGCGAAACAGAGTTTCGCTGCACAACACACAAATCGGCATCGAATATCAATTCGCTTCAGGAGGTTCGATTGCGGCAGCGAAACAGAATTTCGTTGTGGGAGGTTCAGTTGTGGCAGCGAAACATAATTTCGCTGCACAATACACAAATTGGCAGCAAATTTTAATTCGCTGCAGAAGGCTCAGTTTCGGCAGCGAAACAGAGTTTCGCTGCACAACACACAAATCGACAGCGAATATTAATTCGCTGCAGGAGGTTCGGTTTCGGCAACGAAACAGAATTTCGCTGCACAACACACAAATCGGAACCATCAATTTCAGCACATAATTCTTCAACAAAATTCCAGCAGAATACACACATGGAAGACCATCAATTACAGCATATAATCTTTCAATAAATTCCAGCATAACACATTAATTTCAGCACAACAACATCACAGCAGAACACCTTAATTTCAGCAACAACATCAAAGTAGAACACATTAATTTCAGCAACAACATCACAGTAGAACACATTATACCCCAGCAGAACACACACACACATGCATGCTGACCTACCGCATAGTTAAAGCCAGCCCTTTACCATGATTTGTTAGATGTTCTGAAATTGACTTTATTTCACTTCTGTTTGCTAGTTCTCCTAGTTAATTTCAGTTTCCTTCATAGCTGGCTTACGTCTTAGATCAATTTTTCTTAGGGTTTTTCTTCTTCATTTTTGTTTTTGATCTTAAGGGGGAGAGGAAGGGAGTTTCATGACCCATACCTTCTGAATTTAACTAAGTTTGAGGAAGGTTTGACACTATTCTTTTCTCTTAAGCTACTGGTTCTCCTCCTTCTTCTTCCTCTCACGTTTTCCAGCTCTCTTTTTCCTCTCCTCTATGCAGCTGCCCACTCCTCTCTCAAGGTCTCATCTCTCCCTCACAAGCTCACAAGGCAATCTCTACTGGTTTGATTCACGTTTCTATTGTGAAAGGGGAAGGGAAGAATGGCATGCAGCTACTGGTTTGGGAAGAAGATGGGTCATTCTCTCTCCCCTCTTTGTATTTATACTACCCATCAAATGAAATGGGTTGTTTGGGGGTTGGTTTAGGTGTGTCCTTATCCTTGTTTGGTTTATCTAAAACCAGTTTTACCCCTCCCTCCCAGCTCTGCGTCACTGTGGATTGAGAAATCGGCAGCGAAAACTGCATAGCTGCCGACCAAGAAATGGGCAGCGAAAAATTGTGTCGCTGCCGATCAAGAAATGGGCAGCGAAAAACTGTGTCGTTGCCGATTTCTGTATCGGTAGTGAAGGCTGCGTCGCTGCCGATTTCTGCATCGGCAGCAAATATCGCATTCATCATCATCTCTCTCTCTCTCTCTCTCTCTATATATATATATATATATATATATATATATATATTCCTTTAGGTGTTTACAGGGGTAGCCAACCAAGAAGAGAAAAATGCCCCCTTCCTCTAAGAAACTCAAAATCATGCATTCGTCCTTCTTTTTTAATAGTTGTTCAACAAACATGCAAGGCTAAACTGGTTTTCTTGGCTGCAAGGACACAGAAACCTTCAGATTTAAAGAACTATGAGATTTATTTTACCTTTTATTTTTAGTTTATATGATGAATATGTTTGCTCTCCTATGCTTATTTTTCCTATGATTGTTTATTTTAATTCCTAGAGTGGACTCTAAGTTGTTATTGTAGACAATCTATTGCTAAGTTTGATATCAAAACCGGAGTTGTGATATATAAACTTGAGAAGCAATTGAGTTTAATAATTATGGTGGATCTACGTTATTAATCTTAGGGAGAACATTCAATCAAATCAAACATAGACTGCGAATAATTATGTTTTCTCTATTAATCAACTTATCTAGTTCTTAAGGCTGCCATTGAATTAAATTACTAGTGCGGACATTGTGGTTGTTTGATGGTTAGGGTTTGTTATACGGCGGATTCGTTAACTAACCAATGTTAAGAAGAGATAAATATTCAAATATAAATTGATATTTTGTTTCCATTATCAGTTCTGATTTCTGTAGGTGGATGTGTGCTTGTGACCAAGGTTTGTTCTTTTGATAATTTTAATTTGTTTTTAAAATTCCTTAACTCAACATTCTTTTGATTAATGCTATCAAGCAAATCCCCAAATATGCTAAATTCTTGAAGGAGTTGTGTACTACCAAAAGAGCCTACAAGCCAAAAGGCCACTAAATGGTAAGTATGGGTGAAGTTGTATCTGCTGTTGTTCAAAAGAATATGCATTTGAAGCAAAAAGACCCGGGTGCGTTTACTATCCCATGTGTTATTAGTAATGCTAGTTTTAAAAGGGTTTTATGCGATTTAGGTGCATCCATTAGTGTTATGCCTAAACATGTTTATGATTCTCTTAGTCTGAAGCCTTTGAATAAAACTAGTATTGTAATACAACTTGTGGATCATAGTTTTGTTTATCCACTTAGTGTGATAGAAGATGTCCTGGTCAATATTGATAGTTTGGTTATTCCATGTGATTTTTATATTCTTGATATGGAACGTGATTCTTGTGATTCATCAAACAACACTCTTATATTGTTTGGGAGACCATTCTTGTAAACTGCGAATATGAAAATTGATTGTGGTAAGGATACTTTGTCCATGGAAGTAAGAGATGAAATTATTGAATTTAATTTTCATGATGCAATGAGATATCCTTACAACAATAGTTGTTTTTGAGTTATGGCTATGATTTTACCGAGATAGAAGAGATGGAGAGGCACATATGTGTTTCTCAAAACGTGCACGAATCAGCATTGGCTTTGCAAGCTTTGTCAACCATTCCCCATGGTAATGTCTTTGTTGATTTAATACTTTCACTTAAAAAGCTTTTGCCATCTATTTTATAGGCTTTTGAGTTAGAGTTGAAACCTTTACCTGATAGAGTTGCCATCTATTTTATACACTTCTTGTTATCATAACAAAAGGTTTGACAAGTGCACAAGAGGAAAAACTTGTGAAGTTGTTGTGCAATCATAAAACAGGTATTGGATGGACTTTAGCCGACATCAAGGGCATTAGTCCCTCGATGTGTCTGCATCACATACTCTTGGAGTACAATGTGAAACCAACGAGGGAAATGCAATAAGAGAAATACAAAGGAGGTTGAATCTGCCTATGATGGAGGTAGTGAAAGCTAGAATTTTGAAACTATTAGAACAAGGAATAGTTCTTGGGCATGTTGTGTCTTTACGTGGATTAGAGGTTGATAAAGCTAATATAGATGTCATTTCATCATTGCCTTACCCCTCATGCATGAGGGAAGCTTGATCTCATTACCTTACCCCTCATGCATGAGGGAAGCTTGTTCTTTTCTTGGCCATGCAAGTTTCTACCGATGCTTTATCAAAGATTTGTCAAAGATTACAGCACCCTTGTGCAAATTATTAGCCAAAAAAAGTGGATTTTGTGTTTGATCAAGCACATAAAGATGCTTATGATGAGCTTAAGAGGTGTAGCACATCTGCCCCTATCATCCAACCACCAAACTGGGATGAGCTGATTAGTACTTAAAAGTGCATTTTATCAAGGTTTTATATCATCATTTTGCACTTGAAGTATCAATAACTCCTTAACTAAAGCATGTTTTATAGTAACATACCTAATAATATAAGATACCTTTAATTTATGGAAAATGTTCATCTTAAATGCAGGCCTATCACATAAATGAAAGGAATGATTGATGAGTTTAAGTATTGAAATTGAAAGGACAAAGAGAGGGCCAAACTTAGAAAAGAGATGTTGGTGCAGTCCAAACTGGAATATTGTTTGGTAATTGGGTCATATCTCGAGTTCTAGATGTCCAAATGACCTTAAATTTTAGGATAGATTTGTTAAGACATAGGCCTACAACTTTCATGTGGAGTCCAAGATCTAAAAAGACCGTTTTCAAGTCCAAATTATAGCAAAAATGGAGAAGTCTGAATCTGTCTTGCAGCCCAGACACTGTTCAGTGTTCAACTCATATCTCAAGTTCTAGAAGTCCAAATGACCTCAATTTGTTTTCCTGGAAAGATAAGACAATTTCCTATAACTTTCATAGTATAGGTGGATCCAGTTCTGATGCTATCAATGATGTTTTATTCAGACAAAAAGATAAGGATTTTCACCAAGTCAAGAGTTGGCCACCCACTCAACAATTAGTCATCAAATCAATAGTTCCAAATTTTAGCCTATAAAAAGAGGCATTTGCCATGCATTTAGGTGCTTGATTGTTCAAATCAAGAACTTGTTCTTGCTCTCTCTCTTTATATTTTTTTTTTGTAATTCTTAAGTTTTGCTTTCATTAATATCTTGTTTATGCTTTTCATTTCCTTTCCTTTACTTAGTTAACTTTATCTTATTTATGTTCTTGTTTTGTTATTTATGCTTCTCTTCTTCATTATGTTTAGCTAAGTTCATTATATCAAGGTGAAAAGGTTACACTAACGGTGTAAGAATAAGTATATTATAAACTCAACATGGACCTTAATGTTTAATATTAACATATCTTATCTTTTTATCGTACTAATTCTTAATATCTTGCTTGTTAAATGGTTAATCTAGATTTGTGTTGTATAACACTTGGGACAACAAATGCTTGGCACTCTCATAGCCCAACCGTATGGTATTATCTACACTTGTGCTATGAAAGGAACTTGATTTGTTGTTAACATAAGTTAGCATCATGAATTCCTGACTATATTTAAAAGTTTGGTGTTATTTAAATAAGATAATTAATATGATCATGTTAACAATTTATAATCAGCTATTAATGACAAATCATGAGCCTTTCGAGATAATGTGTGATACGAGTGACTATGCAATAGGAGTTGTGCTTAGGTAAAGAATATGGAAGAATTTGCATGTGATCACATATGCATCCCACATGTTGGAAGGAGCACAATGCAATTACCATGCAACTAAAAAAGGAACTTTTTGTAATAGTGTTTGCTCTTGAAAAATTCAGGTCATATCTACTTGGTACAAAAGTCATTGTTTTTACTAATCATGCAGCTTTAAGGTATCTTTTGAAGAAAAGGAGTCCAAACCAGGATTGATTAGGTGGATCTTGCTTTTACAAGAATTTGATCTTGAGATCAAAGACAAAAAAAGGTGTCGAAAACCATGTGGCTGATCACTGAGCCGACTGAGGATTGATGATATACAAACCAAAACAATAAGAGAAACATTCCCCAATGGGCATTTTTCTATGTTTTACATTCCTCTACAAGACCATGGTATGTTGATTTGGTGAACTATTTAGTCACCAAAGAATTCCCTCCAGGTTTGTCTACATCCCAAAAGGACAAGTTATGAGCTGATGCTAAATATTATTTTTGGGACACTCCTTATCTGTGGAAATTTTGTGGATCAATTAGTTTGTTGATATGTAAAACAATAAGAATTTCATTCCATTCTCACCTTTTGTCATTCTTATTCTTGTGGTGGGCATTTTGGAGCAAAACAAACGGCCCACAAGGTACTTGAAAGTGGTCTTTATTGGCCTTCTATTTTTAAGGATGCAAATTACTTTTACAAACCATGTGAAAAATGTCAAAGAATAGGTAATACCACTTATAAGAATCAAATGCCTTTAACGAATATTCTTGTAAGTGAAATTTTTTATGTTTAAGGTATTGATTTTATGGGTCCATTTCCTTCTTTTGGTAATCTTTATATCCTTCTTGCTGTTGATTATGTGTTCAAATGGACTGAGGTGAAAGCCACACAAACTAACAATGCTAAGGTTATTTTAGATTTTGTCAGGACTCACATATTTGACAGGTTTGGAATCCCTAAAGCTATTATTAGTGATCGTGGCACTCATTTTTGCAATCTTTCAATGGAAGCATTACTCTGCAAATACCATGCGACTCATTGGACTTCCATAACCTACAACCCTCAAACGAATGGCCAACCTGAAATTTCAAATTGAGAAATAAAGTCCATTTTGGAGAAGACAGTGCAACCTAACCGGCAACATTGGAGTATTTGACTTTGATACAATCCAACCATCAAAGGATCCATTGGAGGTTCCAGTTGGTCTAGTTACTAGGCTTAGGGCTAAAAAGCTCAAAGAAGCTTTTAATGGACTTCTTCTAGATACATGGGCTAAGGTAGACTTCAAGAGAATTTGTAATAATAAAGAGTAAGCAATGATTAATCTGATTCATGTTCAAGAGGGGCTTGTTGGTGGAACCAAGACCATTACACAAGGATTGGGGGAAGAGGACTAGATTCGGACAGTTTGACTTAGATACTCTTTTAGTCATAAATGAAGCCCCAAATCAAATTTCGATGTTCTTCTAGTTAGGCAGGAAACTAGACTTCCATACCTTTCTAGTGGTATATGGCACACCTTCTAATTCATTAATATGAGAGAGAACCATTCATTGTAAGTTGAGATTTTGCTACTGCCAAACAGAATGCAGAAACAACGAACTTGTCTTATAATTAGTTGGGCTATCAAACTTTATTTATTTTGAAAGTAGACATTTTGTTTTGTTAATTTTAATTAGTTTGGGCTAGTTTTAGCTTGGGTTGATTATTATTTAAATTGGCCTTATGTGAGACCTCTTAGGGAAACTAGAGTTTTGGCTTGGAGTTTAAGTACTTTTTAGGAATAATTTTAGGGCATACTTTTTATGATATTTTTAGCATTGTAGTTGAATTTTGGTTGCTCAATCTTGGTTCTTGATTGAATTTTCAACTCTTTAATGAACTGACCATTCTTTGTTGTGAATTTATACTTCCTTTGCTCCTCTCCAAGTGTAGGCGTTGTGATCAAGTTGGTTTATAGTCTTGTTGCCTTGGAGCAAGTCTTCTATTGTGATAAGCTTATTCAAATCTCAACAAACTTGGATTAAATTGATCTTAGAGTTGCGAATTCCATTAAATTTTGGTAGGATTCGCATCAGATGGTATCAGAGCTGATCTAATCACAAGTTATATCGTTCAATTTGAGTTTTTATTGTTTTCTTGTTTTATTCTTATTTGACCACCTATATAAAAAAACAAATTAGGGATCTTACTTATTGCTTTGTTGAACACTTAATCATAAGTTAGTGTTCTTTTGATGCTTTTTGATTAAAATCAGCATACAAACCTAAGTTCTTGATTTATTTTTATTCTTGCCAACACACACACACACACACAAACACACAAAAGAGAGAGAGAAAAAAGTCACTTTATTTGAGTTTTGGCCGAATACATGCTTAAAGAAACCTGATCATTGCGCAATTGATTAGTCTTGATTCATGAATCTTTTAGTAGTCTTGATTATGTTTCTTGAAAATTTGGGTAGTTTAGTTGATTTCTTAAGTTTCTGGAATTTTCTTGAATTAAATCCTTAATTCTTGATAATTCATAATTGTTTAGCTCTTTTCTGATTATTTTTATTTCGTGTCTTTAAATCATCATATCATTCGTACAAATTTGCATTGATATTCGTGATTTTATCATCAAGTTTCGTCTTGTTAGTTTCGTAATTTCTTGCTTATTGAGTCTATATTGCGTTTATAAATTCACTGCATAGTTGGTTGTTTTTCTGAAATTGTTGCTAAGTGATCTTAAGAACTAAAGAAAGGCAATTTTTGAATGAAAAAAAAAAAAGGCATAGTGAGCATATTGGAGTGAAAAGCTGATATTTTTGTGTGAAACATGAGTGTGCGAGGTATTATTTTTATTTTTATTTTTATTGCTAACAATTTTATGCAGGTATAAAAAAAAGGAGATAATGTCTTCTAGTAGTGTGTCATTGAAAAAGAGAGGAATCCTAGAGGATGGGCTATCTAAAATGCAAAAACAGATGGAGTTCATGTTTGGAGAGATGATGAGTAGGTTTGAAAAATTGGATACTAAGGTTGAAAGTGGGCTTGGGAAAAAGGGTAGAGAAGCTAGGAAGAAGGAAAGTGTTGTTGGAAACTCTACAGAAGGAGTCGAAGATGATTTTAACCATGGTAGTTAGTTCCGTACATATAGGAATGAATTGTATGAGGCTCGACCAAAGAGGGGTAGAATTAGGCTAGATAAGGATTCTGGGCATAGGAGGAATTTTGATGATTTGGGTAATGTAGATCGAAACTTGGGTAGTATTAAGTTGAAAATCCCAGCATTGAAGGGAAAAACTGGCCCTGAAGCTTACTTAGAGTGGGAGAGAAAGGTAGAGATGATTTTTGACATTCATAGGTACTTAGAAGAGAAGAATGTTAAGTTAGATATAGTGGAGTTTACTGACTATGCCATGGTTTGGTGGGAGAGATTTGTGGTAAAAAGAAGAAGGAATAGAGAAAGACCATTAGCATATGGGAGGAGTTAAAGACAATAAGGAAGAAGAGGTTTGTTCTTAAACACTATTATCGAGAGTTGTTTAATCGTTTACAAATGATTACACATGGTAATAAGAGTGTGGAGGAGTATCATAAAGAATTAGAGATGGTCATGATTAGGGCTAATGCTAATGAAGATGAGGAAGTGACCATGTCTAGGTTTTTGAATAGCTTGAATAGAGACATAACTAATGTTGTGGAGTTGTAGTTATATGTTGATTTGGAGGACTTAGTATATTTAGCCATTAAGGTTGAAGGACAGTTGAAAAGAAAGGGTAGTACATGATTTGAAGCTTATAAAGGTCTTCTTCGGGTTGGAGAATGAATTATAGGAGAGAGGGTAGTGCACCAACGAAGCCATTAGTGACTTCCAAAAAAGCCAAACCTACCTCCATGAAGCAGCAGATTTCAGCCAATGATCAAAAACTTAGGGGAGAAGTCCAGTTGAAGCGTAATCATGATATAAAGTGTTTTAAGTGTTAGGAATTGGGACACTATGCATCAGAGTGTGCAAATCATTGAGTTATGATTATAAGGGATGATGGAGAGATTATGTTCGCTAGTGAGGAGTCTGATTGTGATGACATGCCACCACTTGAAGATGCTAGTGATTTAGAGTATGCTGTTGGTGCTAAAGTTTTGGTGATTAGAAGGTCGCTTAGTGTTCAGAATAAGGAGGATGATTTGGAGCAACAAAGGGAGAACATCTTCCATACTAGATGCCCAATTGATTAGTACTTAAAAGTGTATTTTTATCAAGATTTTATATCATCATTTTGCTCTTGAAGTATCAATAACTGTTTAACTAAAGCATGTTTTATAATAACATGCCTAATAATATAAGATACCTTTAATTTATGGTAAATGTTCATCTTAAATGCAGGCCTATCACATAAATAAAAGGATGGATTGATGAGTTTAAGTACTGAAATTGAAAGGACAAAGAGAGGGTTAAACTTAGAAAAGAGATGCTGGTTCAGTTCAAACTGGAACACTGTTCGGTAATTAGGTCATATCTAGAGTTGTAGATCTCGGATTTAGGTCTTCTTTATATTGATGGAAAGATAAGACATAGTCCTAAAACTTTCAATGGAGTCCAAGATTTAAAAAGACCTTTTTCAAGTCCAAATTATAGCAACAACAGAGAAGTCTGAATTTGTCCTGCAGCCAGATACTGTTTAGTGTTCAGCCCATATCTTGAGTTCTAGAAGTCCAAATGACCTCAATTGTTTTTCTTGGAAAGATGAGACAATTTCCTAGAACTATCATGAGTTAATTTTGTTCAAATTCGGACGTTATCAATGACGTTACCAAGTCAAGATGTGGCCACCCACTCCACAATTAGTCATCAAATCAATAGTTTCAAATTTTAGCCTTATAAAAGGAGGCATTTTCCATGCATTTAGGTATCTTGGTTGTTCAGATCAAGATCATGCTTTTTATTTCTCTCTTTATATTTTTATAATGCTTAAGTTTTGCTTTCATTATTATCTTGTTTATGTTTTTCATTTCCTTTCCTTTACTTAGTTAACTTGTATCTTATTTATATTCTTATCTTGTTTATTTATGTTTCTCATCTTGATTATGTTTAGCTAAGTTTATTATGTCAAGGTGAAAAGGTTACATTAATGGTGTAAGAATAAGTATAATATAAATTCAATATGGACTTCAATGTTTATATCCTAAACAACTTGCTATTAACATGTCTTATCATTTTTATCTTATTAACTCTTAATACCTTGCTTGTTAAATGGTTAATCTAGATTTGTGTTGTATAACACTTGGTACAACAAATATTTAGCACTTCCATAGCCCAACCGTTTGATATAACCTACACCTGTGCTATGAAAGGAACTTGATTTGTTGTTGACATAAGTTAGCATCATGAATTGCTGACAATATTTAAAAGTTTGGTGTTACTTAAATAAGATAATTAATATGATCATGTTAATAATTTATAATGAGCTATTAATGACAAATCATCCAATTGAAACCTCCTTTGTGTGTGGTTTCCAGTTGAGTAATAAAAAGAGTTTATACTATACTTGTTTGAAATACCATTAGTGGATCCTCTAACCTTGACATTTGTTTTTATCATTGTTTAATCCTCACATTAATGAAACATCTTAAAGTCCTCTTTAACTTATTGTTGTTGTTGTTGTTGTTTATCTTATTATTATCATTGTTGTTGTTGTTGTTATTTATAATTTATATAGTTAACCTCCTTATGGTTCGATCTCGGTCTTGCCAGGTTATTTATTACTTTGACATTCCTACACTTGGGAGAAGACATCAATCTTTTGGTCGTGTCACTAATCAATGATAAGGTATGTAGTATGATCATTGATAGTGGTAGTTGTACTAATGTAGCTAGTATTACTTTGGTTAAAAAGTTGGGATTGAATACCGTAAAGCATGAGAGGCCTTATCAGCTTCAATGGTTGAATGAATGTGGTGTTGTTAGGGTCAATAAACAGGTGATGATTTCTTTTTAGTATGGAAATATAAGGATGAAGTGTTATGCGACGTTGTGCCTATACATGCTACTCATTTGTTACTAGGAAGGCCTTGGCAATTTGATAGAAAAGCCAAGCACACTGGGTTTAAGAACAAGTATTCATTGGAGAAGGATGGAAGGATTTATACACTTGCCCCACTCCCACCAAAGCAAGTGTATGAAGATCAACTTCAATTGAAGAAGGGTTATGAGGAAAAGCAACATGTTTCGGCCAAAATAGAAAAACAAGCTGAACAACATGGCGAGGATGTGAGGTGATGAAACCATATTATTTGATAGTTTCACCCATATTTAACTAGTGTTTTGCCTATGTTTTATATATAAAATGCCTTGCTATTCTTTGTTTTATGTTTTGAAGGCACTTTTGGATGAAAGATGCAAAAAGTAGTAAATTGGAGGTAATTAACAGATTTGACCTTTAGTCGATGTTTTGTGTTGAGTGTGAACTATAAAGGTCAAAATTAGGTGATTCTAGTGGCATTAAAAAGCTAACATCCATACCTTTCTAGACATCAAAGGCAAAAAAATAAAATAAGGAAGAGCATGAAAATCACAGCTTTCAAAGTCAAATCTTGCAATCTGCTAGTGTTGACCTTCAACCATTTGGACTTGAATATCTTGAGCTACTGAAGTCCATTTTATGAAAAATACCTATCAACGCTCCAAATTGCATTCAAAACCGACATCCTAGTTTTTTTTTCTAGCAATTTAGCTCCTCTAAGTCAAAGATTGAAGATTTCAGGTAAGGCTATTTCTCTTTTTTAGGAAAATAGTTATTGAAGTACTTAAATGTAAATTATCTACTTAAGGTAGGGCTATTTTGTAAAATAGAGACTAGGGTTTCCTAGGATATAAAAAGAATGAGAAGAGAAGGGAGGGCAGCTAGCTAAGAAGAGAAAAACACCCCTTCCTCTAAAAAACCCGAAATCATGCATTCCTCCTTCGTTTTTATTAGTTGTTCAACAAACATGCAAGGCTAAACTCTTTTTCTTGGTTGCAAGGACACGGAAACCTTTGGATTTCAAGAACTCTGAGATCTATTTTACCTTTTCTTTTCAGTTTATATGATGAATATGTTTGTTCTCCTATGCTTATTTTGTGTATAATTGTTTATTTTAATTCTTAGAGCAGCTTTAAGTTATTATTGTAGACAATCTATTTCTAAGTTTGATATCAAAACCAGAGTTGTGGTATATAAACTTGTGAAGCAATTAAGTTTAATAATTGTGGTGGATCTACGTTATTAATCTTAGGAAGAACATTCAATCAAATCAAATATAGACTGTGGACAATTATGTTTTCTCGAATAATCAATTTATCTAGTACTTAAGGTTGCCATTGAATTAAATTACTAGTGCGGACACTGTGGTTGTTTGATGGTTAGGGTTAGTTATATGGCGAATTCGTTAACTAACCAATATTAAGAAGAGATAAATATTCAAAATATAAATTGATGTCTTGTTTCCATGATCAGTTCTGATTTCTGCAAGTGGACGTTTACTTGTGACCAAAGTTTGTTCTCTTGATAATTTTCTGATTTTATTTAATTTTGCTTGATAGTTTTCTATTTTTTTTTTTTTTTAACCTAGATAACATCCAAACCCCCTTAAATTGCATACCATCTAGCATAAAAATCTGACTTGAACCTTCCTCATGGGATCGACCCCTTGCTTACTCTATACTATCTTGTGTGTTGTGTTTTAAGCTAGGGTAATTAATTTGTACGACCGCGACATCACAACAATTGTCGGTGAAGTAATTTTAATTGATTCTTGTGATGTTATTTTTATTTGCTGTGATTGTTATTTATTTTTCTGAAGAAAAAAAAACATAATTTTTGCTTGTGGCGGTACTATTCATTTACGACAGTGAAACTATTCAAAACATATTTTTTAGTGGAATTAGGTATTGGCCTTTTGTTTCCTAAAGGGAAACGACATTCTGAACAGGACTAATGATGACCAATAGCCCCACCCTATCGAGGCCAAATTCTATTGTTTTCTAGGGTTTCCAGGCAATTTTAGTTTTCTAGTGTAGGATTTTCATACAATTTGTATTGTTTTGATCTCTTGTGTGGTTGGTTTCTTTCAAGTTTCCTTGATGATTTATGCCTGTAACCCGTTCTACTAACCAAAGTCAAGTGCAGGTGGATCTTGAAATAGAAAACACTTTATGCAAGTTACGAAAGGAAACTCGCATCAACACCATGGATGTTGCACGGCAACAAACACTCAAGGAGCTTGCTACTCCTAATGTGGAAAATCAACCATTGTGCATAAACATCAACAATAATGTAAACTTCAAGCTCAAATTTGGTTTTATACATTTTCTACCAACATTCCATGGTCTTGCAGGAGAAGATCCTTATACTCATCTTAAGGAGTTCCATATGGTTTGCATTGGCATCAAACTGAATGGAGGTGACGAAGAACAGGTTAAGTTGAAAGCTTTCCCTTTCTTTTTAAAAGGGGCAGCAAAAACATGGTTTTTCTCTATTCTCCTAGGTTCCATTGGAACTTGGATTGCCATGAAGAGGATTTTCCTTGAGAAGTATTTCCCATCATCTTGAGTTGCCAACATAAGGAAAGAAATATATGGGATTTGACAATCTCATAGCGAGACACTATTTGAGCATTGGAAAAGATTTGAGCAACTATGCATTCAATCCCTCATCATCAAATACCCGATCAACTACTCATCCAATATTTCTATGAAGGATTGATGGCTACTGACCATAATATCATTGATGTTGCAAGTCGAGGGGCATTGGTGGATACGACACCCGAGGCTGCATGATAATTGATTCAAACATTATAGCCAACTCGAAACAATTTGGCACCCGTGGAGACTTTACAAACAAACGAGTAAATCAGGTAAGTATTTCTAACTTTAAGAATAAAGTTAATGATCTTACTTCTCTTATGCGTTTTTTGGCTTGTGGCATTGTACAATAGGTGAAAGCTTGTAGCATATGCTCCTTACAAGGATATGCTTCGATATGTGCCCAACAATGCTAGAAGATTACATTTAACACGCTAATGCAGTTGATGGAGCATTCAATGGACAACTTTAGCGTAAGTGTGATACTTTTTCCCACATGTACAATCCTAGATGGAGAGATCATCCCAACCTACGTTATGGGAACCAACCTCAACAAGGCAATCAAGGCCGATAGTTTCCTCTCATCATGGATTTTAGCCCCAACATAATTATCAACCAAGACAACACCCTCCATTCACAAACTCTAATGTTATGGGGTCATCATCCAGTGATGATCTTCATGAGATGATGAAAACTTTGGCCTCTAAACTGTGACCTTACAAAAAAATATCATGTCTTTTTAATAGGAAACAAGGTCAAGTATTCACAACTTGGAGAAGCAAATGGGGCAAGTAGCTTCAAGTGTAGGGAAATTAGCAGCATAAGTGAATGGAAAGTTGCGCTCCCAAGCATTCAATCCAAAAGAGAATATTAATGCGATCATTCTACAAAATGGGAAAGAACTTAAAAGGAAAGGTCCAAACAAATTGAGATGGAGGAAGAAGAAGAGATAGAAACCAAATTAAGTACAAAGAAGGAACATCCTCCTCCTCCACAAACTGAAACAACAACCAACACTCTAAAGGTAACTCCTCACTCAATGAATTCCAATTTTAAAACAATTCCACCCTCTTCTGTGAGTTCTTTTAGGTCAAAGAAAGAGGACAAAGAAAAAGAGATTTTAGAGGTTTTCAAAAAAGTAGAACTCAACATTCCTTTGCTTGATGTTATCAAGCAAATTCCCAAGTATGCCAAATTCTTGAAGGAGTTGTGTACTACAAAGAGAGCTTTCAAACTGAAAGGTCATGAAATGGGAAGTATGGGTGAAGTTGTATTTGTTGTTGTTCAAAAGAATATGCCTTTGAAGCAAAAATACCCAAGTGCGTTTACTATTCCATGCATTATTGGTAATGCTAGTTTTAAAAGGGCTTTATGCGATTTAGGTGCATCCATTAGTGTGATGCCTAAACATGTTTATGATTCTCTTAGTCTAGAACCTTTGAATAAAACTAGCATTTTAATACAACTTGCGGATCGTGATTTTGATTACCCACTTGGTGTGATAGAATATGTCCTAGTCAAGATTCATAGTTTGGTCATTCCATGCGACTTTTATATTCTTGATATGGAATATGATTCTTGTGATTCATCAAACAACACTCCTATATTGTTTGGGAGACCATTCTTGAAAACTACCAATACAAAGATTGATTGTGGTAAGGATACTTTGTATATGGAAGTAGGAGATGAAAAGATTGAATTTAATTTTCATGGTGCAATGAAATATCCTTACTACAATGTTTATTCTATCACATGTTATGACCAAGTTGATAAGTGTGTGCATGAAGTTTTTGATTTTGATTGTGAGGATGGATTAAGCATAGCTTTGAGCTATGACTATGATTTTACCGAGATAGAAGAGATGGAGAGGCATATATGTGTTCCCCAAAACATGCATGAATTAGCATTGGCTTTGCAAGCTTTGCAAATTGTCCTCAATGATGCAGGAGTAATTTACCCTATCATAGACAGTAAATGGGTGGTGCCTATCCTTTTGGTGCCCAAAAAGATAAGAATCATGTTGGAAAGAGATTCGGAATAATGCTTATAAGAATGCAAGGATTTACAAAGAAAAGACTAAGACTTTTCATGACCGAATGATTACAAGAAAAGAGTTTAATGTTGGAGACAAAGTCCTTCTTTATCATTCGTGTTTGAAACTTTTTCTTGAAAAGTTGCGCTCTCGTTGGATTGGACCCTTTGTTGTTTCTAATTTTTTTTCCTTATGGTGCAGTTGGAATTATAACTTTAGAAACCAACAAAGTACTCAAAGTCAATGGGCATCGCTTTAAACCTTTCTATAAAGGTTAGACGACATAACTCATGGCTTTTGTGGAGTTAGCTGAACCAATCTATGAAGAATAAGCATGTAACATGTCGAGCCAATGATATAAAACAAAAACACTTATTGTGAGGCAACCAGCACAAAAAGAGAGAAAAAAAAACAAATTTGCTTTCTTTTTCCCTTATCTTTTATTTTTCACATTTTACTTTTTTTCAACATTGAGGACAATGTTGTGCTTTAAGTGTGGGGGTTTAGGAGAATGTTGGTTTTCCAAAAAATATATATTCTATGTTTGATCTTTTGAACTCCCATTGGTTTATGAGAATATGAGAATTAATTGAGAACGATGAAGATATAAATCGAATGAATGAGTATGCATGCAAGTTTTAACATTTAGTTGGTTTAGGGATTGACTTTGACAATATGCCATGTTGACTTTATAATGTTATACCAATGCAAGCTTTCGAGCCTTTAACATTATATTCTTTGATTTTGCAATCTTTCAATGATATGTATCTCTAGAACTTGCTTTGTAACATCCCCCATTCTGGGATAAAACGACAATCTCATGTCAATTGAAAAAAAAACATAATAATTTTTTTTTTGTATATATATATACACATTCATGGTCTTCGTATTAAAATCTACCAGAATTTCGACGGAGTTCCCCCCTATACCGGAAGGTCCCAAGTTATTGACATGAATTTATTTACACTTTTAATAGCTCGCATTTCATAACTTAATTCCCGACCCAATTATCTTGGGTTTTAATTTCCACACTTATACTCACACGTATCAACCACAATATTTACGATATGCATTATATAACAAATATCATTATGGATAGATAAAAATAAATAAGTATAATTACATAGGCATGAAGTATGGTTATATGAACTACATGGTTAAATTCATTCAATCAAGTTTAAACATTAATTATACAAATGAAGTTATACAAACATTTTCATGTTTACAAAATACAAGGGTATACTCCCTAGAACCTAGATTACAAGAAGGGAACATAAGCTAGGATCTACTCCTGTCGTGCATGTGATGATCCTGAAACAAAATACATATTATTGAAAGGTGAATATTACAATAAATATGACAACATGAACATCTAACAATTTTAACAGGGTAACATGCATTCATAATTCATTTGCTTCTCCCTTCTAATTTTATTTAGAATCCCTTCCTTATCCAACTATTATTAATTGTTTCCTCTGCCACTTTCAACCTTCATTCCAGATTTTATGAGATCGAACATGATAATTTTTGCTTATCACATTACCGATACCAATTTCACTGGTTCTATCATCATCACCCCATATGAGTCGATGCAAGGTGATCCCTTTATTCGAGATCCTAACATACACTAAATGTATGTAGCCAATACATAGTGATCCCCTTACCTGGGATCCTAACATGCACTAAATGTATGCAAGTCCAATCATGGCGATCCCCTTACCCGGGATCCTAACATACACTAAATGTATGTTAGCCGATACATGGTGATCCCCTTACCCGGGATCCTAACATACACTAAATGTATGTTAGTCCAATCGTGGCGATTCCTTTACCCGAGATCCTAACATACACTAAATGTATGCTAGTTTACGCTTCAAATCGTACTTCTCACATTTCCTTCCTTAGTGATAATTTCATGATTTGGCAATTCACACAACTTTTCACCTTGAATACCCATACATTCAGTAATTCACATTTCACATTGGTAATATAAATAAATCATGGAAATTAACTAGGAAGTATAGGTGCGTTTCACCTACCTGCAATAGAAGCTCTACTCGTACTCCCCTACTGTTGTTGTTGTTGCACCATGCCTGTGGTCCCTCCTGAAATTCACAGGTTTATCCCATAAGTTCTCCTCACTCAAGGATATGTTTTATTTAAAACATATCAACAACCAATAAGTCTTTCTTTCAGTCATTTTTCTAATATTTTACGTTTTTCTTATTTCACCCATTAATATTGTCATTTATTGTGCAACCGCAGTTATCATTTTTGAATTGTTACTGTCTTGTTTCTGAACTGTCACTGTCCAACTGTTACTGTCTAGACATTGAACTGTCACTGTCTCATTTTTGAATTGTTATTGTCTCGGTTGGTGACCCATAGCTGGAGTTTTATAACTCCAAATTAAGCAAGACCAATTTCATTAGTTAGCCAACATTCAAAACTACAATTTCTATGAGGAATCTGATCCTAATTCCTTCATCATCCTACCCGAAATCTCTCTAAAAGTCAAGAGACGAAACTGTCCAGATTCGTCAACCTTTCAATTTACACACAAAACATGAAGTTCTTTAATTTAGCAACTCATACTTTTTCCTCAATTGAAGTCTAAGAAGTAAAATCTATAACTTAACATCCAGGCATGAATTCATAATCAACTTAAAATGACTCATAAGAGCAGGTTTAGAATACCTTACCCGGTACGAATCAAAGTTTCGATCCCTCCTTTTCTTTCTAATAACAGTCGGCCCTCCCCTCTTCTCTTCTTATACCCTTTCCCACCAGTGTTTATTCTACCTATAACCCTTAATCTTGGATGCGTTTTTGAAATTTTGGTGTTTCTATCTTGATTTGTAAAAATGAATATAAAAACTCCCTCTTTTCTTTCTTTACGTTATCTGCAGATCTGTTTGTGGTGAGAAGAAGAGTACTTATGCTCTATAATTATTCTTATTTGCATTTAGGCCCCATTTTCTTTAAGTGTATTTGTTTTGCCCTTACTTCTTTCTAGTTTAGTTTATTTCCTTTAATTTAATCCAGCCTTGATTTTTTTTTTCTCGGGATTTACATTCTCCCCTCTTAATAAAATTTCGTCCTCAAAATTCAAGTTACGTACCTATGTCGGAGAATAAGTGCGGAAACGTCTCCTTCATCTCGGATTCCCTTTCCCATGTTTATTCTTCTATACGAGAGCTTCTCCACAATACTCTCACTAAAGGAACTCTTTTATTACTCAACAGCTTCTCATCTCGATCTAAGATCTTGACGGGCTTAGTTTTCATGGTTAGATCCCCTTCAATCTTCATAGGAATTTGTTGCAAAACCCGCGAGGGGTCTATTTTGGCCTTTCGCAGCAATGACATATGGAATACATTATGAATCTTATCCAAATATACAGGCAATTCTAATCGATATGCAACTGGCCCGATTCTTTTCTTAGTCTCAAAAGGGTCAATATATCTCAGGGCTAATTTCCCTTTTACTCCAAATCGAATGATGCCTTTCCAAGGAGCCACCTCCAAAAATACTTTATCCCCCACTTGGAATTCCAAGGGCCTTCTTTGGCTATCTGTGTAACTTTTTTTGTCTATCCTGGGCTTCCTTCATCCTTTTTTTGATCACCCTCACCTTGTCGGTTGTCAGTTGCACCATTTCAGGTCCCAAAAGCTTCCTTTCTCCTACTTCCTCCCAACAAATTAGGGTACGACATTTCCTCACATACAATGCTTCATAAGGAGCCATACCAATGGTGGTTTGATGACTATTATTATAAGTAAACTCTACCAATGGCAGGAGATCCTCCCAATTCCCTCCAAACTCCAACACACAGGACCTCAAGAGATCCTCAAGAGTTTGAATGGTCCTTTTAGATTGACCATCCGTCTGAGGATGAAATGCCATGCTTAGATTCAACTTTGTCCCCATTGCCCGTTGTAAGCTAGGCCATAATCTCGATGTGAACCTTGGATCTTGATCCGATTTAATTAAAACTGGCACTCCATGAAGTCTGATTACTTCATTTACATACAATTTTGCCAGTTTATCCACCGAATCAGTCATCTTCATAGGAAAAAACATAGTAGATTTTGTTAGTCGATCCACGACCACCCATATGGCATCATTCCCCTTCTTTTCCCTAGGTAATCCCGTCACAAAATCCATAGAAATATCCTCCGATTTCCATTCCGGAATTGATAATGACTGTAATTCCCCTGCAGGTTTCTAGTGTTCTATCTTTACTTGTTGACAGATCCCACAGTTCGACACAAATTCTACTATTTCCCTCTTCATACTTGGCCACCAGTAGTATTCCTTTAAATCCCTATACATCTTTGTGCTCCTCGGATGAGTAGCAAATCGAGATTCATGATCTTCTCTTATTTCAAAATCTTATCCTCAGGCAAATAAATTCGTCTACCCATAGCTATTAGCCCATCAAATAACATTTGAAATGATGTCTCAATACCCTTGTTTACCCTCTCCTTGATCTCTTTTACTTTCCCATCTACCTGCTGAGCCACCAAAACCTTGTCTCGAAACACAAATCGGATCTTTTACTAAGCTAACAGTGATCCCTCGACCCCAACACTTAGTCGCAAGCCCATTTTCCTTAACTCCACTATACTTTCCTGTTCCTTAAGCTCCATATCATTCATCACTGTTTTTCCCTTCCTACTTAAGGCATCTACTACTACATTAGCCTTACTAGGATGATAGTCAATAATACAATCATAATTTTTTATTAACTCTACCCATCTTCTTTGCCACATGTTCACCTCCTTTTGTGACATCAAATACTTCAAACTTTTATGGTTTGTAAAGATTTGAACTCGTGGCCCGTACAAATAATGTCTCCATACTCTTAAGGCAAACACCACCGCTGCAAGTTCAAGGTTATGAATTGGGTAATTCACCTTATGCGACTTTAACTGTCTTGATGCATAAGCAATCACACGCCCATGTTGCATCAATACACATCCCAGGCCCTTTTTTGAGGCATCACTATATACCACAAACCCTTCTGTCCTCGATGGAAGGGCCAGCACAGGAGCAGAAATGAGCCTCTCCTTCAGTTCTCGAAAGCTCGCTTCACACTCTCCCGACCAAACAAACCTGACTTCCTTGCGGGTCAGCTTAGTTAAAGGTGATGTTATGGTGGAGAACCCCTCAATAAACCTCCGGTAATATCCAGCAAGACCCAAGAAACTCCGGATTTCTGTCACGTTGGTAGGCCTTTCCCATTTTAACACGGCCTCGACCTTTCTTGGATCCATAATTATTCCTTTCGTGGATATTACATGGCCTAAAAATACTACTTCTTTGAGCTAGAACTCACATTTATCCAGCTTTGCATATAATTGATTCTCCCTTAAAGTTTGTAGCACAACCCTTAGATCTTGTTCATGCTCCAATTGAGAGTTTGAATATACCATAATATCATCAATAAATACAACCATATATTGGTCCAAGTAAGGCCGAAACACCCGATTCATCAAGTCCATAAACATGGTTGGAGCATTGGTTAACCCGAAAGGCATCATTGAAAACTCATAATGCCCATAATGGGTTCAGTCTTTTGAATGTCTTGTTCCTTGATTCTTAAATGGTGGTATCCAGATCTCAGATCTATCTTAGAGAACACTCTAGCACCCTTCAATTGATCAAACAAGTCATCTATTTGTGGGAGTGGGTATCTATTCTTCACCGTCACTTTATTCAATTGACGATAATCAATGCACAAAAGAAG
The DNA here is from genome assembly GCA_027475595.1 of Populus davidiana x Populus alba var. pyramidalis. Classification (NCBI taxonomy): domain Eukaryota; kingdom Viridiplantae; phylum Streptophyta; class Magnoliopsida; order Malpighiales; family Salicaceae; genus Populus; species Populus davidiana x Populus alba var. pyramidalis. Next base: position 174,099 of record JANKYH010001488.1, on the reverse strand, counting down.
GTTGCCATCCTTCTTCTTTACAAACAATACCGGAGCTCCCCATGGCGAGTTACTAGGCCGAATGAAGCCTTTATCTAACAATTCTTGAAGCTGGACCTTCAGTTTCGCCAATTCCATAGGTGCCATCCTATAAGGAGACTGGGCTATAGGAGAAACTCCTAGAATAGTTTCTATGGAAAGTTCAATTTCTCTAACTAGAGGTAATCCAGGCAACTCTTCTAGGAATACATCTTGAAACTCCCTCACAATAGGAGTACTAGCCAAATCTATGCTACCCTTCCCCAACTCTCTTACATGGGCTAACCAAGCAGAACAACCTTTCCTCGGTAATTTTCTAGCCACCAAGACTAAGATTACACAACTTGGAATTACTTTCCTTTCCCCTTTAAACACTACTCTTTTATCACCTATTCCTTGGATTGTCACCGTTTTGGTGAAACAATCCACTTGTGCCTTATGTTTACTTAGCCAATCCATGCCTAGAATCACATCAAAATCATACAACTCTAACTGCACAAGATCAACCCTCAACTCTAATCCTCCAATATATAGTTTTACCCCTCTATAAATATCATCAATATGTATATTCTCTCCTAGAGGTGTACTAACCGTCACCCCTATACCCAAGTTACTAGATAACATATGCAGGTTATTCACAATTCTATAAGATACAAAGGAATGATTAGCTCCAGGATCAATTAAAGCATAAACTTGCATTGTATCTAACTGTAAAGTACCTGCCACCACATCAGGTACAGCTCCCACATCCTCTTAGGTCATGTGATATACCCGACCTTGAGTCCTCCCATCCTAATTTCTGGGCCTCCCATGAGTAGCACTCGTCCCTGATTGGGTAGGCCTGATAGGACGATCAACTATCATTGATTGCAGTTAGCTCTGAACCTCAGTCCTCTGACCATGGACTCTCTTTGTGGTTCTACGAGGACAATCCTTCTTCCTGTGACTCATGTCTCCATAATAGTAACAGCCCCTGCCTAAATGCGGACACTCTCTCCATCGATGACCCTTACCTCTACAAATATAGCATCTCCCCAGCATCACAAAGCAATTTCTGGAGTGTTGCTGCTCACACCTCTGACAAAATGGATATTCTGGTCCCTTATGCTCTATAGACCCTCTAGAAGTTCTGACTCCCTGTCTAGACTGTCCTACCCAAGCTTCTCTTCCACTGACCTGTCTAGATCCTCTGAAGCTTCCTCCTAGGGTGAAACTCTCACCTCTTCTCTAGAACTATCCTAATGATTTCCCGCTCTTCCCCTTCTTTGGAAGAGGAGTCTCCCATTCAAAAACTCAAAATCTCTCATTTTAGCTCCCATTACCTGACTCTGCTCGCCCACTGACTTCGGGGTATCCTTTATTACCCTCTCCATACCCTAAACAGCCCATACCAATTCTCGCACAGACTGAAACTGTATGGCGATCAATATCATCCTCAATTCCCACCTCCGTCCATCACGAAACCTCTCCACCCTGTGGCACTCTATGGGAAGGTAAGTGGAGGCTAAAACTACTAAATCCTGAAATCTCCTCTCATTCTCCAGAACTATCAAATCTCCCTGCCTCAAATCCAAAAACTCCTGTTCTTTCTCCCTTTTATGCTCCCAAGAATAGTACCTCTCCTCAAACTCTTCATGAAAATCCTTCCATCTTAATACCTCCTTTGATCTCCTCTCTCTAATGGTCTCCGACCAAGAGTAGGCACTTTCAACCAATTGATGAGTCACACAATCCACCCGTAGTTCCTCTGGCACCTGCATTTGGTTTATAACTCTTTCCACTTTCCTCAACCAATGCCCAGCAACCTCAGCATCCTCTTCGCCACGGTAAGTCATACAACTCATATCTCTCATATCTTTCACCCATTGCAATATGGTGACTACTCCCCCTGATCTAGGAGTCGTATTGGAGGCTCCTACTACTATTCCTGCTGCTACAGCTCTCACTATGTGTTCCATAAAAGCAGGATCTGAAAATGGGTTTGATCCAGCTACTGGTGCCACTGGTGGGGATATATTATCTCCGCCCTATCTGTCTGATACCTCAGGCATAAATACATCTGCCTGATGGAACAACAAATCATCTTGAAGTCTCACTAACTCACCCCCTTCTGAGTACATTGGTGCTGCAAGTATATGAGAGGAGGTGTCTGCCAAGGGATCCCAGTCTGGATCACTTTCATTATGAAAACTCTGATCACTTCCCCAAACTGGGGATGGATCAGTCCTGGCTCCTTGCCTTGTTCTCACCATCTTGAAACACATTTCAAAATTATCTAATTATTCTTGTCCCTGGAATAACAACCTGGGCTCTGATACCAAAATCTAACATCCCCTATTTCGAGATAAAATGACAATCTCATGCCAATAAAAAATAATAATAATTCTTTTTTGTGTATATATATATATATGTGTGTGTGTATGTTCATGGTCTTCGTATTAAAATCTACCAGAATTTCAACGGAGTCCCCCCTATACCAGAAGGTCCTAGGTTATTGACATGAATTTATTTACACTTCTAATAGCTTGCATCTCATAACTTAATTCCTGACCCAATCATCCTAGGTTTCAATTTCCACACTTATACTCACACCTATCAACCACAATATTTACGATATGCATTATATAACAAATATCATTATGGATAGATAAAAATAAATAAGTATAATTGCATAGGCATGAAGTATGGTTATATGAACTACATGGTTAAATTCATTCAATCAAGTTTAAACATTAATTATACAAATTAAGTTATACAAACATTTTCATGTTTACAAAATACAAGGGTATACTCCGTAGAACCTAGATTACAAGAAGGGAACATAAGCTAGGATCTACTCCTGTCATGTATGTGATGATCCTGAAACAAAATACATATTATTGAAAGGTGAATATTACAATAAATATGACAACACGAACATCTAACAATTTTAACAGGGTAGCATGCATTCATAGTTCATTTGCTTCTCCCTTCTAGTTTTATTAGAATCCCTTCCTTTATTATTAATTGTTCCCTCTGTCACTTTCAACCTTCATTCCAGACTTTATGAGATCGACCATGATTATTTTTGCTTATCACATTACCGATACCAATTTCACTAGTACCATCATCATCACCCCATATGAGTCGATGCAAGGTGTCCCCTTATCCGGGATCCTAACATACACTAAATGTATGCTAGCCAATACATAGTGATCCCCTTACTTGGGATCCTAACATGCACTAAATGTATGTTAGTCCAATCGTGGCGATCCCTTACCCGCGATCCTAACATACACTAAATGTATGATAGTTTACACCTCAAATTGTACTTCTCATATTTCCTTTGTCAGTGATAATTTCATCATTTGGCAACTCACACAAATTTTCACCTTGAATACCCATACATTCCATAATTCACATTTCACATTGGTAATATAAATAAATCATGGAAATTATCTAGGAAGTATAGGTGCGTTTCACCTACCTGCAAAAGAAGCTCTACTCGTACTCCCCTACTGTGGTTGCTGCTGTTGCACCACGCCTGTGGTCCCTCCTGAAATTCACAATTTTATCCCATAAGTTCTCCTCACTCAAGGATATGTTTTATTTTAAACATATCAACAACCAATAAGTCTTTCTTTTAGTCATTTTTCTAATATTTTACGTTTTTCTTATTTCACCCATTAATATTGTCATTCTTTGTGCAATTGCAGTTATCATTCCTTTATATATATATATTTAAACTATTTATGTTTAAGTCCGAACTTTTACTGTCTTGTTTTTGAACTGTCACTGTCTCTAACTTTTACTGTCTAGATATTAAATTGTCACTGTCCAACTGTGACTGTCTAGACATTGAACTGTCACTGTCTCATTTTTGAACTTTTACTATCTCGTTTTTGAACATCACTGTCTAGACATTGAAGTGCCACTGTCCAACGGTTACTGTCTAGACATTGAAGTGCCACTGTCTCATTTTTGAACTGTCATTTTCCAACTATTACTGTCTAGAAATTGAACTGTCACTGTCTCATTTTTGAACTGTTACTATCTCGGTTGGTGACCCATATCTGGAGTTCTATAACTCCAAATTGAGCAAGACCAATTTCATTAGTTATTCAATATTCAAAACTATAATTTCTATGAGGAATCTGATCCTGATTCCTTCATCCTACTACTCGAAATCTCTCTAAAAGTCAAGAGATGAAACTATCCAGATTCATCAACCTTTCCATTTACACATAACACATGAAGTTCTTTAATTTAGCAACTCATACGTTTTCCTCAATTTAAGTCTAGGAACTAAAATCTATAAATTAACATCCAGACATCAATTCATAATCAACTTGAAATGACTCATAAGAGCAGGTTTAGAATACCTTACCCGGTACGAATCAAAGTTTTGAACCCTCTTTTTCTTTCTAATGACAGCTGGCCCTCCCCTCTTCTCTTGTTGTTAATCCCTTTCCCACTAGTGTTTATTCTACCTATAACCCTTAATCTTGGATGGGTTTTTTTAAATTTTGGTGTTTCTATCTTGATTTGTTAAAATGCATATAAAAACTCCCTCTTTTCTTTCTTTACGTTATCTGCAGATCTGTTTTTGGTGAGAAGAGGAGTACTTATGCTCTATAATTATTCTTATTTGCATTTAGGCCCCATTTTCTTTAAGTGTATTTGTTTTGGCCCCACTTCTTTCTAGTTTAGTTTATTTCCTTTAATTTCATCCAGCCTTGATTTTTTTTTTGTCGGGATTTACATGCTTCATATCTTGTTAAGATTACATTTGCATTACATATATACATGAAGATGATAAAGGCATTATAAATTTTAATCGCTTGAGCCAAAAAGCCAACCTAAAGCATATTATCCTTAGTGAGCCCCTTTTGAGCTTGTTTATCTTTTCTCTGCTTTATCCATGTATAAGCCTTAACTTTTATATGTTTACCTCTTTTCCCCTAGCCAAGGATTAGTAGAGCATATACTTGTGATATCTCATGGAATTATGAATGGAAATTATATGAAAGGAAAGAAGAAGTGATGCTTGATGAAAAGATGGGCAAAGTTGCCAAAGGTGAAAAACAAGAAAAAAAAAACAAAACAAAAAGAAAAGAAAAGAAAGAAGTGTTCCTTTATGTTCTTAAGATTTTATGTTAAAAGAGCTTGAAATCAAAATAAGTTAAGCATTGGTGATTAAAGATGGAAAATTTATGTGCGTTGTGGAATATCTTGTTTGAAATATCATTTTTCAGAATGCTCAACTTTCTTTGGTTTGAACCTTTTCTTTTACACTCTTTTACCTCACCTTAACCTTAGCCCCATTACAACTAGAAAATAAGACCTTTTGATTCATGCATTGCTTGTAATATGATAGTAATAAAGATGAGATTAAAGAGCAAGCTTATGGTAGAACATGTTCATTGATTGAATTTGAGGGATTTAAACACATAAGCCCTAAACACGTGAGTCTTGGAATGTATATTAATGAGAGGAACTATCACTTTGGCATGTCATATATTTCATTTAAATCTTGACAATTAATTGTGTTTTGAAGTTTGCATGTAAATAAATACATGAAAATTTATACTTTTTATCCTTCTTGATTGTATTCTTGTTTATAATGCATATATTCTTGGATATTGATGGGAGATTAGGAGATTAGTCATAGTGATTTGATTTAATCTAATTTCATGAGGAAGAGAAAAGAAAGTGAGCCATGAGTTGAAAACAAAAAGGAACAAAGTTTCGGCCCTTAGGACATTAAGGGAGGGTCACGACCAAGAACAAAAAAATCAAAGGAAGGCCGAGAGTGCAGAGAAAGAAAGAAAGGGTGAGAAAGAAGAGTGTAGAAAAAGTGGGGAAACACCTTATTTTTTTTTTTTGCAAAATCTAATGATCTTTACACTCATATCTTTCTGACTTGCCTATGATTTTACTTGTGTATAAGGAGACATTCTTTAACTCAGATGATTTAGATTCTTGTGTAGAAGCATTGTATCCGATCAAGACGTTAAGTTTTTAAGTTACTTTTATAACATTTTGTGGGGTAAGCTAGAAACTAAACTCTTATATTCTACTATTTGTCATCCACAAATAGATGGCCAAACTGAAGTTGTTAATCAGACTTTGATTCAATTGTTAAGGGCTATCATTCAAAGAATCTTAAAATTTAGGAAAATTGTTTGCCATTCATTGAATTTGCATATAATCGTAGTGTGCATTATTCTACTAATTATTCCCCATTTGAGATTGTGTATGGTTTTCACCCTTTGACACCATTAGATTTGATTCCTTTACCTGTTGATGAAAGGGTTAGTCTTGATTGTAATAAAAAAGCACATTTGGTGAAAGATCTCCATGCAAAGATTAGACAACAATTAGAAAAGAAGAATGAATAATATGCAAACATAGCCAATAGGGGATGAAAATTGGTTAGATTTGAACCAGGTGATGCATATGAGGAAGGAAAGGTTTCCTGAACAAAAAAGATCAAAGTTGATGCCTTGAGGAGATGGTCCTTATTAGATCATAGAAAGGATTAATGATAATGTCGACAAAATGGATCTACCAGGTGAGTATGGTGTTAGTGCTACCTTCAATGTTTATGATCTTTCTTTGTTTGATATAGGTGATGATTTGAGGTCGAATCCTTTTAAGGAGAGAAGGGATGATGCAATCGAACCATCAAAAGACCCATTAAAGGTTCCAGTTACTAGGCTTAGGGTTAAGAAGTTCAACGAAGCTTTCAATGAACTTCTTCAAGATACATGGGCTAAGGTGGACTTCAAGAGGATTTGTAATAATAAAGAGTAACCCTTGATTAATATGATTCATGTTCAAGAGGGGCTTGTTGGTGGAACTAAGACCATTACACAAGGATTGGGAAAAAAGACTAGATTCGGACAATTTCACCTTTCGATACTCTTTTAGTCATAACTGGAGACATCGATTGAATTTTGATGTGCTTCTAGTTGGGATGGAAACTAGATTTCCATATCTTTCCAATGGTATATGGCACGCCTTCTAATTCATTAATAAGAGAGAGAACCATCCAATTTAAGTTGGGTTTTTCTTGTTGCCAAACAGAATACGGAAACAACAAACTTGTCTTATTTAATTAGTTGGGCTATCAAACTTTATTTATTTTGAGAGGAGTTATTTTGTTTGGGTTTTAGAATTGTTTTTTTTTTATTATTTTAATTAGTTTGGGCTAGGTTTAGCTTGGGTTGATTATTATTTAAATTGACCTTATGTGAAACCCATTAAGGAAACTAGGGTTTTGGCTTGAAGTTTAAATACTCTTTAGGAATAATTTTAGGGAAAACATTTTATGATATTTTCAGCATTGTAGCTAAATTTTGGTTGCTCAATCTTTTTCTTGATTGAATTTTCAAGTCTTTAAAGAACTGACCATTATTTGTTGTGAATTTATACTTCCTTTGCTCGTCTCTAGGTTGTGATCGAGTTGGTTTATAGTCTTGTTGCCTTGGAGCAAGTCTTCCATTGTGATAAGCTCATTAAAATCTTAACAAACTTGGATTAAATTGATATTGGGGTCACGAATTCCATTAAATTCCACTAAGGTTCTCATAAGACTTGGTGATGCACTTTGGGCTTATCGGACTGCTTACAAATCACCTATAGGAATGTTACCTTATAGGATGATTTATGGAAAAACATGTCATCTATCGGTGGAGCTTGAACACAAAGCCTTTTGGGTCATTAAACAATGTAACATGGATTATGATGCTACTAGGATTGCAAGAAAGTTACAATTGCAAGAGTTGGAAGAGATACGAAATGATGCTTATGAGAATGCAAGGATTTATAAAGAAAAGACCATAAGTCTTCTTGACCGAATGATTACAAGAAAAGAGTTTCATGTTAGAGACAAAGTCCTTCTTTATCATTCGTGTTTGAAACTTTTTTCCTGGAAAGTAGTGCTCTCGTTGGATTGGATCCATTGTTGTTTCTAATGTATTTCCTTATGGTGCAGTTGAAATTACAAGTTTAGAAACAAACAAAGCGCTCAAGGTCAATAGGCATCACTTGAAACCTTTCTATGAAGATTAGATGACAGTAATCATCGCTTATATAGAGATAGCTAAACTGATCTATCAAGCATGAGCATGCGATGTGTTGAGCCAATGACATAAAACAAAAGCACTTACTAAGAGAAAACCAAACATAAAAAGAAAAAAAAATCAAATTTGCATTATTTTTCCCTTATCTTTTAGTTTTTGCATTTTACTTTATTTTTGTCACTCTTTATTTTGTTCTTTTGGTCTAGGAATGAAAGGTAACAGTTATATTGCTTTATTATTTTTTGAAATTGCTTATAATGCTTGAAATTACCTAGTGCTGTAATGATGCAACCATATTATTCGATAGTTTCACCCACATTTAACTAGTGTTTTGCATATGTTTTATATATAAAATGCCTTGATATTCTTTGTTTTATGTTTTGAAAGCACTTTTGGATGAAAGATGCAAAAAGGAGTAAATTGAAGGTAATTGGCAGATTTGATGTTCAGTCGATGTTTTGTGCAGAGCGTGAGCTCTAAAGGTCGAAATGAAGTGATTTCAGTGGCATTAAAAAGCTAACATCCATACCTTTCTGGACATCTAAGGCAAGACAATAAAATAAGGAAGAGCATGGAAATCGCAGCTTTCAAAGTCAAATCTTGCAATCTGCCAGTGTTGACCTTCGGTCATTCCGACTTGAATATCTAGAGATAAAAACGTCTAATTGATGGAAACTCAATTGTTTTGGATTCCTAACTCAAAGTTCTATAAACGCTCCAAATTGCAGCAAAAAACGATGTCATATGAGGGAGATATGAGTTTTCAAAGATGACAACTAAATTCTGCCAACAAACAGGTTTCGTGAAGAAACGAGTCCAAATTACGTTCCAAAGCATCTAAAACGACATCCAAGTTTTTATTTCAGCAATGTAGCTCCTCTAAGTCAAAGCTTGAAGATTTCATGCAAAGCTATTTCTCCTTTTTTAGGAAAATAGTTATTGAACTACTTAAATGTAAATAGTCTACTTAAGGGAGGACTATTTTGTAAAAAAGAGATTAGGGTTTCCTAGCATATAAAAAGAATGAGAGAAGAGAAGGGGGGCAGCCACCCAAGAGGAGAAAAACGCCCCCCTACTCTAAGAAACCCTAAATCATGCATTCTTCCATCTTATTGATTAGTTGTTCAACAAACATGCAAGGCTAAACTCATTTTCTTGGTTGCAAGGACACGAAAACCTTCGAATTTCAAGAACTGTGAGATCTATTTTACCTTTTCTTTTTAGTTTATATAATGAATATGTTTGTTCTCCTATGCTTATTTTTTCTATGATTGTTTATTTTAATTGCTAGAGCGGACTCTAAGTTATCATTGTAGATAATTTATTGCTAAGTTTGATATCAAAACCGGAGTTGTGGTATATGAACTTTTGAAGCAACTGAGTTTAATAATTATAGCGGATCTACGTTATTAATCTTAGGGAGAACATTCGATCAAAGCAACATAAGCAGACAACTTGGTTGTTAAGATTAATGAATTTATCTAGATCTTAAGGCTACCATTGGATTAAATCATTAGTGCGGACACTGTGATTATTTGTTGGTTAGGGTTAGTTATATGGTGGATCCGTTAATTAACCAACGTTAAGAAAAGATAAAAATTCAGAATATAAACTGGAGTTTCATTTCAAGGATCAGTTCTGATTTCTATAGGTGGATGTGTGCTTGCGATCAAGGTTTGTTCTCTTAATAATTTTCTGATTTTATTAAATTCTGTTTGATAGTTTTCTGTTTTATTTTGCTTTAGCCTATATAACATCCAAACCCCCCCAAATTGCATAACGTATAGCATAAAAATCTGAACTAAATCTTCCTCGTGGGATCGATCCCTTGCTTGCTCTATACTATCTTGTGTGTTGTGTTTTAAGCTAGGGTAATTAATTTGTGCAACCGCAACATCGTAACATGTAACAAAGACATCATACCAACATTGCAAGAACCCGATCTCCCAAGCCAAAACAACGATATATATATATATATATATTGACACAACATCATATCAAAAATTGATGAACCTATTTCCCTCATTAGCGAGGTACAATCCATGCATTAACATCAATCAACATCTCATTAAAAGTAGTTCTTACATAGACATATAATATTATGTTTACATAATTACAAGTTCGAATTAAAATATTCATACATCAACATGAGTTTGCATTCCTATCCTACTAGTAGTGATCACAAATTTAAACAAAACCATCTAATAATAGTTATACATTTAGTATATTTTGCTGATACAAAATACATTATGATTTAAAATGCAACTACATGATTCCTTGCAAAAGTGGGTTCTCGTGTAATGGGGTCCCTAGGCACCTCATTGGTGTGAAGTCCCTACTGAAATACAAATATTTATAAGAACTATGACTAATTAATAATATGCAATCAAGTAGTTTAATGAAGCATTAACGTTACTATCTATTTGAGGCATAACACTCGTAATTCATATATACAGTTGGTTTATATAGAAACAATACACATGAACGCATAAATTTGTGCAATACTCATAACCTTCGAATCCGGTTATCCTTGTAGAATGCATTAATCGAGGTTAACCGTTCATTCATCCCGGTCATCCACTTAGGATGACCATTTATTCATCCCGACCATTCATTCGGATGCCATTAGCTGAAGCTAATCATTTATTCATCAACAATTACTCCTTTGACAGCTTGGTATTTATACTAACATAATTTGGTGACATTCGTAATAGGATATTTCATAAATTAGCATAATCAGAGAGGGAGGTGGAAACCACCTACTTTTTCCACCTGCAGGTTGCCCTAGTCTTGACGAGGGTCCAATTCTGGCCGCACCACCTAAGACATCAATGGCCATAAATCAGTACATTCATATTCAATAATCACCCAACGTATCCCCATGCATGCTTTAAACATATGTAAGTTCATATTCCAATGTTTGACATATCACAATCACACAGCACAGGCATTTTAACCATTAGCCCAATTTAGATATGTAAAATTGCAGCAGAAATTGTTGGCAAAAACTGGTTCGCTGGTGATGTAGATTCATCAATGGAAAATTTGCCAAACACAGATTCATCATCGAACTAATTCGCTACAATGCAAACTCGTCAACGAATTGATTCGTTGGAACACAAATTCATTAGCGAACTGATTCGCTGCAATGCAAACTTGTCAGCGAATTGATTTGCTATAACACAAACCCCTCTGCGAACTGATTCGCTGAAGCACAAACTCGTTAGTGAACTGGTTTGCTACAACATAAACTCGAAGACAACTCAATTTCATCAATTTCTGAAACTTCAGAAACAATCCCAACATTTGACTTTTGCTCATTACAAAAGCAATTCAAATTCATTGGTTTTCGAGACGTTGGAAATAATTCCAATATTGGCTTTCTCTAACTCTAGTAACTATAGTCAATATGTACGTAGCAATATTTAATGAATAAAGATTGCAAGTCATTCCACTTTTAATGCATATTACTAGCATCGTCATATGATTGACCTCTAATATTTGGAATATCAAGATTATGATGAGCTAAAATAGATGATATCTCATTCTCAAGAGTTAAAGTACATGTATCTTTAACATGCAATATATCTAAAAAGTGTTCTAGTATAAATTCACTTCTAATACCAAAAGCCATTTGCTCTCTTCTATATTCATCTCAAGCTTCATCAACAATCAAATAAATTTTTGCATCACCAATCTCACAACGAATTAAAGACTAAACATTTATAACGAAGACATGTAAAATTCCCTTTTGAATTTGATGTGATGTGTATTTAGCATTTTGTGGAGAATTATCCAAAATAAGAGCACCTACTAGTTCATTATATAATGCTAAGAGTTCCATGATTTGAAGAAATTCACCTTGATTTTTTTATTCTAGTCGTTCATCATGTCCTCTAAATACATGTGTGGCAACCTTATTCTTATAATAATAACTGGGCACAAAATGCTTCCTCATAAGCATTGGATTTGAGAATTTGATAGAGAAATGTAAGAAGTGCTACTTACTGCAAAGCATTGAGTATGGAAGACAACTTATCACTTACTTCAAAAGATGGCTGCTAGGTTTTCTATATTGATTGAATTGGACTTTGTCTTAGTCTATTTCAAGGTCTTTTTATCCTAGTGTTACTTATTCTAATGTTGTTGTTATTGTTGATGGTTTTAGATGCTTAAAAGTCCTAAATTTGCAGCATTGTAAAGGTAAAAGCAATTTTTTTTTTTTTACAGTTGGATATAGAAAGGTTTTGTTTATTTTGATGCCATGGAGAAACTATGGTGCTTTTGTGGGTTTTTATGTATGAAAATTTGGTTATGATGAAAAGAGGGTTTTGTGTTACTGAATTGAATTGTAGAACTGTGAGGGTAAAGTCAATTGTTTGGTTAATTTTTGTGATATAATTAGAGGGTGTATATGGTTATAAAATATCATGTTTGATGGAAAATATCATATTATGAGAAACTTTGAAGTTATTCTTTAAGTGTATCTTTTAATATGGTAATTTGAGTGAAAATACTTTAGGTTGTTTGAATATGCTTAATATGCACATTGCATTAATGATTTAGATTCCCATGACTGATGCACCTCATTTTTTGCCTGCCAATTATGTTCTCTGTGTTGATGCAACAAGGCAGTTTTTAGAGTCTCATGTGGGACAGGCTGAGAGGTCTATGCAAACACTTGAATTTATTACAGGTTCTGTTAATTTTTTTTTTATCAAATATAAGAAGTATATAGATCAAAAATGTTTTGCAAGACAAGCTTGCGATACAGGCTGGAAACCAGCAGAACATCTGGATATAAATCCAGGCAAAGGGAACAGACTCCCTTGAACTGACCATAGCAAGACAAACTTGCAGTACAGAAAGTAATACAACACAAAGGGAACAAACTCCCTCGTATAACTAACCAAAGGGAATAGACTCCCTTGAATACTGGAAAAAATACATAAACATGGACAACCCCCATGTAGGCAAAGTCGAAATATCAAAGCTGCACAAGGCAACTGCACAAGCGCTGCTGTTGTAGGCCATAACAGCCTGTATAGAGCAGAAGACTAGCAAACACCAGTAGAAGCTAGCAGTTAAAGAACATCCTCAAAAAGGAGGGATGATATTATCGAAGCCACTTAGAGCATCCAACAGTTCCATCAACCCTGCTAACCGCAGCAGTGCCAATCCATACCAACACAACATGTAAGAGGGTCATATCTTTGGGGAGAGAACCTCACCCTAATGAATTCCTACCAAGCATGCACAAGGTAGCAGGGGGCAACCGCTATAAGCTTTCACCTGTAGGATGATCTCCAGCCAAACCTGTAGCATGCAGGTTCTGTTAATTTGTTTTTGGTCAAATGTAAGAAATATATTGATCAAAAAGAGCAAGGCGAGCTTGCATTACAAGCTGGAAACCAGCAGTGAACAGAGTATGTACATAAGCAAGAAGCTGAGTAAACCAGCTAAAAACCAGAAAAGGGAACAGGCTCCCTTGAACAAAATTACACAGCCGATCAGCAGATTATGGTCTTTTCTTTATAAATCAAGCAATTAAGCAAGTCGAATCAGACCTGGACAGCTAACAAGAGAGGCGTCATACCCAGCCAATAACATGCGGGACATGAAGAAACCAGCCTATCGAAATGAAGAACCCAACAACCAGCAGGGATGAGAAAAGCTTCAGCCAACCCAGCCAAACCAGCCGAATGGCATACATGCATACAGAAATGAAGGGGCCACACGGAGGCAACCCAACCAATCCAAGACAGCCACACACCATAGACCAAACCAGCCACGAGTTGCAGCCAAATAACGCAGCCAGCCTTGAAATGAATTTCTGCCAAGCAACCGACTGATCCTTGCAGGGACCCCGCGGATGCAACTTGACAAACAGGAGCAGACACCAACCAAAAAAGCAGGCCTAACAAATTAATTCTTTAGCAGCTATGGACATTGGACAGCCGACCATGTTCAGAGAACAAAGGAAGGAGGGCCCTTTCATCATCACAGACAGGGAAGTTTCATCATCACAACGAAGAAAGCAGAGGCTTTCATCATAATAGAGGAAGCCAATCAAATTCTCCCACCCATCCAGATTAAATTAAAATCCATGTTTGCATGAACCATGCGCTCACGAGACGAACCCGCTTCAAATATTTGCCAAGGAAGAACTCGCTTGGACCCACCCATGCATTGCCCATGCAGCAGCTTACTCCCAATCCAGCCACGTGAAAAGGAGCTAAAATAATTCAGCCTCTTCATATTGAATCACAGTGGACTTCTTCAACCTATTCATGCAGCAGAACCCAACAACCCCGCATGGAGCTATTGAATCGGAACCAATTGGAAGTGGTCCTTTTCATGAAAATAAAACACGGTATAAAACAAAATTTGGAACCTCCTGAACATGGCTTCCACTTCTCTGGATTTAGCATCAAAAACCCGTTTGTTTCTTTCTTCCCAGATAAGATATACAGTGATACCCAAGGACACTATACGCATCCGTGAGACAAGATTGGACCTCTTGGGATATAGCCCCCGAAGTGCACTGGAGATGGACGACATCCTCCTGCCAATATAAAGCCAATCTTTTATCCTACCCCACAACCTGCCCGTCCAGTTACATGCGAAGAACAAATGAGCATGGGACTCGCCTACGTGTGGGCTAATTTTGCAGGTTCTGTTAATTGTTTGGCTAGGTGGTCGCATGATGCAAAGGAGATAATGGGAGAGGAGGAGTCTGCAAAATTATCATAGGATATTGGGGAAATGTGGATGAGGCTTGTGCAAGGTTTATGAAAAGTTTGTTTGGATCAGAGAGAAGATGTCAAAAACCATGCTCTTTTATCATTGCAAAAGTGCTTGACAAGAGTGGATGATACTAACCTTCTACATAGCCTATGGTTACAATGTTTTAATCTGGTGATCTTTACTATGTTAGATGACTTGCTTGAAATTGCTCAGGGACACTTATCATTGTTGTAAAACTCCTGTCAAAGGTGTTTTTATAGTTGACACGACCACAAAATTGATGTTTTCTCCCAAGAGCAGGAATGTCGAAGTAATCAATAACCCGACAAGACTGGGTTGAACCACAAGGAGGTTAACTAAATAAATTATAAATAACAACAACACAACAACAACAACAACAATGACAATAACAATAATAATAGTAGTAATAACAACAACAACAACAACAACAATAATAATAAAGAGGACTTTGAGAAGTAAGATTAATGTGATAATTAAATAATGATAAAAACAAATGTCAAGGTTAGAGGATCTATTAATGATACTTCAAACAACTATAGTATAAACTCTTATTACTCAACTGGAAACTACACACAAATGAGGTTCCAATCGGATTATAAACAGAAAAATCATCCATAAAAATCTCAAGAAAATGTTCAAACCATATCACTAAATATGCTAAGCATGCATCTTTGAAATGTGGCTGGTGCATTACATAATCGAAAAGACATCCTTCGATATGCAGAAGTACCAAATAGACATGTGAAAGTAGTCTTCTCTTGATCTTCCAATGCAATTTCAATTTGATTGTAACTTGAATAGCCATCTAGGAAACAATAAAATTCATGACCTGCAACTCTTTATAGGATTTGATCCATGAAAGGTAAAGGAAAATGATATTTTCTAGTCATTGAATTAAGTTTCTTATAGTCAATGCACATGCGCCAACCAGTAATAGTCCTAGTTGGAATTAACTCATTTTTCTCATTTGTTATCACAGTGACTCCAAACTTCTTGGGTAGGACTTACCCATTTGCTATCAGAAATAGGATAAATGATTCAATTATCTAGAAGCTTAATGACTTCATTTTTCACTACTTCTTTCATATTAGGATTAAGCCTTCATTGCATTTCTCTAGAGGGTTTGTCATTTTCCTCCAAATAAATCATGTGTGTGCAAATCAAAGGGTTAATTCCTTTTATGTCAGTTATGGTCCATTCTAATGCATTTTTTTGCATTTTCAAAGTCTGTAATAACTTATCTTCTTGATGTGCATTAAGTTTGGAAGAGATTATTTTCTCTCAAAAATGAGTATTTGAGATTGAATGGTAATGGCTTCAAATCAGGTTTTGGTTGTTGAACACTTGAAGGTATGGACTCAATTGATCGTGATGGCAATTCTTCAATTTATGGTCTCTAATTACATGCCTTTGATTCTTCCTAAAAATAGATCATTTGCAAATCATCAGATTCATCAATCTCAGTTTCACTAGAAGTGGTTTGAAATTGATCATGAACTAATTTTTCAATAAAGTCCACTTCCCGTTTGAAAGTTTCAAAGATTTCAGAGTTGTGATTGACTTTCCTTTGTTTGGTCATGGCATGAGGAAATGGAAGTGCTGGTGGGGAATCAGCCTTTTCTTTGCAATGTTCAGGTTCAAATTATTCCTTACCCTCAGAGATTGAGTCATCATCTTTCTCACAAGGTTTAAGAGTAAGTTTTTCAATAACCTAACCACTGCAAAGAGTGATGACTAATTTGACTTGATCCATGTGTTGGCTTCCAGAAGTACTTGCATTTGCATTGTATTGCCCTTTTGGATTTTGCTATGGTTGAGATGGAAACTTACTTTTCTCTTGAAAACTGAGAGCATATGTGAATTTTGCAAGAGTATCTATAAAATCTATCATGCTTTAAGCAAGTTGAGTGTTGATTGTCTCCTGCTTTTCAATGAATGCATGCAATGTTTCCTCAAGATTTCTTCTATGAGGGGGAGCATAAGGAGGTGCATATCCATGAGAATTTTGGAAATTATGGTGTGCTTGAAATGGTGGTTGTGAAGTTTGTGCATTGTTGTTATCACTCTTCCAACTGAAATTTGGGTGATTTCTCTAACTAAGGGTATATGTTTGTGAGTATGGGTTATGATTGGACCTTTGGAAACTATTTAAAGCATGAGCTTGTTCATGGAGGCATTCCCTTAAAGAAGGCAAAGTTGGACAATCATTTGTTGAGTATTCATTGGTTTCATAGATTTGACATACAATTTCTTGAACAGATTTTATTTGACAAGTCTTTTTCAATTCTAGTGCCTCGACTTTTCTAGCTAAAGATGCAAACTTGGCTTGGAGGTCATGATCTTCCCTAAGGTTGTGTATATCTCCACTAGATGTATGAGGTTGAGTTTTACTTGGTGCCTCATAAGTGCCTGTGGTGTCCCAGTTTTGAGCATTTTCAACTAGCAAGTTTAGGTACTCAATTGCTTCATTAGGGTCTTTATCTTCAAAAGTTCCATTGCACATCAATTCAACCATTTTCCTATCTTTAGGTGTTAACCCTTTATAAAAATGTGAAATCAATCTCCATGTTTCAAAACCATGATGAGGGCAATTATTAAGCAAGTCTCGATATCTATCCCAACATTGGTAAAATGTTTCTCCTGGTGTTTGAGTGAAAGTGATGATTTGTCTTTTGAAAGAGTTTGTTATGTGAGATGGAAAAAACTTCTTTAAAAATTGTTGTTGCATTTCATTCTAAGCACGAATGGATCCTGGTCTCAAGTTTTGTAGCCATGTTTTAGATTTATCTTTTAATAAAAAAGGAAAAAGCTTTAATCTGATGTTGTTTCATGCTACAATTTGAGTCATTATAGGTGTTATAGACCTCATTAAATTCCCTTAAATGCAAGTATGGATTTTCTAAATCTAAGCCATGAAAAAAAAGGTAAAAGTTGAATAATGTCTGGCTTAAAATTAAAATGGGATGCATCAAGAGGGAAAACTATGCATGAGGGTGCATTTGTTCTTGTGGGATTCACGTGGTCTCTAAGTGTTCTCACACGGTTATTCTCATTATGAAGCGATTGGTTATCTTCTTCGACCATATTTTCTGAAAATGATGAGAATACCCTATAAAGTTTACCACTTAATGTACGTGACCAAACTCTCATGCACGTGTAAGAAGAGAATAAAAGGAAGAAAATAAAATAAAAGGAAAGAAAAGGAAAGGAAACAAAACAAAACAAAACAAACAAAAGTTAGATAAAATAAAAGTGAAAAGAGAAAATAAATAAATATTATAATTTATACAAGAATGTACCTCCTTGACAACGACGCCAAAAACTTGACACGACCAAAAGATTGATGTCTTCTTTCAAGTGCAGGAGTGTCGAAGTAATAAATAATCCAGCAAGACCGGGATCGAATCACAAGGAGGTTAACTATATAAATTATAAATAACAACAACACAACAACAACAATAACAAGTAATAGTAATAATAATAGTCGTAGTAGTAGTATTAGTAATAAATAGGACTTTAAGATGTAAGATTAATGAGAGGATTAAACAATGATAAAAACAAATGTCAACGTTAGAGGATCCACTAATGGTACTTCAGACAAATATAATATAAACTCTTATTACTCAACTGGAAACAACACAAAAAGGAGGTTCCAATCAGATTATAAATTGTTAACATGATTACATTAATTATCTTATTCGAGTAATGTCAATACTTGTAAATATTATCAGGTATTCATGGTGATAACCTATGTTAATAACAAATCAAGTTCCTTTCATAGCACAGGTGTCAGTTATACCATACAGTTGGGCTATGAAAGTGCCAAGTATTTATTGTACCAAAGGTTGTTAAACATGAATCTAGATTAACCATTTAACAAACAAGGTATTAAGAGTGAGCAAGATAATAAATATAAAACATGTTAGTATCAAGCATTAAAATCAATGTTGAATTTATAGTATACTTATTTTTACACCATTAGTGAAACCTTTTCACCTTGACATAATAAATTTAGCTAAACATAATGAAAGAAAGAACATAAATAAACAAGATAAGAACATAATTATATAAGTAAAGGAAAGGAAATGAAAAGCATAAACAAGAGATTAATATAACATAAAATAAAACTTTAACATTACAAAATACAAAGAAAGAGAGCAAGAGCATGATCTTGATCTGAACACCAAGATGCCTAAATGCATGGCAAATGCCTCTTTTATAGGCCAAAATTTAGAACTATTGATTTGATAAATAATTATTGAGTGGGTGGTAGCCACATCTTGACTTGGTGACAATCCTTATCTTATTATCTGAACAAAACGTCATTGCTAATATTAGAATTTTAACCAACTTTTCTCATGAAAGTTCTAGGAAATTGTCTGAGCTTTCTAGGAGAAAAAAATTGAGGTCATTTGGACTTACAGAACTCAAGATATGGGCTGAACACTAAATAATATCTTGGCTACAGGACATATTCAAACTTCTTCGTTGTTGCTATAATTTGGACTTATAACCAGCCTTTTTAAATCTTGGACTTCACATGAAAGTTTTAGACATATGTCTTAGCTTTCCATCCATATAAAACATACATAAATCCGAGATCTACAGCTTCATATATGACCTAATTATAGAACAATGTTCTAGTTTGGACTGAACCAACATCACTTTTCTAAGCTTCACCCTCTCTTTATCTTCTCAATTTTAGTAATTGAATTCACCATCAATCAATCCTTTGATTTATATGATAGGCTTGCATTTAAGATGAACATTTACCATATATTAAGGTATCTTATAGTATCAAACATGTTGTTATAAAACAGGCTTTAGTTGAGTTATTGATACTTCAAGTGCAAAATAATGATATAAAACCTTGATAAGAATGCACTTTTAAGTACTAATCAACAGTTACTAATGAACTTGCACAGTTGACAACTTTCTGCAAACTATGGTTGTGAGTGCTTAGCCAAATGGAAAAATATATGAAGGTAAAAGTGAAAGGGAAGAAGAATGAAAAAACTAAATTTCAAGCATGAAGATCAATTTTTAACACCGATACGCTGCAGCGAACAAAAAAATGGCAGGGGACACTATTTCACTATAGAAAACACAATTCAACAACAAAAACTAATTCGCTACAGACAATGAAATTCCACAGCGAACACTGATTCGCTGTAGACAACACAATTTGGCAGTGAAAATGTTGTGATGTCGCGGTCACGCAAAATAATTACCTTAGCTTAAAACACAACACACAAAATGCTATAAAGCAAGCAAGGGGTCGATTCCACAAGGAAGGTTCAAGTTAGATTTTTATGCTATATGATATGCAATTTTTTAGGGGGGGTTGAAAGTTATATAGGCTAAAGCAAAAGAAAACAGAAAATTATCAATCAAAATTAAATGAACTAAAATTTATCTAGAAAAGAAACTTTGGTTGCAAGTAAACATCTATCTATAGAAATTAGAACTGATCATAGAAACTCTTAATATCTATCTTTTCTTATGTTGATTAGTTAACAAATCCACTGTATAACTAATCCTAACCATCAAACAACCACAGTGTATGCACTAGTAATTTAATTCAATGGCAGCCTTTAGAACTAGATGAGTTGATTAATCTAGCAAACATTACTGTTAGCGGTTCATGTTTGATTTGATCAATCGAATGTTCTCCCTAAGATTACTAATCTGGATACGCCATAATTATGAATCTCAGTTGCTTCACAAGTTTATATACCACAACTTCAGTTTTGATAGCAAACTTAGCAATAAATTGTTCACAATAATAACTTAGAGTCTACTCTGGCAATTAAAATATGAAACAAACATAGGAGAACAAACATATTCATTCATCATATAAATTGAAAAGAAAATGGTTAAATAGATCTCACAATTCTTGAAATCCAAAGGTTTCTGTGTCCTTGCAACCAAGAAAAAGAGTTTAACCTTGCATGTCTATTGAACAATTAATCACAAAGAATGAAGAAAACATGAATTTGGGTTTGTTAGAGGAAAGGGAGCGTTTTTCTCTCTTCTGGTCGTGCCCCTCTCTTTCTTTTTATACCCTAGGAAACCCTAGTCTCTATTTTACAAAATAGTCTTCTCTTAAGTAGATAGTTTACATTTAAGTACTTCAATAACTATTTTCCTAAAAAAGAAGAAATGGCCTTGCATGAAATCTTCAAGCTTTAACTTAGAGGAGCTAAATTGCTGAAATAAAAACTTGGATGCCAACTTGGATGCTTTGGGATGTAATTTAGACTCGTTTCTTCACAAAACCTGTTTGTTGGCATAATTCATTTGTCATCTTAGAAAAATAATATCTCCCTCATATGAGATCATATTTTGCTGAGATTTGGTACGTTGATAGGTCTTTGAGCCAGGAATCCAACAAATGGACTTCTGAAACTCAAGATATTCAAGTATTGCCTTGCAAAATTTGACTTTGAAGGCTGCGATTGCCATGCTCTTTGATTAATACTTAAAAGTGCATTTTTATCAAGGTTTTATATCATCATTTTGCACTTGAAGTATCAATAACTCCTTAACTAAATCATGTTTTATAATAACATACCTAATAATATAAGATACCTTTAATTTATGGTAAATGTTCATCTTAAATGCAGGCCTATCACATAAATGAAAGGATTGATTGATGAGTTCAAGTATTGAAACTGAAAGGATAAAGAGAGGGCCAAACTTAGAAAAGAGATGTTGGTGGAGTCTAAATTGGAACATTGTTCAGTAATTAGGTCATAACTCGAGTTATAAATTTCCAAATGATCTTAAGTTTTTACACAGATTTAGTAAGACATAGGCCTACAATTTTCATGTGGAGTCCAAGATTTAAAAAAGGTTGTTTTCAAGTCCATATTATAGCAACAATGGAGAAGTTTGAATCTGTCCTGCAGCCCAGATACTGTTAAGTAATCAACCCATATCTCAAGTTCTAGAAGTCTAAATGACCTTAATTTTTTTTCCTCGAAAGCTGAGACAATTTTCTAAAACTTTCATGAGTAAAGTTGATTCAAATTCTGATGTTACAAATGACGTTTTATTCAGACAAGAAGATAAGGATTTTCACAAAGTCAAGAGTTGGCCACCTACTCAATAATTAGTCATCAAATCAATAATTCCAAATTTTGGCCTATAAAAGGAAGCATTTGCCATGCATTTAGGCATCTTGGTGTTCAGATCAAGATCATGCTCTTGCTCTCTTTCTTTGTATTTTGTAATGTTTAAGTTTTTTTTTATATTATATTAAACTCTTGTTCATGCTTTTCATTTCCTTTCCTTTATTTATATAATTATGTTCTTATATTGTTTATTTATGTTTCTTTCTTTCATTATGTTTAGCTAAATCTATTATGTCAAGGTGAAAAGATTACACTAATGGTGTAAAAATAAGTATAGTATAAACTCAACATGGACTTTAATGCTTGGTACTAACATGTTTTATATTTATTATCTTGTTCACTTTTAATACCTTGCTTGTTAAATGGTTAATCTAGATTTTTGTTGAACAACCCTTGGTACAACAAATGCTTGACACTTTCATAGCCCAACCGTATGGTATAACCTACACTTGTGGTATGAAAGGAACTTGATTTGTTGTTAACATAAGTTATCACCATGAATACCTGATAATATTTACAAGTATTGGCATTACTCGAATAAGATAATTAATGTAATAATGTTAACAGTTATAATCTAGAGATTGGTTTCACATTTTTATGAACGGTTAACACCTAGAGATAGGCAAATGGTTGAATTGATGTGGAACTTTTGAAGATAAAAACCCTAATGAAGCAATGGAGTACCTAGACTTGCTAGCCAAAAATGCTTAAAATTTGGACACCACATGTACTTATGAGGCACCAAGTAAAACTTAACCTCATACATCTAGTGGAGGTATGCACAACCTTAAGGAAGATTATGACCACCAAGCCAAGTTTGCATCTTTAGCTAGAAAAGTCGAAGCACTTGAATTGAAAAAAAGAGGTCAATTAAAATCTGTTCAAGACATTGTATGTCAAATCTATGAAACCAATGAACACTCAATAAATGATTGTCCAACTTTGCCTTCTTTTAGGGAATGCCTCCATGAACAAGCCTATGCTTTAAACAGTTTCTAAAGGCCCAATCATAACCCATACTCACAAACGTATAACCCTGGTTGGAGAAATCACCCAAATTTCAGTTGGAAGAGTGATAGCAATAATACACAAACTTCACAGCCACCGTTTCAAGCATACCATAATTTTCAAAATTCTCATGGATATGCACCTCCTAGAAGAAATCTTGAGGAAACATTGTATGCATTCATTGAAAAGCAAGAGGCAATCAACACTTAACTTGCTCAAGGCATGACAGATTTTAAAGATACTCTTGCAAAGTTAACATCTGCTCTCAGTTTCCAAGAGAAAGGTAAGTTTTCTTCTCAACCACAACAAAATCCAAAAGGACAATACAATGCAAATGCAAGTAGTTTCGGAAGCCAACACATGGATCAAGTCAAATCAGTCATCACTCTTCGTAGTGGCAAGGTTATTGAAAAACCCATTCTTGAACCTTGTGAGAAAGATGATCAGTCTATCGCTGAGGGTAAGGAAGGGGTTGAACCTGAACATTGCAAAGAAAAGGTTGATTCCCCGTCAGCACTCCCATTTCCTTATGCCATGACCAAACAAAGGAAAGTCAATCACAACTCTGAAATCTTTGAAACTTTCAAACAGGTAAGGATCAATATACCTTTGTTGGATGCTATTAAACATGTTCCTTCCTATGCTAAATTTTTGAAAGATCTGTGCACTGTGAAGAGAAAACTGAATGTGAAAAAGAAAGCCTTTTTAGCTGAACAAGTAAGTGTCATTCTTCAGAACAATAATGCTTTGAAATTGAAAGAGCCTTACTTGATCTTGAAGCTAGTGTGAATTTACTTCCATATTCAGTCTTTCAAAGTCTCAATCTAGGTGAGTTAAAACCAAACTCTGTAACTCTTTTACTTGCTGATAGATCTATAAAAGTGCCTAAAGGAATAGTTGAGGATGTGTTAGCACAAGTTGATAAATTCATTTACCCTGTAGATTTTGCTGTCTTGGATACACAACTTGTTGAAGCATGTAATTCAATTCCTATCATTTGAGGACGTCTATTTCTTGCCACTTCTAATGCATTGATTAATTTTAGGAATGGACTGATGAAGTTATCATTTGGAAACATGACATTGGAGATTAATATTTTCAGCATTTACAAGCAACCTGGAGATGATAATGATTTACAGGAAGTGGACTTTCAGGAAGAATCAAAGGCATGTAATTGGAGACCACAAATTGAAGAATTGCCACCACGATCAATTGAGTCCATACCTTCAAGTGTTCAACCACCAAAACCTGATTTGAAGTCGTTACCATTTTTGGTAAAATGAAACTTTTTTGGTAATAATCTCTTCCAAACTTAATGCACATCAAGAAGGTAAGTTATTACAGACTCTGAAAATACACAAAAATGCATTAGGATGGACCATAGTTGACATAAAAGGAATTAACCCTTTGATTTGCACACACATGATTTATTTGGAGGAAAATGTTAAATCCTCTAGAGAAATGCAACGAAGGCTTAATCCTAATATGAAAAAAGTAGTGAAAAATGAAGTCATTAAGCTTCTAGATAATGAAATCATTTATCCTATTTCTGACAGCAAATGGGTAAGTCCTACCCAAGTTATACCCAAAAAGTCTAGAGTCACAATGATAACAAATGAGAAAAATGAGTTAATTCCAACTAGGACTATTACTAGTTGGCGCATGTGCATTAACTATAGGAAACTTAATTCAATGACTAGAAAAGATCATTTCCTTTTACCTTTCATGGATCAAATGCTAGAAAGAGTTGCAGGTCATGAATTTTATTGTTTCCTAAATGGCTATTCAGGTTACAATCAAATTGAAATTGCATTGGAAGATCAAAAGAAGACTACTTTCACATGTCCATTTGGTACTTTTGCATATTGAAGGATGCCTTTTGGATTATGTAATGCACCAGCCACGTTTCAAAGATGCATGCTTAGCATATTCAATGATATGGTTGAACGTTTTCTTGAGATTTTTATGGATGATTTTTCTGTTTTTGGTGATTCATTTGATATTGTTTGACTAACTTAGAAAACATTTTAAGCAGGTATGAAGAGAAGAATCTTGTACTGAATTGGAAAAAATGTCACATTATGGTAACAAAACGGCATTGTACTTGGTCACATTGTTTCATCGAAAGGAATTGAGGTTGACAAATCTAAAATCGAGTTAATTGTCATCTTACCAACACCAAAATCTATTAAAGATGTTAGATCATTCTTAGGACATGCTAGTTTTTACAGAAGGTTCATCAAAGATTTTAGTGTAATATCTAAGCCCTTGAGTAACCTTCTAACAAAGGATAATATATTTAAATGGACTGAACATTATGAAAAAGCCTTTGTTAAACTTAAAAACTTGCTTACTTCTGTTCCTATCATTCAACCTCCTGATTGGTCATTACCTTTTGAAATAATGTGTGATGCTAGTGATTATGCCGTGGGTGCTGTCTTGGGACAAAGAAAAGATAAGAAACCTTATGTGATATACTATGCAAGTAAAACTTTAAATAGTGCTTAAATGAATTACACCACCACTAAAAAAGAATTACTTGTAGTAGTATTTGCATGTGATAAATTTAGGTCTTATCTTGTTGGCTCACCTGTTGTTGTTTTTAGTGATCATGCAGCATTGAAATATCTTCTTTCTAAGAAAGATTCTAAGGCTAGATTGGTGCGGTGGATTTTGTTACTTCAAGAATTTGATATCACAATCAAAGACAAGCAAGGCACCAAAAATGTTGTCGCAGATCATTTGTCAAGATTGACAACAGATTCGAAATCTGACATCACACCAATCGATGACTACTTTCCCGATGAATCTTTACTTTCCGTTTCTACAATGCCTTGGTTTGCTAACATTGTTAATTATCTTGTTTGAGGACAATTGCCAGCTAATTGGAGTACCCAAGACAAAAGAAAGTTCTTGAATGAAGTGAAGAACTTTTATGAGGATGACCCTTATTTATTCAAATATTGTCCTGATCAAATATTTCGAAGATGCATTCCTGACAATGAGGTAAGTAGTGTCATTAAATTTTGTCATTCTGAGGCATTGATGCAACCATATTATTCGATAGTTTCACCCACATTTAACTAGTGTTTTGCATATGTTTTATATATCAAATGCCTTGATATTCTTTGTTTTATGTTTTGAAGACACTTTTGGATGAAAGATGCAAAAAGAAGTAAATTGGAGGTAATTGACATATTTGACCTTCAATCGATGTTTTGTGCACAGCGTGAGCTCTAAAGGTCGAAATGAAGTGATTCCAGTGGCATTAAAAAGCTAACATCCATACCTTTCTGAAAATCTAAGGCAAGACAATAAACTAAGGAAGAGCACGAAACTCGAAGCTTTCAAAGTCAAATCTTGCAATCTGCCAGTGTTGAGCTACAGAAGTCCAATTGATACAAAATCCAAATTTCACAGAGTCCTGACTAAAAGACCTATAAACGCTCCAAATTTCATCCAAAAATGATGTCATATGAGGGAGATATGATTTTTCAAAGATGACAACTTAATTCTGCCAGCAAACAGGTTTCGTGAAGAAACAAGTCCAAATTACGTTCCGAAGCATCTAAACCGACATCCAAGTTTTTATTTCAGCAATTTAGCTCCTCTAAGTCAAAACTTGAAGATTTCATGCAAAGCTATTTCTCCTTTTTTAGGAAAATAGTTATTGAACTACTTAAATGTAAATTGTCTACTTAAGGGAGGACTATTTTGTAAAATAGAGATTAGGGTTTCCTAGCATATAAAAAAAATGAGAGAAGAGAAGGGGAGCAACCACCCAACAAGAGAAAAACGCCCCCTCCTCTAAGAAACCCAAAATCATGCATTCTTCCATCTTTTTGATTAGTTGTTCAACAAACATGCAAGGCTAAACTCATTTTATTGGTTGCAAGGACACGGAAATCTTCAGATTTCAAGAACTGTGGGATTTATTCTTCTATTTATTTTTAGTTTGTATTATGAATGAGTATGTTTGTTTTCCTATTATTGTTTGTCTTAATTTGCTAGAGCGGACTCTAAGTTATTATTGTGAACAATCTATTGCTAAGTTTGATATCAAAACCGGAGTTGTGGTATATAAACTTGTGAAGCAACTAAGCTTGATAATTGTAGCGGAACTACGTTATTAAACCTAGGGAGAACATTCGATCAAAGCAACACAAGCAGACAACTTGGTTTTTAAGATTAATGAATTTATCTAGATCTTAAGGCTGCCATTGGATTAAATCATTAGTGCGGACACTGTGATTGATTGTTGGTTAGGGTTAGTTATACGGCGGATCCGTTAACTAACCAATGTTAAGAAGAGATAAATATTCAGAATATAAATTGATGTTTTTTTTCCATGATCAGTTCTGATTTCTATAGGTGGATGTGTGCTTGCGACCAAGGTTTGTTCTCTTGATAATTTTCTGATTTTATTAAATTTTGTTTGATAGTATTCTGTTTTATTTTGCTTTAGCCTATATAACATCCAAACCCCTCTCCCCCAAATTGCATATGATCTAGCATAAAAATCTAACTTGAATCTTCCTCGTGGGATCGACCCCTTGCTTGCTCTATACTATCTTGTGTGTTATGTTTGAAGCTAGGGTAATTAATTTGTACGACCGCGACATCGCAACAAATTTTGGCGTCGTTTCCGGGGAAGTAATTTTAGTTGATTCTTGTGCGATTATTTATATTTTCTGTGATTGTTATTTTTTTCTGAAAAAAACCAAAGAAAAAAAGAAGAAACAAAATTTTTGCTTGCTGCGGTACTATTCATTACAGCTGCGGTACTGTTCAAAACATATTTTTTGTGGAATTAGGTATCGGTTTTTTGTTTCCTGAAGGGAAATGACGTTCTGAACAAGACTAGTGGCAGGTTTGTTTTTTATCATAGGATTTTCGTACGATTTGCATTGTTTTCAATCTCTTGCGTGGTTGGTTTCTTTTGAGTTTTCTTAACGATTTATGCCTGTAACCCATTCTACTAACCAAATTCAAGTGCAGGTGGATCTCGAAATAGAAAACACTTTACGCAGGTTACGAAAGGAAGCTCGTGTCAACACCATGGCTGTTGCACGACAACAAACACTCAAGGAGCTTGCTGCTCCTAACGTGGAAAATCAGCCATTCTCCATAAACATCGACAATAATGTAAACTTTGAGCTCAAATCTGGTTCTATACATTTGCTACCAACATTTAATGGTCTTGCAGGAGAAGATCCTCATACTCATCTCAAGGAGTTCCATATGGTTTGTGTTGGCATGAAACCAAATGGAGTTGACGAAGAACAAGTGAAGTTGAAAGCTTTCCCTTTCTCTTTAAAAGGGGCAGCAAAGGTATGGCTTTTCTCCATTCTCCCAGGTTCAATTGGAACTTGGAATGGCATGAAAAAGATCTTCCTTGAGAAGTATTTCCCAGCATCTCGAGTTGCCAACATAAGGAAAGAAATATGTGGGATTCAACAATCTCATGGAGAGACACTTTCAAAGTATTGGGAAAAATTTGAGCAACTGTGTATTCAATGCCCTCATCATCAAATACCTGATCAGCTGCTCATTCAATATTTCTATGAAGGATTGATGCCTACTGACCGTAGTATCATTGATACTGCAAGTGGAGGGGCATTAGTAGATAAAACACCTGAGGCTGCACGTCAATTGATCTCAAACATGGCAGCCAACTCAAAACAGTTTGGCACTCGTGGAGACTTCTCCAACAAACGAGTAAATGAGGTAAGTATTTCTAACCTTGAAAATAAAGTTAATGATCTTACTTCTCTTGTGCGTTCTTTAGCTTGTGGCAATGTATAATAGGTGAAAGTTTGTAGCATATGCTCCTTACAAGGACATACCTCAGATATGTGCCCAAAAATACAAGAAGATTACATTGAACAGACTCATGCAGTTGATGGAGGATTCAACAGACAGCCCCAGCATAAATATGATCCCTTTTCCAACACGTACAATCCTGGATGGAGAGATCATCCTAACCTACGGTATGGGAACCAACCTCAACAAGGCAATCAAGGCCGACAATTCCATCCTAATGGATTTCAGCCCCAACAGAATTATCAAGCAAGACAACCCCCTCCATTCACAAACTCCAATGTTATGAGGTCATCATCCAATGATGATCTTCATGAGATGATGAAAACTTTGGCTTCTAACACTGTGACCTTGCAACAAAATGTCATGTCTTTTCAACAGGAAACAAGGTCAAGTATTCACAACTTGGAAAAGCAAATGAGGCAAGTAGCTTCAAGTGTTGGGAAATTGGAAGCACAAATGAATGGAAAATTGCCATCCCAAGCATGGAATCCAATAGAGAATGTTAGTGCGATCATGCTGCGGAGTGGGAATGAACTTGAAGAGAAAAGGTCGAAACAAATTGAGATGGAGAAAGAAGAAGAGATAGAAACTGAATTAAGTACAAAGAAGGAACATCTTCATCCTCCACAAACTGAAACATCGACCAACACTCCAAAGGTAACTCCTTACTCAATGAATTCCAGTTTTAAAACAATTCCACCCTTTCCTGTGAGTTCATCTAGGTCAAAGAAAGAGGACAAAGAAAAAGAGATTTTAGAGGTTTTCAAGAAAGTAGAACTCAACATTCCTTTGCCTGATGCTATCAAGCAAATTCCCAAGTATGCTAAATTTTTGAAGGAGTTGTGTACTACCAAAAGAGCTTTCAAACTGAAAGGTCATGAAATGGTAAGTATGGGTGAGGTTGTATCTGCTGTTGTTCAAATGAATATGCCTTTGAAGCAAAAAGACCCAGGTGCATTTACTATCCCATGTGTTATTGGTAATGCAAGTTTCAAAAGGGCCTTGTGTGATTTAGGTGCATCCATTAGTGTTATGCCTAAACATGTTTATGATTCTCTTAGTCTTGAGCCTTTAAATAAAACTAGCATTGTAATACAACTTGCGGATCGTAGTTTTGTTTACCCACTTGGTGTGATAGAAGATGTCCTAGTCAAGATTGATAGTTTGGTCATTCCATGTGACTGTTATATTCTTGATATGGAACATGATTCTTGTGATTCATCAAACAACACTCCTATATTGTTTGGGAGACCATTCTTGAAAACTGCCAATACAAAATTGATTGTGGTAAGGATATTTTGTCTATGGAGGTAGGAGATGAAAAAATTGAATTTAATTTTCATGATGCAATGACATATCCTTACAACAATGTTTATTCTATCACATGTTATGACCAAGTTGATAAGTGTGTGCAGCTAGTTTGTGATTTTAATAGTGAGGATGGATTAAGCGTAGCTTTGAGCTATGGCTATGATGTTACCAAGATATAAGAGATGGAGAGGCACATATGTGTTCCCCAAAACATGTATGACTCAGCATTGGATTTGCAAGCTTTGCAAATTTTCCTCCATGATGCAGGAGTCATTTATCCCATCACGGACAGTGAATGGGTGGCGCCTATCCTTTTGGTGCCCAAAAAGATTGGAATTACGTTGGAAGAGATTCAAAATGATGCTTATGAGAATGCAATGATTTACAAAGAAAAAACTAAGAGTCTCCATGACCGAATGATTACAAGAAAAGAGTTTAATGTTGGAGAAAAAGTCCTTCTTTATCATTCGCGTTTGAAACTTTTTCCTGGAAAGTTGCGCTCTCGTTGGATTGGACCCTTTGTTGTTTCTAATATTTTTTCTTATGGTACAGTTGAAATTACAAGTTTAGAAATCAACAAAGTACTCAAGGTCAATGGGCATCACTTAAAACCTTTCTATGAAGGTTGGACGGTAGAACTCACTGCTTCTGTGGAGTTAGCTGAACCAATCTATGAAAAATGAGCATGCAACATGTCAAGCCAATGACTTAAAACAAAAGCGCTTACTAGGAGGCAACCCGGCACAAAAAAAAAGATTTGCTTTCTTTTTCCCTTATCTTTTATTTTTCGCATTTTACTTTATTTTTATCATTCTCTTATATTCCTTTTCTTTTGTTTCAACATTAAGGACAATGTTGTGTTTTAAGTGTGGGGGTATTAGGAGAATGTTGGTTTTCTTATTTTGATTTTCTTTGTTGTTAAAAAAAAACAAATTTCTATGTTTGATCTTTTGTACTCCTATTGGTTTATGAAAATGTGAGTATTATATATGAGAATTAATTAAGATAGATGAAGATATGAATCGAATGAAGGAGTGTGCATGCAAGTTTTAAGGTTTAATTGGTTTAGGGATTGACTTTGAGAATATGCCATGTTGACTTTATAGTGTAATACCAATGCAAGCTTTTGAGCCTTCAACATTATATTCTTTGATTGTGCATTCTTTCAATGATATGCATCTCTAGAACTTGCTTCATATCTTGTTGAAATTACATTCGCATTGCATATATACATGAAGATGATAAAGGCATTAGGAATTTTAACCACTTGAGCCAAAAAGCCAACCTAAAGCATATTATTCTTAGTGAGCCCCTTTTGAGCTTGTTTATCTTTTCTTTGCTTTATCCATGTATAAACCATAACTTTTTATATGTTTTCCTTTTCCCCAGGCCAAGGATTAGTTGAGCATATACTTGTGATATCTCATGGAATTATGGTTGGAAATTATGTGAAAAGAAAGAAGAAGTAATGCTTGGTGAAAATATGGGCAAAGTTGCCAAAGGTGAAAAACAAAAAAAAAACAAAAACAAAACAAAAGAAAGAAAGAAGTGTTCCTTTATGTTCTTAAGATTTTATGTTGAAAGAGCTTGAAATCAAAAGAAGTTAAGCATTGGTGATTAAAGATGGAAAATTTATGTGCTTTGATGGAATATCTTGTTTGAAATATCATTTTTTAGAATGCTCTACTTTCTTTGGTTTGAACCTTCTCTTTTACTCTCTTTTACCTCACCTTAACCTTAGCCCCATTACAACCGGAAATAAGACCTTTTGATTCATGCATTGCTTGTAATATGTTAGTAATGGAGATGAGATTGAAGAGCAAGCTTATGGTAGAACATATTCATTGATTGAATTTGAGAGATTTAAACACATAAGCCTTAAACACATGAGTGTTGGAGTGTATATATCAATGAGAGGACCTATCACTTTCGCATGGCATAGATTTCATTTAAATCCCGACGATTAATTGAGTTTTGAAGTTTGCATGTAAATAAATTCATAAAAATTTATACTCTTTATCCTTCTTAATTGTGTTCTTGTTTATAATGCATATATTCTTGGATATTGATGGGAGATTAGGAGATTGGTCATAGTGATTTGATTTAATTTAACTTCAATTTGATTTTACGTATCCTTTCTCGAGGACGAGCAAGAGCTAAATGTGGGGGTATTTGATGCAACCATATTATTCGATAGTTTCACCCACATTGAACTAGTGTTTTGCATATGTTTTATATATAAAATGCCTTGATATTCTTTGTTTTATGTTTTGAAGGCACTTTTGGATGAAAGATGCAAAAAGAAATAAATTGGAGGTAATTGGCATATTTGACCTTCAGTCGATGTTTTGTGCAGAGCGTGAGCTATAAAGGTCGAAATGAAGTGATTCCAGTGGCATTAAAACGCTAATATCCATACCTTTATGGAAATCTAAGGCAAGACAATAAAATAAGGAAGAGCACGAAAATCGAAGCTTTCAAAGTCAAATCTTGCAATCTGCAAGTTTGTATTATGAATGAGTATGTTTGTTTTCCTATGATTGTTTGTCTTAATTTGCTAGAGCGGACTCTAAGTTATTATTGTGAACAATCTA
This sequence comes from Populus davidiana x Populus alba var. pyramidalis, assembly GCA_027475595.1. Lineage (NCBI taxonomy): Eukaryota > Viridiplantae > Streptophyta > Magnoliopsida > Malpighiales > Salicaceae > Populus > Populus davidiana x Populus alba var. pyramidalis. The sequence continues at coordinate 141,375 of JANKYH010001488.1, read as the reverse complement.
TTGCTAAGTTTGATATCAAAACCGGAGTTGTGGTATATAAACTTGTGAAGCAACTAAGCTTGATAATTGTAGCGGAACTACGTTATTAAACCTAGGGAGAACATTCAATCAAAGCAACACAAGCAGACAACTTGGTTGTTAAGATTAATGAATTTATCTAGATCTTAAGGCTGCCATTGGATTAAATCATTAGTGCGGACACTGTGATTGATTGTTGGTTAGGTTTAGTTATACGACGGATCCGTTAACTAACCAATGTTAAGAAGAGATAAATATTCAGAATATAAATTGATGTTTTGTTTCCATGATCAGTTCTGATTTCTATAGGTGGATGTGTGCTTGCGACCAAGGTTTGTTCTCTTGATAATTTTCTGATTTTATTAAATTTTGTTTGATAGTATTCTGTTTTATTTTGCTTTAGCCTATATAACATCCAAACCCCTCTCCCCCAAATTGCATATGATCTAGCATAAAAATCTAACTTGAATCTTCCTCGTGGGATCGACCCCTTGCTTGCTCTATACTATCTTGTGTGTTGTGTTTGAAGCTAGAGTAATTAATTTGTGCGATCGCGACATCGCAACAGGCATGTGGGGGTCATTTCTCATCAAAAAAGACAACTGCAAAACTCTTACAAAGTGGATTTTACTAGCCCACCATGTTCAAGGACTCACATGTATTCTACAAGACTTGTGAAAATTTTCAAAAGTTGGGATGAATTTCAAAACGTCACATGATGCCTTTAAATCCTATTCTTGACATTGAGATCTTTTACTATTGGGGTATAGATTTCATGGGTCCATTTCCTCCATCATTTGGTTTCGTGTACATATTAGTCGTAGTAGATTATGTTTCAAAATGGATAAAGGCAATTCCAAGTCGAAACAATGATCACAAAACAATGATAAAGTTTTTGAAAGACAATATTTTGAGTTGATTTGGAATCCCTCGAGCCATGATAAGTGATGGTGGAACACATTTCTGCAACAAGTCATTTGATTCTTTAATGAAGAAATATGGAATCATACACAAAGTTGCCACCCCTTATCACCCTCAGATAAATGGACAAGTAGAGCTTGCTAATAGGGAGATCAAACAAATCTTGGAGAAAACAATGAACCCTAATAGGAAAGACTGGTCTTTAAGACTTAATGATGCACTTTGGGCTTATCGAATTGCTTATAAAACATCATTAGGTATGTCACCTTATAGACTAGTCTATGGAAAACCTTGTCACTTGCCTGTGGAAATTGAATATAAAGCTTATTGGGCTATTAAAGCTTTCAATTCAAACCTTGATGATGCTAGTAAGCTGTGAAAATTGCAAATAAATGAGCTCGAGGAAATAAGAAATGATGCATGTGACAATTCAAGAATTCATAAAGCAAGAATCAAAGAGTTTCATGACAAGAAAATACTGAGAAAAACATTCAATGTTGGTCAAAAAGTCTTGCTTTACAATTCTCGACTTCATTTATTTCCTGGAAAACTAAGATCAAGATGGAGCGGTCCTTTTATTGTGAAACATGTGTATCCATATGGGGCCTGTGACATCAAGAATCCAAAGAATGACAATGTTTTCAAGGTAAATGGGCATCGTTTGAAAGTTTATTTTGACAATTTTTCGGTTGAAAATGACTCTATTGAATTGAGTGATTCTGTATATAAAGATTGATTCTTTTTCTTACATTGTTTTGTGTTTTGTTTTGGTGCAACTTTTGTTTTGATAGTCTCTCTCTCACCCCGGTCAAACGGCGAATAACGGTACTTCGTGACTTAAGTTGGTTCTTTTAGTTTCCCATAATAACTTATATCTGTATATATTTGTACAATTCTCTGCTCTTTCTCCCTTCTTTGAATCTTTTCCCCAATTCTCATTTGAAAATGACACCACTCTTGAAAAATTGAAAAGGTATTTTCCCGCTTTGGTTGGGGGGAGAGGGTAGTAGTTGACATTAAAAAAAAAACTAACTTACTAACTATTTTTGCTATTATTAAAACCATTTGACAAAATTGTTATTAGGATGGTAGAGTAAGGAAGAAATTTTATTGACTCTTGAGACGCATCTTAGTAAGTATCATCACCAAAGTCTATCAAAATACTTCTTGAAATATTCAGGTTTACAAACTCTCACATTATTATCACTTGATCCTGCTCATATACTAATTTAACAAGTATTCTTAAACCTTTATTTCACACACACACTTTAACATATGATTGTAGGTTGCACATTGGATTATTACATTATTTATATTCTTTTGTTCAAGGTAATAACTAAGGGAAAGGGATAGTATATAATTTGAAAAAAAAATTGATAATATTGATGATAATAAAAACGTAGATAAGTTTGGTTGCGTAGCCTCCCTAACCTAAGCAATTAAGCTCGAAGAGGTGTTTTAATACCTAATACCCTAAAGTCAACTGTCTTGGAAGCTATTGGCCCAAAGCTTCTTACATGGGTTAAGGAGAAAAGCTTAAGGGAATCAAACATTGCACTATCTACGTATTAGTATCTATAACCCGAGTTACTAAGCTCGTAGGGGTGTCTCAACACCTAATGCCCTAAGACCAACTGGTATGGAAGTCATTAGCCAAAAATTCATTACATGGGTTAAAGATGCATTGTGTTGTATGTGTATATAAATAAAAAAAAAAGAAAGAAAAAAGAAAGAAAAAAAATATAAAAAATATAAAAATAATCCCAACCCAAGAAAGTTAACCTTAACATTAGAACATACTATTGTTTTCTTCCAACAAAAGCCCCATCATCTATGTTTTCATACATTGAGCACATAAAAAGCAGGTTTATTAATATCTTGTTTAAGATATTTGAAGCAGGAATATAAATTAATGAGAGTTTGTTTATTTGGATAGATTAATGGAAGTTGAATGATGAATGCCTTGCTTTGTGGAACTTGCAAATTGTTTTTCTATTTTAACGCTTTGATTACTAGGGACTAGTAATAATCTGGTTGGAGGGTGTGATTAGTACTTAAAAGTGCATTTTTATCAAGGTTTTATATCATCATTTTGCACTTGAAGTATCAATACTCCTTAACTAAATCATGTTTTATAATAACATACCTAATAATATAAGATACCTTTAATTTATGGTAAATGTTCATCTTAAATGCAGGCCTATCACATAAATGAAAGGATTGATTGATGAATTCAAGTATTAAAATTGAAAGAACAAAGAGAGGGCCAAACTTAGAAAAGAGATGTTTGTGCAGTCCAAACTGGAACATTGTTCGGTAATTGGGTCATATCTCGAGTTCTAGATGTCCAAATTATTTCAATTTTTTACACAAATTCAGTAAGACATAGGCCTATAACTTTCATGTGGAGTCCAAGATTTGAAAAGGCTGTTTTCAAGTCCAAATTATAGCAACAACGGAGAAGTTTGAATCTATCCTGCAGCCCAGACACTGTTAAGTAATCAACCAATATCTCGAGTTCTAGAAGTCCAAATGACCTCAATTTTTTTTCCTGGAAAGATAAGACAATTTCCTAGAACTTTCATGTGTACAGGTGGTTCTAGTTCTGATGTTAGCAATGACGTTTTATTTAGACAAGAAGATAAGGATTTTCACAAAGTCAAGAGGTGGCCACCTACTCAACAATTAGTCATCAAATCAATAGTTCCAAATTTTGGCCTATAAAAAGAGGCATTTTCCATGCATTTAGGCATCTTGGTGTTCAGATCAAGATCATGCTCTTGCTCTCTTTCTTTGTATTTTGTAATGTTTAAGTTTTATTTTATGTTATATTAAACTCTTGTTCATGCTTTTCATTTCCTTTCCTTTATTTATATAATTATGTTCTTATCTTGTTTATTTATGTTTTTTTCTTTCATTATGTTAGCTAAATCTATTATGTACAGGTGAAAAGGTTACACTAATGGTGTAAAAATAAGTATAGTATAAACTCAACATGGACTTTAATGCTTGATATTAACATGTTTTATATTTATTATCTTGTTCATTCTTAATACCTTGCTTGTTAAATGGTTAATCTAGATTTGTGTTGAACAACCCTTGGTACAACAAATGCTTGGCACTTTCATAGCCCAACCGTATGGTATAACCAACAGTTGTGCTATGAAAGGAACTTTATTTGTTGTTAACATAAGTTATCACCATGAATACCTGATAATATTTGCAAGTATTGGCATTACTCGAATAAGATAATTAATATAATCATGTTAACAATTATAATCTGATTGGAACCTCCTTTGTGTGTGCTTTCCAGTTGAGTAATAAGAGTTTATACTATACTTGTTTGAAGTACCATTAGTAGATCCTCTAACATTTGTTTTTATTATTATTTAATCCTCACATTAATCTAACATCTCAAAGTCCTCTTTATTATTCTAATTACTTTTACTATTATTAATATCATTACTACTAGTACTACTACTACTAGTACTAGTATTATTATTACAACTACTTATTGTTGTTGTTGTTGTTGTTTATAATTTATATAGTTAACCTCCTTGTGGTTTGACCCCGGTCTTATCGGGTTATTTATTACTTTGACACTCCTGCACTTGAGAGAAGACATCAATCTTTTGGTTGTGTCACTCTTCCTCTCTTTTTTTTCTTACCTTAAATGTATAGAAAGGTATGGATGTTAACTTTAAAATTTCACTGGAATCACTTCATTTCGACCTTTAAAGCTCACGCTCTGTACAAAACATCAACTAAAGGTCAAATCTGCCAATTACCTCCAATTTACTCCTTTTGCATCTTTAATCCAAAAGTACCTTCAAAACATAAAACAAAGAATATCAAGGCATTTTATATATAAAACTTAGGCAAAACAATAGTTAAATGTGGGTGAAACTATCAAATAATATGGTTGCATCAGAAAACTAATTCATTGCAAACCATATAATTTCGACAGCTAGTGCTAATTTGTGGTACACAACACAATTTCAGTAGTGAACGTTGATTCACTACAAACAAAATGATTTCGGCAGCGAACGCTGATTTCCTGCAGACAAAACCCTTTCGGCAGCGAACGCTGATTTCCTGCAGACAACACCCTTTCAGCAACAAATGCTGATTCGTTGTACACAACACAATTTCGGCAACGAACATTAATTCATTGTAGACAACACAAAATTTTGGTAGCAAAAGCTTATTTGTTGCATACAACATGATTTTGGTAGTGAATTAGACAATACAATTTCTACAGCAAATGCTAATTTACTGCAGACAACACAATCTCGATAGCGAACACTAATTCTTTGTAGATAACACAATCTTAGCAGCAAACACTGATTCGTTGCTGGCACAGAACTTGTTGATGACAACTGAGTCACTGGCAACTTAGAAATTGTCAACACAACCCTTGTCATTGCTGATTTATAAATCAGTAGCGGAGATAAAATCATTTTTGGTTTCACTATTTCCTCCCGGCCAATCGTACAACTTACGCTAGGTTTCTTTTACCCATGGTGGACATAGGTCTCACCAAATCGCATTATATTCATCATTTATCATCAACAACACAAGATCAATACAAATTCATTTTGTAACGTTTCCTCAATCCATTCATTCTAACATCGGTATCTAGCATAAATACTATATAAAATCATGCATTCACAATTGTAATGTGGCTATGTACTAATACATTTTCAATTACAAGCTCACTTTCTCAAATTCACAATCACACACAACCATTGAACACATCAATGAGCCAAAACATTACTAGAGGGAGTCTTGTTTCTACTGCAACATGTCTTTTCAAAGTTTACCAACAACATTTGACTTGCTGGTTTCCAATGATGTTTTATTTTGATCTATAATACACTTACATTTTGAAAAAAAAAACGTTTACCAACAACACAATTGCATTTCAATCATACATTAGCATGTTTCAATAGAATGTTTGTCAAAGATTTTTATACGCAAAATTACTTCACAATTGCATGCATGATTCTGTTTTTAGCAAGGTCATCCCTCAAGCATTTGGCCACCTAAATTCATGGTTTGTCCAACCACCATTATGGCCAACCAACTAGCTAGATTTGCATCTCCAAACTTGTGCATCCCCCTATGTTGTTTGTTCTGTTTATAGGTCCTTTATTCAGCCCCTATTATTGTCTTTCCTTTTGGTTTAGTTTTTCTCTTACAGCTAGTGTAATTTCAGGGTATTCCCTCATGTTGTTTGTTCTTCCTTTCAGTTCCAAATGTCTATAAACAAGTGGGGGAAAAGAGGTTTGGTTCATACCTCACATTTTTTAGTAGCTTTAAGAGGGGTTTAACAAGTTTTTCTTCCCTTCTTCTTCTAGTTGTCTTCCTCTTCTTTTGTTAAGTTGCTTCCCTTTTTTTCTTCAGTTCAATCGTCTGTCACACTCCCTCTCCCTTCATGGTTTCAGTCATTCATCCTTTCGTTTAGCTCTCCTTTTCCTTACGCATGCAATAAGATGAACATGTAGCTAGGATTGTGTGGTTCTTTTCTCTAAACATAGGAGGGTTTGTTGTAGCTGTTAGGGTTGCTTTTAGGGAAGAGGAAGGGTCACCTTCTCTCTTTCTCTCTCCTTGCATTTATACTCCTTATTAAATGAGGTGGGGTGTTTGGGGCTAGTTTAGATGTGTTCATATCGTTGTTTTGGTCTCTCTAAAACTGGTTTTGCCCCTCCCTCTTAACTTCTTAAGACAGGTTGTTTCTTTGATCCCCTAAATTTTTGCTTGACATGAACTGACCCTTTACTCGGATTTTTGTTAGTCATTACAACCACAGTTGACACATAAATATGTTAGTGCATTCGACCTCTGTTGACTCAAGGTTTGTCATTGAAATTGAATCGTTGTCGACCTAGAAATCAGTAGCAGAAGCTAAGTCACTATCAACCTAGAAATCAGCAATGGAGACTGTCGCTACCAACCCAGAAATCAGTAGTGATGATGGGGTCCTTTCTAGCTTCTTTTTTTTTTACTTTCAATTTTGTTCGGTGTTTACATTCTCCCCCCTTAACTTGAATCATTTCCTCGAAATTTAAGAGATTTCATAATCTATATCTGGTAGTTCAAATAGATTGGGGTACTTTTTCCTAATTTCAAACTCCTGTTGTGATGTCGCAATCGCACAAATTAATTACCCTAGAAATACCTAGTAGTTCAAATAGATTGTTCACAATAATAACTTAGAGTTTGCTCTATGTAAAATAAACAATCATAAGACATAAGCATTGGAAAACAAACATATTCATCATATAAACAGAAAAGAAAAGGTAGAACAAATCTCACAGTTCTTGAAATCTAAAGGTTTCTGTGTTATTGCAATCAAGAAAAAGAGTTTAGCCTTTCATGTCTATTGAACAACTAATAAAATAGAAAGAAGAATGCATAACTTCGAGTTTGTAGAGGAAAGGGGCGTTTTTTCTCTCTCTTAGTTGGCTGCCCCCTCTTCCTTTCTCTCTTTCTTTTTATATCCTAGGAAACCCTAATCCCTTCTCTACAAAATAGTCATTTTCTAAGCAGACAATTTATATTTAAGTATTTCAATAACTATTTTCCTAAAAAGGGAGCAATAGCCTTGCATAGAATATTTAAGCTTTGAATATTGACTTAGATGAGCTAAATTGCTGAAATAAAGACTTGGATGTTGGTTTGGATGCTTTGGGATGTAATTTGGACTTATTTCTTCACAAAACCTATATGCGAGCAGAATTCATGTGTCATCTTAGAAAACTTATATCTCTCTCATATGAGCTCCTTTTCTGTTGAAATTTGGTATACGGATAGGTATTCAAGTCAGCAATCCAACAAAATTGAGTTTGCATAAAATGGACTTTTGTAGCTCATGATATTTAAGTTGGAATGGTCGAAGGTCAACACTAGTAAAATGCGAGATTTGACTTTAAAGGCTGAGATTTCCATGCTTTTTATTTTTTTTATTTTTCTTTCCATATGTATATAGAAAAGTATGAATGTTTGCTTTCTAATGCCACTAGAATCACTTCATTTTGACCTCTAGAGCTCAAGCTCTGCACAAAATATCGACCGGAGGTTAAATCTGCCAATTATTTCCAATTTACTTATTTTTTTTAACCTTACATCTAAAAGTGCCTTGAAAACATAAAATAAAGAATATCAAGATATTTTATATATAAAACATAGGTAAAATACCAGGTAAATGTAGGTAAAACTCTCAAATAATATGGTTGCATCAACTCCCTTTCCCAAGTTTTTTCTTCTATTTAGGCGTTCTGCCATAAAATTATGACAAAGGGGATATTTTTGTGATGTAGTTCCTTCACTTCCTGATCTAGTATCCTTATGGGCTTCATTTCAAGCATTAAGTATTCCTTGAATTCTACCAGAACTTAAGGTAGTATTCGGGTCGGATCCACATCAGGTTTTCTTAACATGGAGACATGGAACACCTCATGGACCTTGACTAACTGTAGGGGCAAGTCCACTTTGTAGGTTACTGGCCCAATTTGCTGCAAGATTTTGAAGGTTTCAATGAAGCGGGTTGTCGATTTCCCTTTGAATCCAAACTATAACATGTTCTTCCACGAGGCTACCTTTAGGAACACTTCATCCCCCACACTGAACTCGAGAGGTCTCCTCCTTACATCAACATACTTCTTATGTTTGTCGTATGTAGCTTTGAAGCAATCCTTTATGGTTCTTACTTTCTCCATGGTGACTTGAACCAACTCCGCACCATACAACTTCCGGTCTCCAACTTCTTCCCAATATAAGGGAGTCCTGCACCTCTTACCATACAGGGCTTCGTACGAGGCCATCCCTATTATGGCTTGGTGATTATTATTGTATGTGAACTCCACCAATGCTATATGTTCCTCCCAGTTTCCTCCAAATTCTAACACACATGCTCGTAGGAGGTCTTCCAATACTTGGATAACTCTTTTTGACTGACCATCGATTTAGGGGTGAAACACAATGCTTATATCCAATCTTGTCCCCAAGGTGCTCTGTATGCTCGGCCAAAGTTGGAAGGTTAAACTGGGATCCTGATTCGAGACAATGGATACTGGAACCCCATGGAGTCGTACCACCTTGATTATGTAAATCTTGACAAGCTTACCTACCAAATCAGTCATCTTTATAAGGAAGAATAGTGCAGATTTCTTCAAACGGTCTATGATGACCCATATTGCATCATTTCCTTTCCTCCCTTTGGGAAATCCAGACACAAAATCCATGGTTATCAACTCCCACTTCCATTCCAGAATTTGTAATAGTTGTAGTGGTCCCGCGGGTCTCTAGTGTTCAACCTTAACTGGTTGACATATTCCGCACTTAGACATATACTCAGCTATTTCCCTTTTCATATTAGGCCACTAATAGAGGTGTTTCAAGTCTTGATAAATCTTAGTGCTGCTAGGATGCATGGAGAATTTGGACTCATGTGCCTCTCGTAGAACCATCTGTTTGACCATCTCGTCATCAGGCATGTATAACCATTATCTCATCATCAATGATCCATCATCTGCTACCTAGAATTATGTTTTTACCCTAGCCTCTACTTCCTTCCTAATCTTGGTCCCCTAATTATCTTGAAATTGGGCTTGTACCTCTTCTAGATACGTTGGTCATACCAACAGTTGGGGTAACAATTCACCTCCTGAATTAATGCCCAATTCTGCACCCATCTCTTTCTCTTTTTTTTTTTTTTTTTTATCAAATGTAAGAATATATAAAAGATAAAAAATTTATAACTTTGGAACCCGTAAGAAACCAGAATATAAAACAAAGATTGAAATAAAGGGAATTGGCTCCCAACTCAAAAGAAAAATCTGGAAAGAACCAAGAGATGGTTAGGTTAGGAACCCAATCACATGGGAGGTGCCCAGCCTAACCAAATAAATGCAGCAAGAAATTACGAAGAGAAACAAACAAAACACACAATACAAAGAGAACAAATAGTGACTAAGACACGAAGACCAGAATGGTGGGCTCAACATCAACCATCAAAACGTAAAAACCAAATGTATGGCCAAGACTTCAACATGCAATCACGTAACAGAAGGAGAACGATTCTCATGAAAATAAAGAACCATGAAGAACTAAATTTGAAACTTGCAGAAGAACTCATCAACAAACTTAGAAACATGCTAAAAAATACGATTGTTTCTTTCTTTCCAAATTAGGTGGACAAGGAAAGCAAAAGCCACACGTTTCATTCTTTGGTGCAACCCCTTACGGCTTCCAGAAAGGCCTCTAATTGTGCCAAAAAGGGAGGACATACATCAATTAAGCCGAAGCCACTATTTAGTATGACTCCATAGCAATGAAGTCCAATCACAGCTGAAAAACAAGTGAGCATGGGATTCCTCCTCTCAGTTGTATATGACACAAGTAGGATCAATAGAGAGAAAGCTGAGCTAATCTTTAGTTCTAAGCTTTCCAAGAACCACAAGCCAAAGAATAAATTGATATCGTGGCAAAGACAATTGCTCCCAAACAACACAATACCAGATGACTTCATTTACTTTGCCGAAAGAAATCATGAGCATTAGCAGTGAAAGACCCTGAACTGCGGTGCCAACCATGTAGAGTAGCTATAGCATCAATAATACCTCCAAGCTGAGCAACCAAAAGATTTTTAAGAGAGAAAATGGATTTCCATAGAGGGCTGGAAGATTTATGCGCCTCCAATGCCCATATAGAGTTATGAGGAAGATAGAAGTGGTCAACCCAATAAATCCAAAAGGAATCCATTTTTTGATGGATGTTCCACAGCTGCTTGGCTAGAAAACATTTATTTCTTGCCTTGATATCTAAAAAACCAAGACCACCTTTAGAATGGGGAAGACACACCGTATGCCACGCAACAAGAGTAGAATGCTTAGAGAAATGGTTACCAGACTAGAGGAAACTGCGACATAAGTTGTTGATCTTGTTGATGACAATAACAGGGACAGGGAATATAGCAAGCAAGAACTGAACCATGCCTTGCAAAATTGATCTGATGAGCTCAAGCCGGCCAGCATAAGATAGATGATTGCCCATCCAACCTTGAATGGATGATTCAAGCTTGTGCATGTGAGGAGAGAATTGGCTGGCCAACAAACGATGGGGACTAAGAGGCACCCTAAGGTATTTGAAAGGAAACTAACCCTCAGAAAACCCAATAAGTTGAAGACAGAAGAGCTTAGTATCTTCACCGATTCCACCAAAAAAAAAAGATGATTTAGAAGCATTAGCATAACCGCCAAACATACTACCAAAAGAAAGAAGTTGTTGATAGAGGAGGCTAACAGACGACATATCACACCTGCAAAGAAGAAGAATGTCATCCGCGAAGGCTAAATGGCTTATGTCAAGAACTCTGCATTTAGGATGGAAGTTGAATACAGACTGTTGGGTGCACAGGGAGAGCATTCTGGAAAAATATTCCATGCAAGCAAGGAAAAGATAGGGGGAAAGGGGTTACCCTGACGAACTTCGCATTGCCCTTTGAAAAAACAAAAAAGATCATCATTGACAGAGATTGAATAAGAAGCAATCTCCACACATTGCATGATAAGGCAAACAAAAAAGCTGGAAAGCCCAAAAGAAGAAGAACATTTCAAAAGAAAGGCCACTGGATAGTGTCAAACGCCTTTTTGAAGTCAATCTTTTTTTTTTGTTTTTTTGATCAAAGGTAAGAAGTTTATAGATCAAAAATGTTTGGAAGACAAGCTTGTTGTACAAGCTGGAAACCAGCAGAACAGTACATAGATCACAGGGAAGTACCGGGGAACACACTCCCTAGCACTGGCCAATACAAGAACATAGATACATAAACATGGACAGCCCCCATGTAGGCAGAAATATCAAAGCTGCACAGTGCAACATTCTGCACTTAGCAGCAACAAGACTAGCAAAAGCTAGCATAAAATCTAGCAGCCAGGTACACCAAAGCTGCTCCCCGACGGGCCAAACCGGCACCCAAAAACCAGCACAAACGCAACAGGGCGAACATCAGCAAGGTAAGCTAACAACGCCAGCAACCTGCTCTCTCAGCAACAAGCAGTATATCCAAGGGATATAAAGCCAGGTTCAAGAAGAACAGTATATCCAACTGCATGAAGCAGTAACAAAAGAGCCTCCATTCACAGTGAAGACCATCAACCATAACCATGCAGAATCCTCACCCGGTCAAACCAAGCTGAGCCGCTTAGTAACTTCAGAATTGCAATCCAAGCTGCTTATAGCAGCAACACAAGTGAACCAAAACGACAATCCAGCTGAAAGCAGACCCTTTGCTCAGCACTGCAATAGGACCATATCTTTGGGGAGAGAACCTCACCCTCACCCTAATGAATTCCTACCAAGCAGGCAGAGGGCAGCAGAGAAGTTAATCTTGATAAAGCATCTGGGGGAGGATCTCTTGCACTCATAGTGACAAAGAAGTTATCAGCCATGTTTCAACCACCAAGGAACGCAGTCTGAGCGGGGTTGATGATGTTATTAATAACATAAGCCATACACCCATCAAGGATCTTAGAGATGAATTTGTAAATCATATTACAGCAAGAGATAGGACAGAGATCTGCAGTAGTGTTAGCTGAGGTTGATTTTGGAACAAGAGAGATGATGAAATGGTTGACTTGCTTGAGTATCTTTCCAAAAGCAAAGAAATCTTTAATGGCAACACAGAAATCGCCTCCAACAATACCCCAAGCTCGCTTGAAAAATAGAGAAGTGTAACCATCAGGCCCTATTGACTTCTCATTTCCAATGCTGAGAAGAGTTTGTTGGATAAGCTCATTAATCATTGGCCCAAGCAAAGAGTCATGAGAAGAACTATCAAGGCAAGGGCCGCAAAGGATAACATTTTGATTGATGGGATCTATATGCTTTGCACTACCAATGAGGTCTTTATAAAATTTGATGAACTCATGACCTAGTACAGAACTCGAAGAAGTCATCTCACTAAAGGGACTTGAATAGCTGGAATGTGATTTTGACAATGCTTCTAACTCATCAGAGCATGGAAGAAGTGAGATCCTTTGTTAGCTTCCTTAAGAAAATAAGATTTTAGCTTCTGCCTAAAGAACATCTGCTCTGCATGTTTAAGATTCTACCCAAAGAACATCTACTCTGCATGTCTAAGAACACTAATCTATAATTCAACATCAAAGTATCCATTCATAATCGAATTCGAAATGAATTATAAGATCATGTTTAGAACACCTCACCCAGTAAGAAGGTTTCGATCTTCAACCAATTGAAGATTTTCGACTCCCTCCTTCCTTTTTTTCTAATGACAGTCAGCCCTTCTCCTACTCTTCTTGTTTAAATTTTCTTGTTAATCCCTTGCCCACAAGTGTTTACTCCATCTATAAACTCTTAATCTTGGATGGGTTCTTGAAATTTTGGTGTTTCTCTCTTGATTTTGCAATAATGGATACAAAAACTCCCTCTTTTCTTTTCTTTTGGGTCGCTGCATATTTTTAGTGAGGAGAGGAGTATTTATACTCAATAATTTCTCTTATTTGTACTTAGGCCTCATTTCCTTTAAGTGTATTATTTTTACCCCCTCATCTTTTTATTTTCTTCTTATAATCAAACTATACCTCTTTTCATTTTTTGCAACTCCACCTCAAAAGTTTTAGTTTAGCTTATTTTCCTCAATTTAATCCAATCCTCAACATTTTTGGGTTAATTTATAATGTCTCGAAATATTTTTCCCGAAAATTTATATCCCAAAAATTTCCAAATTCCCATTTTTTTATTTAACCCTATACATGAATTTCTTTGCTTTATGTCCATTTAGTTAGTTTACAATTTATGCAACCTTATTTTCCAGGGGTTTACATTCTTCCCTCCTAATATAAATTTCGTCCTCAAAATTCAAGTTACATACCTATGTCGGAGAATAAACACGGAAATTTCGCCTTCATGTCGGATTCTCTTTCCCATGTTTCTTTTTCTATTTGAGAGCTTCTCCACTATACTCTCACCAAAGGAACTCTAATCGATAGGCATTTGTTCCGATTCTTTCCTTAATCTTGAAGGGGCCAATATATCTCTGAGCTAATTTCCCTTTTACTCCAAATCAATGATGTCTTTCCAAGGCGCCACCTTAAAAAACACCTTATCCTCCACTTGGAATTCAAAAGGCCTTATTCGATTATCTGTGTAACTTTTCTGTCTATCCTCGGCTTCCTTCATCCTCTTTCTGATCACCCTTACCTTGTCAGTTGTCAGTTGCACCATTTCAGGTCCTAAAATCTTCCTTTCTCCTACTTCATCCCAACAAATTAGGTCATCCCAACAAATTAGGATACGACATTTCCTCCCATACAATGCTTCATATGAAGCCATACTAATAGTAGCTCAACCAATGGCAGGAGATCCTCTTAGTTCCCTCCAAACTCCAGCACACAGGATGTAACGACCTAGTTCAAGGCCATATCATTCTTCAGATTTATCATTACAGTTTGTTCATTAACAAGTCACAATCTAGTAGGATAACGTAAGTCAACATTCCCATAAAATGGATTCTCAATACTTGTGCCCATAATATTATATTTCCATACTCAGTTTTACATTACATCGTATTGACATACTAATAAATTCACATTCTTCTTCTAGTCTCGTTAACGTCACGAGATCATACAAAAGTGTCGAACAACCAGTTACATAACTAGTTTCATTATCCTGACCTCATGAAATTTAACAACATGACATCGTCATTAGATGAATACCTCTAATGTATGTTCATACACATCATATCAACTTGTTCGCACATTTACATCCATGTTCCATTTCAATTTTTCATTACTAGAATTTACAAAAGAGGCCGGACGATTAATTTAGTGATTAACACCTCTATTCATATAGAACTCATATCACTCATAACATGTGAATACATAATTCTTTTCAAAATGTGTGAGCTGCGAAATGGATTTCCTTACGCACCATGTTGGTATGATGTCTCTATTACAACACAATATAATTCCAAGCATTATAGGAAATTTTAAGAAATATAATAAAACATTATTAGCGTTACATTTCATTCATGGACCAAAAGATCATAGTTTTATCATTTCTCCTTACTTATATAAATACCACCGTTAATAATTCATCAATCACCGAGGCTTATTACAATACTCAAACCCGATCATTCGTCTCAAATACAGTTAGCCGAACTAATGTTATTCTCTGTTTAAAGCATAACAATCGTAGTTCTTTCAAATACTTAGTATATACCAAACATAGTACACATGAATGCATCAATTCTTGAAAATAACTCCTAACTCTCAAATCCAGTTATCCTCTTAGGATGCCATTAGCCAAAGCCAATCGTTTATTCATGCCGGTCATCCACTTAGGATGTTATTAGCTGAAGCTAGCCATTTATTCATCCTGATCATTCACTTAGGGTGCCACTAGCCGAAGCTAATCAATTATTTGTCTTGGTCATCCATTCAAATGCCATTGGTCGAAGCTAATCAATCATCATTTTTTTTCTCGGTCACCCAATCGGATGCCATTGGCCAAAGTTAATCAATTATTTGTTCCGGTTGTCCATAGGGATGCAATTAGCCGAAGCTAATCAATTATTTATCGCGGTCATCCATTCGGATGCAATTAGCCGAAGCTAATCAATTATTTATCGTGGTCATCCATTCGGATGCCATTAGCCGAAGCTAATTAATCAATTTTTTTTTGGTCATCCAATCAAACACTATTAGCCAAAGTTAATCAATTATTTGACCCGGACATCCATTCAGATGCCATTAGCCGAAGCTAATCAATCATTTTCCCGGTCATCCATTCAGATGCCATTAGCCGAAGCTAATCAATCATTTTTCCCGGTCATCCCTTTGAATGCCATTAGCCAAAGCTAATCAAAGATTTTATCCCGATCATCCATTTGGATGCCATTAGCCAAAGCTAAATCACTAACCAATCAAATGTTCTAGAGGCGGTTTATGAATCACTATAAGATGTAATATCCTCTGAATCGCTCATTCAAACAATTCATAATAACTTGACATTCACTGCGACATAATAGCAAACCCTTCATGATACTCGTACACGTGTTTCGTAATAGTTTAACATACAATAAACATGATAATAGATCCTTTGTAATACACAAATAAAACATTCCATCACAAATTAGCATTTAGTAACAAAACAGTACACCCTTCGTATTACTCATCCAACCATTCATGACTATTAATGTTCAATACAATAAACAATAAATCCCTCATAATACTCATAAAACCATCCGTGATAATTAACATTTAGTATAATACAACAGTAGATCTTTCATAACACTCATGCAACCATTTGTGACAATTTCATTCAGCAGCGAACACCTGATTCGTTGCGGATAACACAATTCAGTAGTGAACACCCGATTCGCTATGGACAACATAATAAGTGAACACCTGATTCGCTATGGAATACATAATTCAACAGCGAACACCTGATTTGTTGTGGAATGCACAAGTCGACAGCAAAAACATGATTTGTTGTGGAATACACAACTCGACAACGAACACCTGATTTGTTATGGAATACACAATATGCAGACAACAGAAATTCAGCAGCGAACACCTGATTCGTTGCAGACAACATAAATTCGGTAGCGAACACCTGATTCGATGCGGAATACACAATTCGGCAAGGAACACCTAATTTGGTGAAGACAACACAATTTAGTATCAAACACCCCATTCACTGCGGAATACACAATTCAATAGCGAACACTCAATTCATTGCGGAATACACAATTTGGCAGCGAACAACCGATTCGCTATGAACAACACAAATTCAACAACAAACACCTGATTCGCTACCGACAACACAATCTGTTCTTTAGATCCAGAAGAATCATACAATTTTAGCATGGACACACATGCAAATTCAATCCCAGCACATACTTTGTCTTTAGATTCATATTTCGGCTGTAGCATGTTTTCAAGGCTACAAGCACACACATTCTTTTGCACTTAACATCCACTATCACATTTTCATACAAGTTCTTCAAGCACATATGCAAAATTCATGACATTAACACATTTGTAATTTTGTTTTGGTTTCATATAATTAAGTAACTCTAACAAGACCATCATCTTTGCATTTTATCCCTTTAATCTATGTTCTGTTCTATCCAGTCCTCACCATGGTCAACGATTAGTACTTAAAAGTGCATTTTTATCAAGGTTTTATATCATCATTTTGCACTTAAAGTATCAATAACTCCTTAACTAAAGCATGTTTTATAATAACAAGTCGGATACTATAAGATACCTTAATATATGGTAAATGTTCATCTTAAATGGAGGCCTATCATATAAATGAAAGGATTGATTAATGAGTTTAAGTACTGAAATTGAAACAACAAAGAGAGGGCCAAACTTAGAAAAGAGATGCGGGTTATTTATTACTTTGACACTCCTGCACTTAGGAGAAGACATCAATCTTTTAGTCGTGTCAGCCAGCCACCTCTCTAGGTTCCCCAATAAACCCTGTTTTCATCCCTCATCCTTGTCTAGTTTTCCTTAACAGTTGGTGTGAGAATCTTAGGCTATTTACTTTAGGTTTTCTTCTCCCCTTTCAGTCCTAAGAACAAGTAGAGGAGTAGTATGTGCTGCAACCATGGTTCATACCTCATAAATTCAACAAGTTTAATGTAGGTTGTGGTGGCATGGTCTCCCTCTTCTTTTTGGTTTTCTTCCTTCCTTCTCTTGTTGTCTAGCCAGCCTCTAGGCTCCTCTTTCTCCTAGGTTTTTGGTTTTGTCTACTTCTACTTACTCACTTCTCACTCCACGAAAGTGGCATGCAGGCTATTGGGTTCGATTTTCTGCCTGGAGGAGGGAAATGTGTGCTGCAACTATGGTTGCTATTGGTTCTAGAGGAAGGTCTAGGCTCCAGCTTCCACCATGTTTTCAGTCACTTCTCCTTCCCTCCATCTCTCTTCTCACGCAACACCTTAGGAGATCTACATGTAGCTAGTCGGTTTTAGTCTTCTCTTTGGGAAGAGGGAGAGGATCTTATACAACTGGCTGGTTTTGCCTTGGGAAAGAGAAAGAGACTTGTTGCATGCAGCTGGCAAGTTTGGCTTTGGGAAAGAGGGAGAGGGCCTGCTGCATACAGGTGGCCGCCTATTTTGGGAAGAGGAAAGGTCACCCTCCCTCTCTCTTTACATTTATAACCCCCTTTTAAATAAGAGGAAGGGTGTTTAGGTGTTGGATATCTATGGTTCCTATCCCTCTTTTGAGTTATCCTAGACTGGTTCTTATTCCAATTCTCCCCTAGGATAGGCCAATCCAACACTGATTTTTGTTGGGTTTTATAGTGCCACTGTCGTTTCAGAAATCGATAGCCAAAAACTGTCACTACTGGTTCAGAAATTGGCAGCGATGATGAAGTCATTTTTGCTTTACTTCTCTCTTTTTTTTTGTGTTTACACAGGACCTCAGGAGATCCTCAAGAGTTTAAATGGTCCTTTCAGATAGACCATCCATCAGAGGATGAAATGTTGTGCTTGGATTGAACTTTGTCTCCAATGCTCATTGTAAGCTAGGCCATAATCTCAATGTGAACCTTGGATCCCGATCCGATATAATCGACAGGGCCCTCTATGAAGTCTGATTACTTCATTTACATGTAATTTTGCTAGCTTATCCATCGAATCTGTAACATCCCCATATTCAGGATAAAGTAACGATATCATATTAACTGATAAACAAAGTGATTACACACACACACGCGCGCGCGCGCGCGCATAAACATATGTATGGTGTCCGTATTTAAATTTATCGAATTTTTTCACTAAAAAATTCGACAAAGTCTCCCCTATATTGAGAGGTCCCAAGTTATCGACCTACGTCCTATTTACACTTCTAGTATACCGCATCTCCTAATTCAATTCAACCTAATCATTTTGGGTCTCAATCTCATAAACAATATCATTCATACAACCACAATGTTTATGATATACAACGTTGTACAACAATTATCATTATGGATGGATAAAGATATAAACATGCATACATGGAACATGGTTATACAAACTACAGAATTAAATTCATCTATTCAAGTTTAAACGTCAATTATACAAATTGAGTTATATAAAAGTAGTAATATTACTAAAAACAAGGGTATACTCTATAGAACCTAAATTACAAAAAGTGAACCTAAGTTAGAATCTACTCCTATAGTTCATGCAATGGTCCTGAAAACAAAATACATATTATTGAAATATGAATATCACAATAATAAAGCAATACAAATATCCATCAATCTAAAAAGACAAACATGCATTCATATTTTATTCACTTCTCCCTTCTGGTTTTCATTGGAAACTTTTTCTCCTTCAACTACTAAAAACCATTTCTTCTTCCGTTCTCCATTCAAGATTTCATAAGACCATCCATGATTATTTCTGCTTAACACATTACTGATACCAATTTCACTGGTATCATCATCACCTTATAGGAGTCGATGCAAGGTAATCCCCTTACCTGGGATCCTAATATACACTAAATGTATGATAGGCAATACATGGTGATCCCCTTACTCGGGATCCTAACATACACTAAATATATGCTAGTCCAAACATGGCGATCCCCTTACCTGGGATCCTAAGATACACTAAATGTATGCTAGTTCACGCCCCAAATCACACTTCTCATATTTCATTTGTCAACGATAATTTCATCACTTGGCATTTCACACAACAACATTTCACCTTGAATACACATACATTCAGAATACTATCCAAAATCTCAACATCATTATGCAAACTTTCATCCTTTCTCCTAATATCCAACATTCGGTAATTCATATATCACATCAATAACATATTAAATCATAGAATTTAAATAGAAAGTATAGGTGCGGCTCACCTACCTCTAGTAAAAGCTCTACTCGTGCTTAACTGCTACTATCGCTACACAACTACTCTGGTCCCTCCTGGTAATCACATGCATAATCATAAGTGATCCTTATTCAAGGATACATTCATACTAACCATATTAACAACCAGTACATGTATTTCTTTCAATTATTCCTTTTTTATATATTTCATGTTCTCTCATTTCATCTATTTATATCATCATTCTTTGTCCACCATGGTTATCATTCTGTTCTTTATATTTAAATTGTTACTGTTTAAACCTTGAATTGTTACTGTCTAACCTCTCCTCAGATTTTTAACTATATCTAGGTTATAGAACTTCGTTTCAAGCAAGATTGGTCTTGTTGGAAAGCTAAGACACGAGGCTACAAGTTATATGAAGGAAGGAGAATCCATTTGTGCCTCCAAGATAGTCAAAATTGCTCATCAATGAACATTTAGATTGTTACTGTCGAACTGTTACTGTATAGATATTGAACTGTTACTGTCTGACCTCTCCTCACATTTTTAACTATATCTAGAGTTATAGAACTCCGTTTCAAGCGAGATTTGTCTCGTTGGAAAGCTAAGACATGAGGCTACAAGTTTTCTAAGGAAGGAGAACCTAGTTCTGCCTCCAATACAGTCAAAATTGCTCATCAACAAACATTTGGACTATTACTTTCTAGATATTGAATTGTTACTATCCGACCTCTCCTCAAATTTTTAACTATATCTAGAGTTATAAAACTCCATTTCAAACAAGATTTGTCTCATTAGAAAGCTAAGACACAAGGCTACAAGTTCTTAGAAGGAAGGAGAACACAATTCTTCCTCCAAAATAGTCAAATTTGCTTATCAACAAACATTTGGACTATTATTGTCCAATTATTACTATCTAGATATTGAACTGTTATTGTCTAGACATTGAATTGTTACTGTCAAGACATTGAACTGTTAATGTCCAACCGTTATTGTTTAGATATTGAACTGTTATTGTCTGATCTCTTCGTTTCAAACAAGGTTGGTCGTGTTGGAAAGATAAGACATGGTGCTACAAGTCCCTTGAAGGAAGGAGAACCCAATTCCACCCCTAAGAGTTATTGTCTGGCCTCATAATTGCTCATCAACAAATTAGACTTTCTGCCCTACTGGGTTTGTCATGACCCAGTCTCGATTGATAACCCATAACTGGAGTTCTACAACTCCAAATTGAGCAAGATTAATTTTCTTAGTTAGCTAACATCCAAAGCTACAATTTACATGAAGGAATCTGGTTCTAATTCCCTTATCGTCCTATCCAAAATCTTACTAAAAGTCAGGAGACGAGTCAGTCCAGATTTGTCACCCCCTTTCCCTTCACTCAACTTTCACAAACTACGTTTTCTGGGTAAACTATCATGGTTTAACATCTCCAATCACATACCACATATGAATTAACTTAATTTTAATAACAAATACTTTTCCCCTAATTCAAGTCTAAGAATCCTAATCTATAATTCACATCAAGGCATCAATTCATTATTTCTCTCTTGATTTTGCAAGAATAGATACAAAAACTCCCTCTTTTCTTTTCTTACGATTGTTGCAGATTTTTGGTGAGAAGATGAGTATTTATGCTCTATAATTTTTCTTATTTGCATTTAGGCCCCCACATCTTTTTTTTTTCTTCTTATAATTAAGTTATACCTCTTTTCATTTCTTATAATTTCACCCCACAACTTTTAGTTTAGTTTATTTTCTTTAATTTAATCCAACCCTCAACATTTTCGGGTTTATTTATAATGTCTCAAAATATTTCATCCAGAAACTTATATCCAAAAATTTCTGAATTCCCTTTTTATTTAACCATATGCATTTCTTCACTTTTATTTCTCATGTAGTTAGTTTGTGATTTAAGCAACCTTTATTTTTTTTCCCCGGGGTTTACAAAATCAATCATTTTCATAGGCAAAAACAAATCAGATTTTGTCAGTCGATCCATAACCACCCATATAGCATCATTCTCTTTCTTTCCCCTAGGTAATCACGTCACAAAATCCATAGAAATATCCTCCCATTTCCATTTTGGAATCGACAATAACTATAATTCCCCTGCAGGTCTCTGATGTTCTGTCTTTACTTGCTAATAGATCCCATAATTCGACACAAATTCTGCTATTTTCCTCTTTATATTTGGCCACCTATAGTATTCCTTAAAATCCTTATACATCATTTAACTTCCAGGTTGAGTAGCAAATCAGGATTCACGAGCTTCTCTCAATACTTCATCTTTCAAAGTCTTGTCATCAGGCAAATAAATTCGCATACCCATAGCTATTAGCCCATCAGATAACATTTGAAATGTTGTCTCTACACCTTAGTTTACCCTCTCCTTGATCTCCTTTACTTTCTCATCCACCTCTTCAGCCACCAAGACCTAGTCTCAAAGTACAGATTGGATCTTTAACTGAGCTAATAGTGATCTCTTAGGCCCTACACTTAACCACAAGCCCATCTTCTTCAATTCCATTATACTTTCTTGTTCTTTTATCTCTATATTATTCATTATTGTTTTTCCCTTCCTACTCAAGGCATCGGCTACTACATTAGCCTTACTAGGATAATCAATCAAAGAATCATAATCTGTTCAGCTCCTTCTGTGACATCAAATACTTTAAACTCATATGGTCTGTGAAGATTTGAACTTGTTACCTATACAAATAATGTCGCCATACTCTTAGGGAAAACACCACCGCTGCAAGTTCTTGGTCATGAACTTGATGAATCAGGTTCAGCCAGTTCCATAGGTGCCATCCTATAAGGAGATTGGGTTATAAGAGAAATTCCTAGAATAGTTTCTATAGAAACTTTAATTTCTCTAATTGGAGGTAATCTAGGCAACTCTTCTGGGAATACATCTCGAAACTCCCTCACAACAGGAATACTAGCCAAATCTATGCTACCCTTTTCCAGCTCTCTTACATGGGCTAGCCAAGTAGAACAACCCTTCCTCGGTAACTTTCCAGCCATCAAGGCTGAGATTACACAACTTGAAATTACTTTTCTTTCCCCTTCAAACACTACTCTTTTATCACATATTCCTTGGATTGTCACTGTTTTGGTGAAACAATTCACTTGTGCCTTATGTTTACTTAGCCAATCCATGCCCAGAATCAAGTCAAAATCATATAACTCTAATGGCATATGATCTACCCTCAATTTTAACCCTCCAACATATAGTTTTACCATTCTATAAATATCATCAATATGTATATTCTCTCCCAAAGGTGTACTAACAGTCACTCCTACACCCAACTTACTAGATAACACATGCAGGTTATTCACAATTCTAGAAGCTATAAAGGAATGACTAGCTCCAGGATCAATTAAAGCATAAACTTGTATTGTATCTAACTATAAAGTATCTGCCACCACATTAGGTATAACTCTCACATCCTCATAGGTCATGTGATATACCCGACCCTAAGTCCTCCCCTCCTGATTTTTAGGCCTCCCTCGAGGAGCACTCGTCCTTGATTGGGTAGGCTTGATAGGATGATCGACTGTAACTGATTATTGCTGACTCTGAACCTCAATCCTTTGACCATGGGCTCCCTCGGTTGTTTTATGGGGACAGTCCTTCTTTTTGTGACTCGTGTCCCGATAATAGTAACAACCTATGCCTACATGTGAGCACTCTCTCTATCGATGCTCCTCTCCTCTACAAATATAACATCTCCCCGGCATCGTAAAGCAATCTCTAGGGTGTCACTGCTCACACCTCTAACAATATGGATATACTGGTCCCTTCTACTATGTATACCCTTTAGCAATTGTGACTCCTTGTCTAGCCTGTCCTCCCCAAGATCCTCTTCCATTAACCTATCTAGATCCTCATGAGCTACCTCTTGGGTTGAAACTCCCACTTCTTCTTTGGAACTGTCCTGTTGATTGCCTACTCTTCCATTTCTTTGGGAGAGGAGGTCTCCCAGTCAAAAACTTAAAATCTCTCCTCTTAGCTCCAGTTGCTTGACTCTACTCGACCATTAGCTTTGAGATATCCCTTATTACCCTCTCCATACCCTAAGCAGCCCATATCAATTCGTGTACATACTGAAACTACATGGCTATCAATATCATCCTTAGCTCTTGCCTCAGTCCATCATGAAACCTCTCCACCCTGTGGCGCTCTATGGGAAGGTAAGTTGAGGCAAAAGCTGTTAAGTCCTGGAATCTCCTCTCATACTCCAGAACTGTCACATCTCTCTGCCTTAATCCAAAAATCTCGTTCTTTCTCCCTACTATGCTCCCAAGAATAGTACCTCTCCTCAAACTCTTCACGAAAGTCCCTTCATCTCAATACCTCCCTTGATCTCCTCTCTCTAATGGTCTCCCACCAAGTGCGAGCACTTTCAATCAATAGATAAGTCACACAATCCACTCATAGCTCCTCTGGCACCTGCATATGATTTATAACTCTTTCCACTATCCTCAGCCAATGTCCAGCAACTTCAACATCCTCTTCACCACGGTAGTCATACAATCCATCTCTCTCATACTCTTTACCCACTGCACTATGGTGACTACTTCCCTTGATCTATGAGCAATACTGGAGGCTTCGCTACCATTCCTGCTGCTACAACTCTCATTATATGATCCATAAAGCAGGATCTAAAAATGGGTTTGACCCAGCTACCGGTGCCACTAGTGGGGGTATATTATCTCCCCCTTATATGTCTGATACCTCGAGCATCGATACATCTTCCTGACGGGATAACAAATCATCTTAAAGTCTCACTAACTCGCCCTTTTCAGAGTTCATTGATGTTGTAGGTATATGAGAAAAGGTGTCTACCAAGGGATCAAGTCTGGATCACTTTTATAATGAAGACTCTGATCACTTCCCCTAACTGGGGATGGATCATTATTGGCTCATTGCCTTGTTCTCACCATCCTGAAACACATTTCAAAATCATATAATTATTCATATCCCCGGAATAGCAACCTAGGCTCTAATATCAAAATGTAACATCCCTCGATCCAGGATAAAGCAACAATCTCATGTTAACTGAACAATAGAGTAATCATATATATATATATATATATATATATATATATATATATATATATAGGGTGTGTTCATATTAAAATTTATCAAAATTTTCAATAAAATTTTAATAGAGTCTCCTATCAGGAGGTCCCAAGTTATCGATATACAACTTGTTTACACATCTAATATCCCGCATCTCCTAACAAAATTCAACCCAATCATCCTAGGTCTCAATCCCACAAAACATCATCATTCATGTCAACCATAATTTTTATGATATACATTGAACAACAATTATCATCATGGATGGATAAAAGATATAAACATGCATACATGGAACATGGTTACACAAACTTCAAAATTAAATTCATCTATTCAAGTTTAAACATTAATTATACAAATTAAGTTATATAAAAGTTGTAATATTACTAAAAACAAGGGTATACTCCCTAGAACCTAGATTACAAAAAGTGAACATAAGCTAGGATCTACTCCTGTCGTGCATGCAATGGTCTTGAAACAAAATACATATTATTGAAACATGAATATCACAATAGTATAGCAACACAAAATGTAAATCCAAGCAAAATCAAGGTTGGATTAAATTAAAGAAAATAAACTGAACTAAAAAGAAGTGGGGGCAAAACAAATAAACTTAAAGAAAATGGGGCCTAAATGCAAATAAGAATAATTATAGAGCATAAGTACTCCTTTTCTCACAAAAACAAAATCTACAGCTATCGTAAAGAAAGAAAAGAGGGAGTTTTTGTATCCATTTTTTACAAATCAAAAGAGAAACACCAAATTTTCCAGAACCCATCCAAGATTAACAGTTATAGGTAGAATAAACACTGGTGGGCAAGAGATTAACAAGAAAATTTGAACAAGAAGCGAAGAGGGGAGGGTTGGCAATTATTAGAAAGAAAAGGAGGGAGTTCAAGATCGAAACCTTGATTCGTACCAGGTAGGGTGTTCTAAACATGATCTTATGAGTTATTTCAAAGTCGATTATGAATTGATGCCTGGATGTTGAATTATAGATTAGAGTTCTTAGACTTGAATTGAGGAAAAAGTATGAGTTGCTAAATAAAATAACTTCATTGTTGTGTGTAAATTGAAAGGTTGACGAATCTGGATAGTTTTGTCTCTTGACTTTTAGAGGGATTTCGGGTAGGAGGATGAAGGAATTAGGATCAGGTTCCTTCATAAAAGTTGTAGTTTTGGATGTTGACTAACTAAGAAAATCAGAACCAGCATCCTCAATTTGGACTTATACAACTCTAACTAAGGGTCACCAATCAAGACTGGGTCATAATAGACCCTGTAGGGTAGTAGGTCTGGTTTGTTAATGAGCAATCGTCACTGCCTTAGAAGCAGAACTAAGTTCTCCTTCCTTTAGAGAACTTGTAGCCTTATGTCTTAGCTTTCCAACGAGACTAATATCGCTTGAAATAGAGTTCTATAACTCTAGATATAGTTAGAAATCTAAGGAGAGGTCAGATAGTAACGGTTCAAAATAAGATAGTAATAGTCCAAATGTTTGTTGATAAGCAGTTTTGACTGTCTTGGAGGACGAATTGGGTTCTCCTTTCTTTAAAGAGCTTGTAGCCTTATGTCTTAGCTTTCCAAAGATACCAATTTCATTTGAAATTGAGTTCTATAACTCTAGATATAGTTAAAACTCTGAGAAGAGGTTAGACAGTAAAGGTTGATAGTAACAATCCAAATGTTTGTTAATAAGCAATTTTGATTGTCTTAGAGGCAGAACTGGATTCTCCTTTCTTCAAAGAACTTGTAGCTTCATGTCTTAGCTTTCCAAAGAGACCAATCTGACTTGAAACATAGTTCTATTACTCTAGATATAGTTAAGAATCAGAGGAGATATAGTTAACAATTCAATGTCTAGACAGTGATAGTTAGGGATTTAAATAGAAACATTTCAAATATAAAGAAAGGAATGATAATTATGGTTGAACAAAGAACGACAATATTAAAGGGTAAAATGAGAAAAAAAAACATCAAATATTACGAAATGATTGAAAGAAAGACTTATTGGCTGTTGATATGGTTATTATAAAACATATCCTTGAGTGATGAAAATTTATGAGATAAACCTGTGATTTGCAAAAGGGACCACATGCATGGTGCAACAGCAGCAGTAGAGGAGCATGAGTAGAGCTTCTATTGCAAATAGGTGAATCGTACCTATACTTTGTAGCTAACTTCCATGATTTAATATATTACCGATGTGAAATGTGAATTAATGAATGTATGTGTATTCAAGGTCAAGGGTTGTTGTGTGAATTGTCAAGTGATGAAATTATCGCTGACAAAGGAAATATGAGAAGTGTGATTTGAGGTGTGAACTAGCATACATTTAGTGTATGTTACGATCCTGGGTAAGAGGATCGCCACGTTTGGACTAAATGTAAACACCTAAAAGAATATATATATATATATATATATATATATATGATGACTCACAATCATTGCTAATTTTTGAATCGGCAGCAACACAGCTTTTCAGTACCAGGAAATCAGCAGCGATACAGTCTTTGCTGTCAATTTTTAAATCAGTAGAGACATAATTTTATTAAAAGGTTGGGAAACAAATTGAACTGTCTTAAGGAGCTGGGAGGGAGGGGTAAAACCAGTTTTGGAGAGACCAAAACAAGGATAAGAACACATCAAAACCAACCCCAAACACCCCACCTCATTTAATGGGGAGTATAAATACGAGGAGAGAGAAGGTGACCCTTCCTCTTCCCAAAGTTGTCTGCAACAGCTGCATGTCCAGTTGCATGTTGCTCTTCCCTTCCTCCTTCCTAATGGAAACCTAAACCAAACCAGCAGAGAGTGCGTTATGAACGTGTGAGGGAGAGTTGAAACCTTGAGAGAAGATTGGACAGCTGCCTAGAGGGAAAGGAAAAGGGGGCCAAAAAACATGAGAAGAAGAAGAAGGAGGAGAACCAGTAGGAGAGGAGAAAGAATATTGCCAAACCTTCCCCAAACATAGTTAGATTCAAAAGGTATGGGCCATAAAACTCCCTTCCTCTTGTCCTTAATACCCAGAACCAAAAATAAAGAAGAAGACCCTAAGAAAATTGACCTAAGACCTAAGCTAGCTGTGAAGGAAACTGAAATTAACTAAGAGGACAAGGAAACAAAAACGAAATGAGGCCAATTCACAGAACATCTAACAAAGAAAAATTAATAAAATGGAAAGAACAAATCATGGTAGAGGGATGGCCTTAACAATAGGGTTGGCCGGTATGCATGTGTGTGTTTTGCTGGAATTTGTTGAAAGATTAAATGCTAGAATTGATGGTTTTCAATGTGTGTGTTCTGCAGGAATTTTTTGAAAGATTGTATGTTGGAATTGATGGCTTCAATGTGTTGATAAAAGATTATATGCTGAAATTGATGGTTTTCAATATGTGTATTCTACGGGAATTTGTTGAAAGATTATATTCTGAAATTGATGGTTTCAATATGTGTGTTCTGCTGGAACTTAATGACAGTATGGTGTGTGTTCCTGCCAAAATGTGTGTTTTGCAGCAAATTTGTGATTCGTTGTTGAAACTTAGTCTTCTGTAGCGAATTAGCTCTCGTTACCGAATTGGGTGTTCTGCAGCAAAATTAGGATTGACTGCAGAAACTATGTTCTCTGCAACAAATTAGCATTCACTGCTGAATGGCGTGTTCTGCAGCGAATTTGTTATTTGCTGCTGAAACTGAGTTACTTGCAGTGAATAAGTATTCGCTGCTGAATCGTGTGTTCTGTAGTGAATTTGGGAGTCGCTGCCGAAGTTGAGTTATCTATAGTGAATTTGTGATTCGCTGCCGAAACTGAGTTGTCTGCAGTAAATTAGCATTTGCTGCTAAATCGTGTGTTCTGCAATGAAGTTGTGATTCGTTGCCGAAGTTGTGTTGTCTGCAGTGAATTTGTGATTTGCTGCCGAAACTGAGTCTTCTGTAGCGAATTAGCATTCACTATCGAATTCTGTGTTCTGCAGTGAAATTGTGATTCGTTGTCGAAACTATGTTGTATGCAGCAAATTAGCGTTCGCTGCCAAATGGTGTGTCCTGCAGCGAAATTATGACTCGCTGCCAAAACAGAGTTTTCTACAGCGAAGTAACATTCGCTCCCGAATTGCGTGTTCTGCAGCGAATTTAGGAGTCGCTGCCGAAATTGAGTTGTCTTCAATGAATTTGTGACTCACTGCTAAATTGTGTGTCCTGCAGCAAAATTGTGACTCGCAGCCAAAACAGAGTTTTCTGCAGCGAAGTAACATTCGCTACCGAATTGCGTGTTCTACAGCAAAGTTGTGATTCGTTGTCGAAATTGAGTTGTCTTCAGCGCGTCTATGACTCGCTGCCAAAATTGAATTGTCTGCAGCAAATTAGCAATCATTGACGAATTGTGTGTTCTGCAGCGAATTTGTAATTCGCTGCCGAAATTGAGTTGTCTGCAACAAATTAGCGATCGCTGCCGAATTGTGTGTTCTACATCGAATTTGTGATTCGCTGCTGAAACTGAGTTGCTTGCAGCGAATTAGTTTTTGCTGTCGAATTGTTTGTTCTACAACGAAATTATGATTCACTGCCAAAGTTGTATTGTTTGCAGTGACTTTGTGACTCATTGTTAAAATTGAGTTATCTACAACGAAGTAGCATTCGCTACTGTAAAACATGTGGGCTACAACGAACTAGTTTTCGCTTCTGAAATTATGGCGCCAGTAGCGAAACAAGTTTTGCTGCCGAATTGGCAGCCCGCAGCGAACTAGTTTTCGCTGCCAATTTCTACAATAGGCCTTCTAGGCAAAAATGACTTAAATGCTATTAACAATTTCATGGTATGATGGTGTAAAATATGGAACACTTGAATGTGAACATAAGAACTCTTGAAATAAGTATGGTGACTATTGTGAATCAAAGATACAAATTTAATGATTTGTGACAATTGATGTCTTAGGTGGTGCGGTCGGGATTGGACCATTGTCAAGATAAGAACAACCTACAGGTGGAGCAGGTAGGTGACTTTCACCTTCCTTTTCATACATTGAATAATGAAATACTTTATCATGAATGCTACCATATTGTGTTAAAACAGATATTAGATTGCCAAATGCTTAAATGTTGACAAACGATTGATTAGCTTCGGCTAATGGCATCTCAATGGATGATCAGGACAAACGATTGACTAGCTTCGGCTAATGGCATCTGAATTTATGATCGGGACAAATGATTGATTAGGCATCCGAATGGATGACCGGGACAAATGAATGATTAGCCTCGGGTAATGGCATCTGAATGGATGACCGGGACAAATCAATTATATCCGTAGGCCACCCACTAAATAATTATTCATCAAATCAATATTTCCAAATTTTGGCGTATAAAAGGAGGCATTTGACATGCATTTAGGCATCTTGGTGTTCAGATCAAGATCATACTCTTGCTCTCTTTCTTTATATTTTTGTAATATTCAATTTTTATTTTATGTTATATTAATCTCTTGTTTATGCTTTTCATTTCCTTTCCATAATTATGTTCTTATCTTGTTTATTTAAGTTTCTTTCTTTCATTACGTTTAGCTAAATTTATTATGTCAAGGTGAAAAGGTTACACTAATGGTGTAAGAATAAGTATAGTATAAACTCAACATGCACTTTAATGCTTGATACTAACATGTTTTATATTTATTATCTTGCTCACTCTTAATACCTTGCTTGTTAAATGGTTAATCTAGATTTGTGTTGAACAATCCTTAATACAACAAATACTTGGTACTTTCATAACCCAACTGTATGGTATGACCGACACCTATGCCATAAAAGGAACTTGATTTGTTGTTAATCACCATGAATACCTGATAATATTTACAAGTATTGGCATTACTCGAATAAGATAATTAATGTAATCATGTTAACAATTTATAATCTGATTGGAACCTCCTTTGTATGTGGTTTCTAGTTGAGTAATAAGAGTTTATACTACACTTATTTAAAGTACCATTAGTGGATCCTCTAACCTTGACATTTGTTTTTATCATTGTTTAATCCTCACATTCATCTTACATCTCAAAGTCCTCTTTATTATTATTATTACTATTACTATTACTGTTACTGTTACTGTTACTGTTACTATTACTATTACTATTACTATTACTATTATTATTAGTACTACTAGTATTATTATTGTTGTTGTTTATAATTTATATAGTTCACCTCCTTGTAGTTCGACCCCGGTCTTGCCGCGTTATTTATTACTTCGACACTCCTGCACTTGGGAGAAGACATCAATCTTTTGGTCATGTCAAGTTTTTGGCGCCTTTGCCGAGGAGGTAAATTATTGTATAAATTATAATATTTATTTTTTTCACTTTTCATTTTATCTAACTTTTGTTTCTTTTGTTTTTTTTTTTTATGTCCTTTTCTTTTCTTCCTTATTCTCTTCTTACACGTGCATGAGAGTTTGGTCATGTACATTAAGTGGTAGACTTTGTAGGGTATCCTCATCATTTTAAGAAAATATGGCCGAAGAAGATAACCAATCGCTTCATAATAAGAATAATGAGAATAACCGTGTGAGAACACTTAGAGACCACGTGAATCCCACAAGAACAAATGCACCCTCATGCATAGTTTTCTCTCCTGATGCATTTCATTTTAATTTTAAGCCAGACATTATTCAAGTTTTACCTTTTTTTTCATGGCTTAGATTTAGAAAATCCATACTTGCATTTAAGGGAATTTGAGGAGGTCTGTGACACGACTAAAAGATTGATGTCTTCTCCCAAGTGCAGGAGTGTCGAAGTAATAAATAACCTAGTAAGACCGGGGTCGAACCATAAGGAGGTTAACTATATAAATTATAAATAACAACAATAACAATAATAATAATTAATAGTAGTAGTAGTAGTAGTAATAATAATACTAATAATAGCAATAGTAGTAGTAGTAGTAGTAGTTGTAGTAGTAGTAGTAGTAGTAGTAGTTGTTGTAGTAGTAGTAGTAGTAGTTGTAGTAGTAGTAATGATATTAATAATAATAATAGTAATAATAAAGAGGACTTTGAGATGTAAGATTAATGTAAGGATTAAACAATAATAAAAACAAATGTCAAGGTTAGAGGATCCACTAATGGTACTTCAAACAAGTATAGTATAAACTCTTATTACTCAACTGAAAACCACACACAAAGAAGGTTCCAATCAAATTATAATTGTTAACATGATTACATTAATTATCTTGTTCGAGTAATGCCAATACTTGTAAATATTATTAGGTATTCATGGTGATAACTTATGTTAATAACAAATCAAGTTCCTTTCATAGCACATGTATAGGTTATACCATATAGTTGGGCTATGAAAGTGCCAAGCATTTGTTGTACCCAGGGTTGTTCAACAGAAATCTAGATTAACCATTTAACAAGCAAGGTATTAAGAGTGAGCAAGATAATAAACATAAAACATGTTAGTATCAAGCATTAAAGTCCATGTTGAGTTTATATTATACTTATTCTTACACCATTAGTGTAACCTTTTCACCTTGACATAATAGATTTAGCTAAACATAATGAAAGAAAGAAACATAAATAAACAAGATAAGAACATAATTATATAAATAAAGGAAAGGAAATGAAAACCATAAACAAGAGTTTAATAAAACTTAAACATTACAAAATACAAAGAAAGAGAGCAAGAGCATGATCTTGATCTGAACACCAAGATGCCTAAATGCATGGAAAATGCCTTCTTTTATAGGCGAAAATGTGTAACTATTGATTTGATGACTAATTATTGAGTAGGTGGCCAACTCTTGACTTTGCAAAAATCCTTATCTTCTTGTTTGAATAAAACGTCATTGCTAACATCATAACCGGAACCACCTATACTCATGAAAGATCTAGGAAATTGTCTTAGCTTTCCTGGAAAAAATATTTTAGGTCATTTGGACTTCTAGAACTCAAGATATGGGCTAAACACTGAACAGTGTTCGGGCCGCAGGACAGATTCGGACTTGTCCATTATTGCTATAATTTGGACTTGAAAACGATCTTTTTAAATCTTGGACTCCACATGAAAGTTGTAGGCCTATGTCTTATTGAATCTGTGTAAAAATTGGAGATCATTTGGACATCTAGAATTCGAGATATGACCCAATTACCAAATAGTGTTCCAGTTTGGACTGCACCAACATCTCTTTTCTAAGTTTGGCCCTCTCTTTGTCCTTTCAATTTCAATACTCATCAATCAATCCTTTCATTTATGTGATAGGCCTGCATTTAAGATGAACATTTACCATAAATTAAAGGTATCTTATATTATTAGGTATGTTATTATAAAATATGCTTTAGTTAAGGAGTTATTGATACTTCAAGTGCAAAATGATGATATAAAACCTTGATAAACATGTACTTTTAAGTACTAATCAGTCTATAACACCTATAATGACTCAAATTATAGAATGAACACTATTAGATTAAAGGTTTTCCTTTTTCATTAAAAGATAAAGCTAAAACATGGCTACAAAATTTAAGACCAGGATCTATTCATGCTTGGGATGAAATGCAACAACAATTCTTAAAGAAGTTTTTTCCATCTCACAGAACAAATTCTTTCAAAAGACAAATCATCACTTTCACTCAAAAGCCAGGAGAAACATTTCACCAATGTTGGGATAGGTATCGAGACTTGCTTAATACTTGCCCTCATCATGGTTTTGAAACATGGAGATTGGTTTCACATTTTTATGAAGGGTTAACACCTAGAGATAGACAAATGATTGAATTGATGTGTAATGGAACTTTGGAAGTTAAAGACCCTAAGGAAGCAATGAAGTACCTAGACTTGCTAGCTGAAAATGCTCAAAATTAGGACATTACAGGTACTTATGAGGCACCAAGTAAAACCCAACCTCATACATCTAGTGGAGGTATGCACAATCTTCGGGAAGATCATGACCTCCAAGCCAAGTTTGCATCTTTAGCTAGAAAAGTTGAGGCACTAGAATTGAAAAGGAGTGGTCAAATGAAATATGTTCAAGAAATTGTATGTCAAATTTGTGAAACCAATGAACACTCAACAAATGATTGTCCAACTTTGCCTTCTTTTAGGCAATGCCTCCATAACAAGCTCATGCTTTAAACAATTTCCAAAAGTCCAATCATAACCCATACTCACAAACGTATAACCCTGGTTGGAGAAATCACCCAAATTTCAGTTGGAAAAGTGATAACAACAATGCACAAACTTCACCTTTAACTAAGTTTACCATGTAATATCTTTTTAGGCCATGTAATATCTATAGAAGGAATAATTATGGATCCAAGAAAGGTTGAGCCCGTGTTAAATTGGGAAAGGCCTACCAACGTGATAAAAATCCAGAGTTTCTTAGGTCTTGCTGGATATTACTGATTAGTACTTAAAAGTGAATTTTTATCAAGATTTTATATCATCATTTTGCACTTAAAGTATCAATAACTCCTTAACTAAAACATGTTTTATAATAACAAGTCTAATACTATAAAATGCCCTAATATATGGTAAATATTCATCTTAAATGCAGGCCTATCACATAAATCAAAGGATTAATTGATGAATTCAACTACTGAAATTTGTGAAGATAAAGAGAGGGTGAAACTTAGAAAAGAGATGTTGGTGCAGTCCAAACTGGAACACTGTTCGGTGTTTGGGTCATATCTCGAGTTCTAGATGTCCAAATGACCTCAAAGTTTTACACAGATTCAGTAAGACATAGGCCTACAACTTTCATGTTTTCATCAAGATCGAAGAAGGCCGTTTTCAAGTCCAAATTATAGCAACAACGAAGAAGTCCGAATCTGTCCTGCAGCCCAAACACTGTTTGGCCCATATCTGAAGTTCTAGAAGTCCAAATAACCTCCACTTTTTTTTCCTGGAAAGCTGAGTCAATTTCCTACAACTTTCATGCTTTCAAGTGGACCCAGTTCTGATGCTAGCATTTTCGTTGTATTCAGACAAGAAGATAAGGATTTTTACAAAGTCAAAAGTTGGCCACCCACTCAACAATTAGTCATCAAATCAATAATTCCGAATTTTGGCCTATAAAAGGAGGCATTTACCATGTATTTAGGGGCTTGGTTGTTCAGATCAAGTTCATGCTCTTTATTTCTCTCTTTATATTTTTTGTAATTCTTAAGTTTTGCTTTCATTAATTTCTTGTTTATGCTTTTCATTTCCTTTCCTTTCCTTAGTTAACTTGTATCTTATTTATGTTCTTGTTTTGTTTATTTATGTTTTTCTTCTTCATTATGTTTAGCTAAGTTTATTATGTCAAGGTGAAAAGGTTACACTAATGGTGTAAGAACAAGTATGGTGTAAGAACAAGTATGGTGTAAACTCAACATGGACCTTAATATTTAATATTAACATGTCTTATCTTTTTATCTTACTAATTCTTAATACCTTGCTAGTTAAATGGTTAATCTAGATTTGTGTTGTATAATACTTGGTACAACAAATGCTTGTCACTCTCATAGCCCAACCGTATGGTATTACCTACACCTGGGCTATGAAACGAACTTGATTTGTTGTTAACATCAGTTAACATCATGAATTCCTGACAATATTTAAAAGTTTGGTGTTATGTAAATAAGATAATTAATATGATCATGTTAATAATTTATAATGAATTATTAATGACAAATCATCTGATTGGAACCTCCTTCGTGTGTGGTTTCCAAATTGAGTAATAAGAGTTTATACTATACTTGTTTGAAATACCATTGGTGGATCCTCTAACCTTGACATTTGTTTTTATCATTGTTTAATCCTTACGTTAATCTTCATCTCAAAGTTCTCATTAATTTCTTCATCTTCTGCTTTTATTATTATTTACATTCTGTTTATATTATTTAATATATATCTTTGATCTTTTCATAAACTTAGTATATAGGCTGGAAACCTGTGACCCGATCTTTTAGATCATTCTCAGGTATAACAACGCCACGTACTGAGTATTATTATTATTATTATTATTACTATTAATATTATTATTACTATTACTATTATTGTTGTTATTATTGTTGTTATTTTTGTTATTATTGTTGTTGTTGTTGTCTTGTTATTTATAATTTATACAATTAATCTCTCTGTGGTTCGACCCCGATCTTGCCGGGTTATTTATTACTTCGACACTCCTACACTTGGGAGAAGACATCAATCTTTTGGTCGTGTCAAGTTTTTGGCGCCGTTGCCGGGAGGTAAATTCTTGTACAAATTATAGTATTTATTTTGTTTTCTCGTTTCACTTTTCTTGTATCTAACTTTGTTTCTTTTGTTTTGTTTCTTTTTCTTTTGTTTTCTTCTTCCTTTTTTTTTCTCTTTCTACACGTGCATGAGTGTTTGGTCACGTACATTAAGTGGTAGACTTTGTAGGGTATCATCATCATTTTTATAAAATATAGCCGAAGAAGATAACCAGTCACCTCATAATGAGAATAATGAGAATAACCGTGTTAGAACACTTAGAGACCACATGAATCCCACAAGAACAAGTGCACCCTCATACATAGTTTTCCCTCCTGATGCATCTCATTTTAATTTTAAGCCAGGCATTATTCAACTTTGACACGACCAAAAGCTTGATGTCTTTTCCCAAGTGCAGGAGTGTCGAAGTAATAAATAACCCGACAAGACCGGGGTCGAACCACAGAGAGGTTAATTGTATAAATTATAAACAACAATACAACAACAACAATAATAATAACAATAATAATTATTATAATACTCAGTACGTGGCGTTGTTATACCTGAGAATGATCTAAAAGATCGGGTCACAGGTTTCCAGCCTATATACTGAGTTTATGAAAAGATCAAAGATATATATTAAATAATATAAACAGAATGTAAATAATAATAAAAGCAGAAGATGAAGAAATTAATGAGAACTTT
This sequence comes from Populus davidiana x Populus alba var. pyramidalis, assembly GCA_027475595.1. NCBI lineage: Eukaryota > Viridiplantae > Streptophyta > Magnoliopsida > Malpighiales > Salicaceae > Populus > Populus davidiana x Populus alba var. pyramidalis. The sequence goes on along the minus strand of JANKYH010001488.1, from coordinate 104,574 downwards.
GAGATGAAGATTAACGTAAGGATTAAACAATGATAAAAACAAATGTCAAGGTTAGAGGATCCACTAATGGTACTTCAAACAAGTATAATATAAACTCTTATTACTCAATTGGAAACCACACATAAAGGAGGTTCCAATCAGATTATAAATTGTTAACATGATTACATTAGTTATCTTATTCAAATAAAGCTAATACTTGTAAATGTTGGCAGGCATTCATGATTATAACTTATGTTAACAACAAATCAAGTTCCTTTAATAGCTCAGGTGTCGGTTATACCATACAATATGGGCTATGAAAGTGCCAAGTATTTGTTGTACCAAGTGTTATACAACATAAATCTAGATTAACCATTTAACAAGCAAAGTATTAAAAGTGAACAAGATAACAAATGTTGTATCCAACGTTAAGGTCCATGTTAAGTTTATATTATACTTATTCTTACACCATTAGTGTACCCTTTTCACCTTGACATAATTAACTTAGCTAAACATAATGAAAGAAAGAAACATAAATGAACAAGATAAGAACATAAATGAGAAAAAAAGTTAACTAAGTAAAGGAAAGGAAATGAAGTGCATAAACTTGATATTATTGAAAGCAAAACATAAGCAATACAAAGAGAAAAAGCAAGAGCATGATCTTGATCTGGAAACCATGATGCCTTAATACATGGTAAGTGCCTCCTTTTATAGTCCAAAATTTGGAACTATTGATTTGTTGACTAATTGATGAGTGGGTGGCCACATCTTGACTTGGTGACAATCCTTATCTTCTTATCTGAACAAAACGTCATTGCTAACATCATAATTTGCCCAGAATCCTCAAGAATGTTCTAGGAAATTGTCTCAGCTTTCCAACAAAAAAAAGATGAGGTCATTTGGACTTCTAGAACTCAACATATGGGCTGAACACTAAATAGTGTCTGGGCTGCAGGACAGCTTCGGACTTCTTCGTTGTTCCTTCAATTTGGACTTCAAAACGACCTTTTTAAATCTTGGGCTCCTCATGAAAGTTGTAGGCCTTTGTCTTACCTTTCTATCCATATAAAATGGACATAAATCTGAAATCTAGAGCTCCAGATAGGATCCAATTACCGAGCAATATTCCGGTTTGGACTGCACCAGCATCTATTTTCCAAGTTTGGCCATCTCTTTGTCCTTTCACTTTCAATACTTAAACTCATCAATCAATCTTTTCATTTATATGATAGAACTGCATTTAAGATGAGCATTTATCATAAATTAAGGTATCTTATAGTATCAAACTTGTTATTATAAAACATGCTTTAGTTAAGGAGTTATTGATACTTCAAGTGCAAAATGATGATATAAAACCTTGATAAACATGCACTTTTAAGTACTAATCACACCCCCCAACCAGCTTATTACTAGTCCCTAGTAATCTAAAGCGTTAAAATAGAGAAACAATTTGCAAGTTTCACAAAGCAAGGCATTCATCATTCAACTTCCATTAATCTATCCAGATAAACAAACTCTCATTAAATTTATATTCCTGCTTCATACTTCTTAAACAAGATATTAATAAACCTTCTTTTTATGTGCTCAATATATGAAAACATAGATGATGGGGCTTTTGTTGGAAGAAAACAATATTATGTTCAAATGTTTAAGGTGAACTTCCTTGGGTTGGGATTATTATTATTATTACTTTTTTTCTTCTTCTTCTTCTTTTTTTTTTTTTTATATATATATACACATACAACTTAAAACACAATGTATCTTTAACCCATGTAACGAGTTTTAGGCTAATGACTCCCAGACCAGTTGGTCTTAGGGCATTAGGTGTTGAGACACCCCTACGAGCTTAACAACTCGGGTTGCAGATACTGATACGTAGATAGTGCAATGTTTGATTTCCTTAAGCTTTTCTCCTTGACCCATGTAACAAGCTTTGGGCCAATAGCTCCCAAGTCAGTTGACTTTAGGGTATTAGGTGTTAAAACACCCCTTCGGGCTTAATTGCTTAGGTTAGGGAGGCTACGAAACCAAACTTATCTACGTTTTTATTATCATCAATATTATCAAATTTTTTTTTTTTTGCAAATTATATACTATCCCTTTCCCTTAGTTGTTATCTTCAACAAAAGAACATAAATAATGTAATAATCCAATGTGCAACCCACAATCATATGTTGAAGTGTGTGTGTGAAAATGAAGGTTTAATAATACTTGTTAAATGAGTATAGGAGCAGAATCAAGTGATAACAATGCGAGAGTTTGTAAACCTGAATATTTCAAGAAGTATTTTAATAGGCCTTGTTATGAATATTGCAAATAACCATTAGAAAATTTTTACTAAGATGCGTCTCAAGAATAATTCCTCTTTACTCTGCCATCCTAGTAATAACAGTTTTGCCAAATGGTTTTTTAAAACAAAAACAGTTAGTTGGTTAATTTTTTTTTTAAACTACTACCCTCTCCCCCCAACCAAAACGAGAAATTGTCCTCAATGTTCTAAGGTAGAAAGATAGAGTATAGAAGACATCACCTGAAACAGCGAACAATGACAAACCTGAAACACACTTAAACAAATATAAGAAGTAACAAAACAAAATAATATGCTATTAATAAAACCACAAGACACAAGGTTTCACAGATGAAGGCTCAAATCTAATCTAAGCTTTTTACAGCTTTCCTTAGTTGACCAATCTAGGCGACTCATGCAGGGATCAATGGCAGGGATGAAAGATTGTAGTTGGTCAATCAATTGTTTAGCAGTAGCAGCAGAGATTATGATTTGTCGTGCCGAAGATGTTAGAAATTCCTGTTCCACAGCTTGATCAAGGAAAGACAACAACTTATCATAAAAACCATTAACATTTAACAAACCTATAGGTTTATAGTGAATGTGCAGTTGGGCTCAAGATGAAATATGAAAGATCTCTTCCAATGTGCCCAGACCACCTGGTAAGGCAATGAAGGCATCAACATGGCTAAACATGGCGTTCAGTCGGTCAGACATTGTGGAGACTTGTAGTTCCTCTCCAATTGTTTTTCCAATGATGTCTACATTTGCTAAAGCTTTGGGGACAACCCCCAAAACTTGACTGCCTCCTAAAAATGCAGCCATTGACACACCTCCCATTAACCCAAGGCTGCCTCCCCCATACACTAAATGAATCTTTCTCTCAGCTAGTACCCGACCAAGATGATTTGTTGATTCTAAAAACTCTTTTTCTTTCCCAGGACTGGATCCACCGAAAACACAAATATTTCTTATGTGATGACTTGAGGAACCTGCCATTTCTACACACTTCTATATTTGATGAATGTATGGGATGAGTATAAATGAAGGGAAGGAAGAGAAGAATTTATAGATGGAAAATTGAAAATGCAATCATACCACCTATATGTAGGCCAGCTGTAGTCTCACAAACTCTCTCTCTCTCTCTCTTTATTAATTATTTATTTTGAAAAAGCATGTATGTACAGGTTGTTGTGATTGTGGCTCACATCTTCCCTTGGTTTTACGTCCAAGAACGGCTTAAATGCCCTCTATGGGTCGGGGATAGGCTTCCTATCTAGTTTTCTTAAAAACTGGCAAACATGGTCTTTTTTAGTCAGATTCCCAAGACTAAGTCGATCATGTTCTTTATGGAATTGTGGCTATAAATCATGAATTACACGATGCACATCTCCACTAGGATGCGTCTCAAGGGTCAACAAAAGATTATCTAAAGACCCCTTACTCAGGCCATCCTTAATGAATTGTATTTTATCTTCACGGTTTACAGATACCATTCCTAAAGAATGACACATCGCATTACAAGTCCATCAAGCACATCTGTGACAGACTTTCAGTCATTTTGCACGATGTTTCTTTGTAAAAGTGCTTGTACTTGTTCCAAGCATGTGTGAAATGAAAGAATTGGAGGACTCACCTGATAATCGGACCTTTGCTTCAATTAGCCAACGAATATCTTCAGGATTTCATGATTCATTAACAACCTCAATCTTGCACACCTAGCACGGTAAACTTTTGTAATCGCATTTGTAGGCAGAGCGGGAAAATACCTTTTCAACTTTTCAAGAGTGGTGTCCATTTTCAAATGAGAATTGGGGAAAAGATTCAAAGAAGGAAGAAAGAGCAGAGAATTGTACAAATATATACAGATATCAGTTATTTGGGAAACCGAAAGAACCGACTTAAGTCACGAAGTACCGTTATCCGCCATTTGACCGGGGTGAGAGAGAGACTAGCAAAACAAAAGTCACACCAAAAAGGAACACAAAAAAAAATGTGAGAAAAACAAAATAATCAACCTTTATCTACAAGATCTTTCAAACCAATGGATTCATTTTCACTAGGAAACTCATCAAAGTAAGCTTTCAAACGATGTCCATTTACCTTCAAAACATTGTCTTTTTTTGAATTCTCAATATCAAGGGCCCCATAAGGATACACATGTTTCAAAATAAATGGACCGCTCCATCGTGATCTTATTTTTTCAGGAAATAAATGGAGTCGAGAATTATAAAGCAAAACTTTTTGACCAGTATCAATTTTTTGACAATTTTCACAAGTTTTGCAGAATGCATATGTGTCCTTGAACATGGTGGGCCAATAAAAATCCATTTTGTAAGATTTTTTCAGTCGTCTTTCTTGATGAGAATTGACTCCCACATGCTTCAGAATGACAAAGTTTAATGACACTACTTACCTCATTGTCAGGAATGCATCTTTGAAATTTTTTATCAGGACAATATTTGAATAAGTTAGGGTCATCCCAATGAAAGTTCTTCACTTCGTTCAAAAACTTTCCTTTGTCTTCAGTTCTCCAATGAGCTGGCAAATCTCCTGAAGCAAGAAAATTGATATTTTTAGCAAACCAAGGCATTGAACTAAGAGAAAGTAAGGATTTGTTAGGAGAGTAATCATCGATTGGTGGGATGTCAGATGTCAAATCCGTTGTCACTCTTGACAAAAGATCAGCATCAATATTTTTGGTGCCTTTTTCATCCGTGATTTCTTCCTGGGAATAAATCATTTGCAAAATCTTTAGATTCATCCAACTCAATTTTACTCAAAGTAGATTCAAGTTGATCATGAACTAATTCTTCAATAAGATCTACTTCTTGTAAATCATTATCATCTCCGGGCTGCTTGCAAATGTTGAAAACATTCATCTCCAATGTCATGTTTCTAAAAGATAACTTCATGAGTCCATTCCTACAATTAATCAATGCATTAGAAGTTGCAAGAAACGGACGTCCTAAAATAATAGGAAATGAATTACATGCTTCAACAGGTTGTGTATCCAAGACATTAAAAATCCACAGGATAAATGAATTTATCGACTTGTACTAACACATCTTCAATTATTCCTTTAGGCACTTTTACAGATCTATTGACAAGTAAAAGAGTTACAGAAGTTGGTTTTAACTCACCTAGATTGAGACTTTGAAAAACTGAATATGGAAGTAAATTCACACTAGCTCCAAGATCAAGTAAGGCTCTTTCAATTTTATGTTCTCCAATAAAGCAAGAAATTGTAGGACAAACAGGGTCTTTATATTTCAAAGCATTATTGTTCTAAAGAATGGCACTTACTTATTCGGCTAAAAAGGCTTTCTTTTTCACATTCAGTTTTCTCTTCACAGTGCACAAATCTTTCAAAAATTTAGCATAGGAAGGAACCTGTTTAATAGCATCCAACAAAGGTATATTGATCCTTACCTGTTTGAAAGTTTCAAAGATTTCAGAGTTGTGATTAACTTTCCTTTGTTTGGTCATGGCATGAGGAAATGGAAGTGCTGGCGGGGAATCAGTCTTTTCTTTGCAATGTTCAGGTTCAACCCCTTCCTTATCCTCAAAGATAGACTCATCATCTTTTTCACAAGGTTCAAGAATGGGTTTTTCAATAACCTTACCACTACGAAGAGTGATGACTAATTTGACTTGATCCATGTGTTGGCTTCCAGAACTACTCGCATTTACATTGTATTGCCCTTTTGGATTTTGTTGTGGTTGAGATGGAAACTTACCTTTCTCTTGGAAACCGAGAGAAGATGTTAACTTTGCAAGAGTATCTTTAAAATCTACCATGCCTTGAGCAAGTTGAGTGTTGATTGCCTCTTGCTTTTCAATGAATGCATGCAATGTTTCCTCAAGATTTCTTCTAGGAGTTGGAGCATAAGGAGGTGCATATCCATGAGAATTTTGGAAATTATGGTGTGCTTGAAACGGTGGCTGTAAAGTTTGTGCATTGTTACTATCACTCTTCCAACTGAAATTTAGGTGATTTCTCCAACCAAGGTTATACGTTTGTGAGTATGGGTTATGGTTGGGTCTTTGGAAACTGTTTAAAGCATGGGCTTGTTCATGGAGGCATTCCCTAAAAGAAGGCAAAGTTGGACATTCATTTGTTGAGTGTTCATTGGTTTCACAAATTTGACACACAATGTTTTGAACAGATTTTAATTGACCACTCTTTTTCAATTCAAGTGCTTCGACTTTTCTAGCTAAAGATGCAAACTTGGCTTGGAGGTCATGATCTTCCCTAAGGTTGTGCATACCTCCACTAGATGTATGAGGTTGAGTTTTACTTGGTGCATCATAAGTACCTATGGTGTCCCAATTTTGAGCATTTTCGGCTAGCAAGTCTAGGTACTCCATTGCTTCATTAGGGTCTTTATCTTCGAAAGTTCCATTGCACATCAATTCAACCATTTGCCTATCTCTAGGTGTTAAACCTTCATAAAAATGTGAAACCAATCTCCATGTTTCAAAACCATGATGTGGGCAAGTATTAAGCAAATCTCGATACCTATCCCAACATTGGTAAAATGTTTCTCCTGGCTTTTGAGTGAAAGTGATGATTTGTCTTTTGAAAGAGTTTGTTATGTGAGACGGAAAAAACTTCTTTCAAAATTATTGTTGCATTTCATCCCAAGCACGAATAGATCCTGGTCTCAAATTTTATAGCCATGTTTTAGCTTTATCTTTTAATGAAAAAGGAAAAAGCTTTAATCGAATGGTGTTCATGCTACAATTTGAGTCATTATAGGTATTACAGACTTCTTCAAATTCTCTCAAATGCAAGTATGGATTTTCTAGATCTAAACCATGAAAAGAAGGTAAAAGTTGAATAATCTGGCTTAAAATTAAAATGGGATGCATTAGGAGGGAAAACTATGCATGAGGGTGCACTTGTTCTTGTGGGATTCATGTGGTCTCTAAGTGTTCTCATATGGTTATTCTCATTATTCTCATTATGAAGCGATTGATTATCTTCTTCGGCCATATTTTCTGAAAATGATGAGGATACCCTACAAAGTCGACCACTTAATGTACGTGACCAAACTCTCATGCACGTGTAAGAAAGAGAAAAAAAAGAGGAAGAAAACAAAAGAAAAAGAAACAAAACAAAAGAAACAAAGTTAGATACAAGAAAAGTGAAACGAGAAAACAAAATAAATACTATAATTTGTACAAGAATTTACCTCCTCGGCAACGGCGCCAAAAACTTGATACGACCAAAAGATTGATGTCTTCTCCCAAGTGCAGTAGTGTCGAAGTAATAAATAACCCGGCAAGATCGGGGTCGAACCACAGAGAGGTTAATTGTATAAATTATAAATAACAGGACAACAACAACAACAATAATAACAAAAAATAACAACAATAATAGTAATAGTAATAATAATAATAATAATAATAATAATAATAATAATAATACTCAGTACGTGGCGTTGTTATACCTGAGAATGATCTAAAAGATCGGGTCACAGGTGTCCAGCCTATATACTGAGTCGATCAAGGAATCGGTAGCGAAAACTGTGTCGTTGCCGATTTCTGTATCAGCAGCGAAAACTGGGTCGCTACCGATTTCTGTATCAGCAGCGAAAACTGCGTTGCTGCCGATCCAGAATCGGCAGCGAAAACTGCGCCGATGCCGATCCAGAATCGGCAGCGAAAACTGGGTCGCTGTCGATCCAGAATCGGCAGCGGAAACTGTGTCCCTACCGATTTCTTTATCCCGGCCATCCATCTGGATGCCATTAGCCGAAGCTAATCATTCCTTGTCCCGACCATCCATTCGGATGCCATTAGCCGAAGCTAATCAGTCCTTTATCCCGGCCATCCATTCGGATGCCATTAGCCGAAGCTAATCAACCATTAGTCAACATTTAAATGTTCGACAATCTAATATCGGTTCTAACGTATGAAAAAGAAAGGTGCAAGTCAACTACCTACTCCACCTGTGGGTTGTTCTTGTCGTGATGATGGTCCAATCCCGACCGCACCACCTAAGACATCAATGGTCACAAATCAGTACAATTGCATTTATTCTTATTTTTGAATCACATTCATCACCACACTTATTTCAAGAGTTCATATGTTCATATCAAGTGTTCCATATTTTACACCATCATATCCTGAATCGCATTTAAGTCATTTATGTCTAGGAGGCTTATTGTAGAAATCGGCAGTGAGAACTGTAATTCGCTGCAGCCAACACAGTTTCGGCAGCGAATTAGCGTTTCGCTGCACAACAACGCAGTTTTGGCAGCGAAATAGAATTTCGCTGCACAACATACATTTTGGTGTGTACACACACCACACATGCTGTAACAACTCCAGTATATACACCGTCGCTAAGTTCCAGCCGGACACACACATCGAAACCATCAATTTCAGCACATAATCCTTCAACGAAATTCCAGCAGAACACACACATGGAAAACCATCAATTACAACATATAATCTTTCAATAAATTCCAGCAGAACACATCAATTACAGCTCAACAAAACCCCAGCAGAACACATTAATTATAGCACAAGAAAACCCCAGCAGAACACATTAATTACAGCCTAACAAAACCCCAGCAGAACACATCAATTACAGCCTATAATCTTTCAACAAACCCCAGCAGAACACACACATGCATGCTGGCCCACCCCATAGTTAAAGCCAACCCTCTACCATGATTTGTTAGATGTTCTGAAATTGACTTTATTTCACTTCTGTTTGCTAGTTCTCCTAGTTAATTTCAGTTTCCTTCAAAGCTGGCTTAGGTCTTAGATCAATTTTTCTTAGGGTTTTTCTTCTTCATTTTCGTTTCTGATCTTAAGGGGAAGAGGAAGGGAGTTTCATGACACATACCTTCTGAATTTAACTAAGTTTTAGGAAGGTTTGACACTATTCTTTTCTCTTCTCCTGCTGGTTCTCCTCCTTCTTCCTCCTCTCAACGTTTTCCAGCTCTCTTTTTCCTCTCCTCTATGCAGCTGTCAACTCCTCTCTCAAGGTCTCATCTCTCCCTCACAAGTTCACAAAGCATTCTCTACTGGTTTGATTTAAGTTTCTGCTGTGAAAGAGGAAGGGAAGAACGGCATGCAGCTGCTGGTTTGGGAAGAAGATGGATCATTCTCTCTCCTCTCCTTGTATTTATACTCCCCATCAAAAGAAATGGGTTGTTTGGGGGTTGGTTTAGATGTGTTCTTATCCTTGTTTTGGTTTATCTAAAACCGGTTTTACCCCTCCCTCCCAGCTCTGCGTCACTGTTGATTGAGAAATCGGCAGTGAAAACTGCATCACTGTCGATTTCTGCCTCGGCAGCGAAAACTGCATCGCTGTCGATCCAGAAATCGGCAACAGAAACTACATCGCTGCCGATCAAGAAATGGGCAGCGAAAGACTGTGTCGCTGCCGATTTCTGTATCGGTAGTGAAGGCTGTGTCACTGCCAAATCCAGAATCGGCAGCGAAAACTGCGTCGCTGCTGATTTCCGCATCGGCAGCGAAAACTATGTCGCTGTCGATTTCTGCATCGGCAACGAAAACTGCATCATCATCTCTCTCTCTATATATATATATATAAAAATATTTTCCTTTGGGTGTTTACAGCAATACAATGCAAATGCAAGTAGTTCTGCAAGCCAACACATGGATCAAGTCAAATCAGTCATCACTCTTCGCAGAGGTAAGGTTATTGAAAAACCCACTCTTGAACCTTGTGAGAAAGATGATGAGTCAATCTCTGACGGTAAGGAAGGGGTTGAATCTGAAAATTGTAAAGAAAAGACTGATTCTCCTCCAACACTTCCATTTCCTCATGCCATGACCAAACAAAGGAAAGTCAATCACAATTCTGAAATCCTTGAAACTTTTAAACAGGTAAGGATCAATATACCTTTGTTGGATGCTATTAAACAGGTACCTTCCTATGCTAAATTTTTGAAAGATCTATGCACTATGAAGAGAAAACTGAATGTGAAAAAGAAAGCATTTTTTTTTTTAATCAAATGTAAGAATTGTATAGATCAAAAAGAAGCTGGAGACCAGCAATACAAGGAAAAGGGAACGAAGTCCCTTTTCTAAAACAAAAAGCAAGACAAGCTTGCTGGTTAGAAGGCAAAAGGGAACAAACTCCCTTGTACAAACCATAATCAAGACAAGCTTACTAAATAGAAGCAAACTAAGGGAACAGACTCCCTGTATCAACCTAGAATCAAAGGGAACAGACTCCCTCGAACAAATATCAAATCCATAAGGCAAAACAACAATCATACAATGAGAACATCGGCTAGGGTAAACCAGCAGCAAAAATCCTTCCAAATCTGGCAACATCGAGGAGATCATCCATGCAGACACTGCTCAACCTAGAGAAGGAGAGACCACTCAACCATGAGAAGCCCCTTACTTCTTAAACCCCATGAATGAACGAGGAACAGAAGCTAGACCATGTGGGGACAGGATAAACATGCATGCACGTTAATCTACCCCAATCAATCCAATCAGAATGCAACATTGTAAGCTAGATGATTTTTTTTCATGAAAATACAATATAGTGTAAAATAGTATCTGAAATTTTCTGAAAACAGCCTCAACTGATTTACTAGTGCTGTCAAAAATTCTCTTGTTTCTTTCCTCCCAAATCAAATACACAAGCACAGCAAGGGATACTCTTCTCATTCTCGGCTGAAGCCCTTTTTTGTTGTTTTGTAGAACCCTGGTGGCTCTACTTAAGGAAGCCATATTGTTGTAAAGCTTGAGCCAGAATCTGACCTTTCTCCAAAGGGAAGATGACCAGTCATAATTGAAGAAGAGATGAGCATGAGACTCATCAACGCTCTGACAAAGAGGGCATATAGGGTCAGGGGATAGAAATTGAAGACGATCTCTCGTTCGCAGCTTGCCCAACATTGCCAGCCATAATGAGAAGCTATGTCTTGGAAGAGACCATTGCTCCCAAACTACGTTAGCCCAATGAACAAGATTCGATTTATGCCTGAAAAAGTCATATGCATTGGCTGTAAAAGTACCTGTTCCAGAGTGCCAGCTTGAGAACAACTACTGAACGGGTGCAACCCCTCCACAATGGATAATCATTCTATTACGAAGGGAGAAGATTGACTTCCACAAAGGAGAGTCGGTTTTTTTGACATCCAACGACCAGAATTGGAGACCATTTCAACTTCCACAAAAGAAAGTATTTTTAGCCGAACAAGTAAGTGTTATTCTTCAGAACAATAATGCTTTGAAATATAAAGACCCTGGTTGTCCTACAATTTCTTGCTTTATTGGAGAACATAAAATTGAAAGAGCTTTACTTGATCTTGGAGCTAGTGTGAATTTACTTCCATATTCGGTTTTTCAAAGTGTCAATCTAGGTGAGTTAAAACCAACTTCTGTAACTCTTTTACTTGCTGATAGATCTGTAAAAGTGCCTAGAGGAATAGTTGAGGATGTGTTAGTACAAGTTGATAAATTCATTTACCTTGTAGATTTTATTATCTTGGATACACAACCTGTTGAAGCATGTAATTCAATTCCTGTTATTTTAGGACGTCCATTTCTTGCAACTTCTAATGCATTGATTAATTGTAGGAATGGACAAATGAAGCTATCATTTGGAAACATGACATTGGAGATGAATATTTTCAACATTTGCAAGCAACCTGGAGATGATAATGATTTATAGGAAGTGGACTTTATTGAAAATTTAGTTCATGATCAATTTCAAACCACTTCTAGTGAAACTGAGATTGATGAACCTGACGAGATGATAATGCATTAGGATTGATGCAACCATATTATTCGATAGTTTCACCCACATTTAACTAGTGTTTTGCCTATGTTTTATATATAAAATGCCTTGATATTCTTTGTTTTATGTTTTGAAGGCATTTTTGGTTGAAAAATGCAAAAAGGAGTAAATTGAAGGTAATTGGCAGATTTGACGTTCAGTCGATGTTTTGTGCAGAACGTGAGCTCTAAAGGTCGAAATGAAGTGATTCCAGTAGCATTAAAAAGCTAACATCCATACCTTTCTGGACATCTAAGGCAAGACAATAAAATAAGAAAGAGCATGGAAATCACAACTTTCAAAGTCAAATCTCACAATCTGCCAGTGTTGACCTTTGTCCATTCCAACTTGAATACCTGGAGCTACAGAAGTACAAATGATGCAAACTCAATTGATTTGGATTCCTGACTTAAAGGCTTATAAATGCTCCAACTTTCAGCCAACAACGATGTCATATGAGGGAGATATGATTTTTCAAAGATGACAACTGAATTCTGCCAGCAAACAGGTTTCGTGAAGAAACGAGTCCAGATTACGTTCTGAAGCATCTAAACCGACATCCAAGTTTTTATTTCAGCAATGTAGCTGCTCTAAGTCAAAGCTTGAAGATTTCATGCAAAGCTATTTCTCCTTTTTTAGGAAAATAGTTATTGAACTACTTAAATGTTAATTGTCTACTTAAGAGAGGACTATTTTGTAAAATAGAGATTAGGGTTTCCTAGCATATAAAAAGGATGAGAAGAGAAGGGGGGCAGCCACCCAAGAGGAGAAAAACGCCCCCCTACTCTAAGAAACCCTAAATCATGCATTCTTCCATCTTTTTGATTAGTTGTTCAATAAACATGCAAGGCTAAACTCATTTTCTTGGTTGCAAGGACACAGAAACCTTTGGATTACAAGAACTGTGAGATCTATTTTACCTTTTCTTTTTAGTTTATATGATGAATATGTTTGTTCTCCTATGCTTATTTTTCCTATGATTATTTATTTTAATTGCTATAGCGGACTCTAAGTTATTATTATAGACAATTTATTGCTAAGTTTGATATCAAAACCGGAGTTGTGGTATATGAACTTGTGAAGCAACTGAGTTTAATAATTGTAGCGGATCTACGTTATTAATCTTAGGGAGAACATTCGATCAAAACAATATAAGCAGACAACTTAGTTGTTAAGATAATGAATTTATCTAGATCTTAAGGCTGCCATTGGATTAAATCATTAGTGCGGACACTGTGATTATTTGTTGGTTAGGGTTAGTTATACGGCGGATCCGTTAATTAACCAACGTTAAGAAAAGATAAAAATTCAGAATATAAACTGGAATTTCGTTTCAAGGATCAGTTCTGATTTCTATAGGTGGATGTGTGATTGTGACCAAGGTTTGTTCTCTTGATAATTTTCTAATTTTATTAAATTTTGTTTGATAGTTTTTTGTTTTATTTTTCTTTAGCCTATATAACATCCAACCCCCCCCCCCAAATTGCATAACGTATAGCATAAAAATCTGAACTAAATCTTCCTCGTGGGATCGACCCCTTGCTTGCTCTATACTATCTTGTGTGTTGTGTTTGAAGTTAGGGTAATTAATTTGTGTGACCGCGACATCGCAACAAATTTTGGCGTCGTTGCCGGGGAAGTAATTTTAGTTGATTCTTGTGCTTTTACTGTTATTTTTAGTTGCTGTGATTGTTATTTATATTTCTGAAAAAAAAAGAGAGAAACAGAATTTTTGCTTGCAGCGGTATTGTTCACTTGCGGCAGCAGTACTGTTCAAAACAGATTTTTTGGTGGTATTAGGTTTTGGTCTTTTGTTTCTTGAAGGGAAACGACGTTCTAAACAGAACTAGTGGTAAACCACTAGCCTCACTATATCGAGGCCAAATTCTGCTGTTTTCTAGGGTTTTTAGGCAGTTTTAGTTTTCAAATGTAAGATTTTCGTACAATTTGCATTGTTTTCGATCTCTTGCATGGTTGGTTTCTTTTGAGTTTTCTTGATGCTTTATGCCAGTAACCCGTTCTGCTAATCAAATTCAAGTGCAGTTAGATCTCGAAATAGAAAAAACTTTACGCAGGTTACGAAAGGAAGCTCGCCTCAACACCATGGCTAATGCACGACAACAAACACTGAAGGAGCTTGCTGCTCCTAACGTGGAAAATCAACCATTGTGCATAAACATCGACAATAATGTAAACTTTGAGCTTAAATCTGGTTTTATACATTTGCTACCAACATTTAATGGTCTTGCAGGAGAAGATCCCCATACTCATCTCAAGGAGTTCCATATGGTTTGTGTTGGCATGAAACCGAATGGAGTTGACGAAGAACAAGTTAAGTTGAAAGCTTTCCCTTTCTCTTTAAAAGGGGCAGCAAAGACATGGTTTTTCTCTATTCTCCCAGGTTCAATTGGAACTTGGAATGGCATGAAAAAGATCTTCCTTGAGAAGTATTTCCCAGCATCTCGAGTTGCCAATATAAGGAAAGAAATATGTGGGATTCGACAATCTCATAGAGAGACACTTTCCGAGTATTGGGAAAGATTTGAGCAACTATGCATTCAATGCCCTCATCATCAAGGATGGACCGTAGCTGACATAAAAGGAATTAGTCCTTTGATTTGCACACACAGGATTTATTTAGAGGAAATGCTAAACCATCTAGAGAAATGCAACGAAGACTTAATCCTAATATGAAAGAAGTAGTGAAAAATGAAGTCATTAAGCTTCTAGATAATGGAATCATTTATTCTATTTCTGACAGCAAATGGGTAAGTCCTACCCAAGTTGTACCCAAAAAGTCTGGAGTCACTGCGATAACAAATGAGAAAAATGAGTTAATTCCAACTCGGACTATTACTAGTTGGCGCATGTGCATTGACTATAGGAAACTTAATTCAATGACTAGAAAAGATCATTTCCCTTTACCTTTCATGGATCAAATCCTAGAAAGAGTTGCAGGTCATGAATTTTATTGTTTCCTAGATGGCTATTCAGGTTACAATCAAATTGAAATTGCATTGGAAGATCAAGAGAAGACTACTTTCACATGTCCATTTGGTACTTTTGCATATCAACGAATGCCTTTTGGGTTATGTAATGCACCAGCCACGTTTCAAAGATGCATGCTTAGCATATTCAATGATATGGTTGAACGTTTTCTTGAGATTTTTATGGATGATTTTTCTGTTTTTGGTGATTCATTTGATGATTGCTTAACTAACTTGGAAAAGGTTTTGAACAGGTGTGAAGAGAAGAATCTTGTACTGAATTGGAACAAATGTCACTTTATAGTAACAAAAGGCATTGTACTTGGTCACATTGTTTCATCGACAGGAATTGAGGTTGACAAATCTAAAATCGAGTTAATTGCCAACTTACCAACACCAAAATCTGTTAAAGATGTTAGATCATTCTTAGGACATGCTGGTTTTTACAGAAGGTTCATCAAAGATTTTAGTGTAATATCTAAACCATTGTGTAACCTTCTATCAAAGGAAAAATGTTTTTGAATTGACTGAACAATGTGAAAAAGCCTTTATTAAACTTAAAAGCTTGCTTACTTCTGCTCCTGTCATTCAACCTCCTGATTGGTCACTACCTTTTGAAATAATGTGTGACGCTAGTGATTATGCCGTGGGTGCTGTCTTGGGACAAAGAAAAGATAAGAAACCTTATGTGATTTACTATGCAAGTAAAACTTTAAATAGTGCTCAAATGAATTACACTACCACTGAAAAAGAATTACTTGCAGTAGTATTTGCAAGTGACAAGTTCAGATCTTATCTTGTTGGCTCACCTGTTGTTGTTTTTAGTGATCATGCAGCATTGAAATATCTTCTCTCTAAGAAAGATTCTAAGGCTAGATTGGTGCGGTGGATTTTGTTACTTCAAGAATTTTATATCACAATCAAAGACAAGAAAGGCACCGAAAATGTTGTCGCAGATCATTTGTCAAGATTGACAACCGATTCGAGATCTGACATCACACCAATCGATGACTACTTTCCTGATGAATCTTTATTTTCTGTCTCTACAATGCCTTGGTTTGCTAATATTATTAATTTTCTTGTTTCAGGACAATTGCCAGCTCATTGGAGTACCCAAGACAATACTTAGTACTTTCATTGCCCAACTATATGGTATGACCGACACCTGTGCTATGAAAGGAACTTGATTTGTTGTTAACATAAGTTATCACCATGAATACCTGATAATATTTACAAGTATTGACATTACTCGAATAAGATAATTAATTTAATCATGTTAACAATTTATAATTTGATTGAAACCTCCTTTGTGTGTAGTTTCCAGTTGAGTAATAAGAGTTTATACTACACTTGTTTGAAGTATTGTTACTGGATCCTCTAACCTTGACATTTATTTTTATCATTTTTTAATCCTCACATTAATCTTACATCTCAAAGTCCATTTTACTACTACTACTAGTACTACTACTACTACTACTACTACTACTACTACTACTATTATTGGCGTTGTTGTTATTATTATTGTTGTTGTTGTGTTGTTGTTATTTATAATTTATATAGTTCACCTCCTTGTGGTTCGACCCCGGTTTTGTCGGGTTATTTATTACTTCGACACTCTTGCACTGGGAGAAGACATCAATCTTTTGGTCGTGTCAAGAACAAACATATTTTTCATATAAACAGAAAAGAAAAGGTAAAATAAATCACACAGTTCTTGAAATCCGAAGGTCTCTGTGTCCTTGCAACTAAGAAAAGTGTTTAGCCTTGCATGTTTGTTGAATAACTAATCAAAAAGAAGGATGAATGCATAATTTCAACTTTCTTAGAGGAGGGGGGCGTTTTTCTCCTCTTGGCTGGCTGCCCCCCCCCCTTCTCTTCTCTCATTCTTTTTATATCCTAGGAAACCCTAGTCTCTATTTTACAAAATAGTCCTCCCTTAAGTAGATTGTTTACATTAAGTACTTCAATAACTATTTTCCTAAAAAAAGAGAAATAGCCTTGCATGAAATCTTCAAGATTTGACTTAAACGAGCTAAATTGCTGAAATAAAAACTTGGATATCGGTTTAGATGTTTCAGAATGTAATTTGGGCTCGTTTCTTCACAAAACCTGTTTGCTAGCAGAATTCAGTTGTCATCTTTGCAAAATCATCTCCCTCATATGACATCGTTTTTGGATGAAATTTGGAGCTTTGATAGGCCTTTAAGTCAGGAATCCAAAAAAAATGATTTTACATCAATTGGACTTATGTAGCCCTAGATATTTAAGTCAGAGTGGCCAAAGGTCAACACCGGCAGATTGCGAGATTTGACTTTGAAGGCTGCAATTTTCATGCTCTTTCTTATTTTATTTTCTTGCTTTAGATTTCTAGGAAGGTATGGGTGTTATCTTTTTAATGCCATAGGAATCACTTCATCTCGACCTCTAGAGCTCACGCTCTGCACAAAACATCGACTGGAGGTCAAATCTACCAATTACCTCCAATTTACTTTTTTTTTCATCTTTTCATCCAAAAGTACCTTCAAAACATAAAACAAAAATATCAAGGTATTTTATATATAAAACTTAGGTAAAACACTAGTTAAATGTGGGTGAAACTATCGAATAATATAGTTGTATCAAATACTCCTACATTTAGTTGTTGCTCATCCTCGAGAAAGGATAGGTAAAATCAAATTGAAATTAAATTACATCAAATCACTATGACTAATATCCTAATCTCCCATCAATATCTAAGAATATATGCATTATAAACAAGAATACAATCAAGAAGGATAAATAGTATAAATTTTCATAAATATATTTACATGCAAACTTCAAAACTCAATTAATCGTTGGGATTTAAATGAAATCTATGCCATTGAGAGAATTTTGGTTTTCTTATTTTAATTTTCTTTGTTGTTCTTAAAAAAAAAAAAAAAACACAAATTTTGATCTTTTTAACTCCCATTGGTTTTTGAGAATATGAGTATTATGTATGAGAATTAATTGAGATAGATGAAGATATAAATCAAATGAAGGAGTATGCATGCAAATTTTAAGGTTTAATTGGTTTAGGGATTGACTTTGAGAATATGCCATGTTGACTTTATAGTGTTATACAAATGCAAGCTTTTGAGCCTTCAAAATTATATTCTTTGAGTGTGCATTCTTTCAATGATAAGTATCTCTAGAACTTGCTTCATATCTTATTGAGATTATATCCCATTACAAATATACATGAAGATGATAAAGGCATTAGGAATTTTAACCCCTCAAGCCAAAAAGCCAACCTAAAGCATATTATCCTTAGTGAACCCGTTTTGAGCTTGGTTATCTTTTTTTGCTTTATCCATGTATAAGCCTTAACTTTATATATGTTTTTCTTTTCCCCTGGCCAAGGATTAGTAGAGCATATACTTGTAATATTTCATGGAATTATGGTTGGAAATTATATGAAAACAAAGAAGTGATGCTTGATGAAAAAATGGGCAAAGTTGCCGAAGAAAAAAAAAAGAAAAAGAAAAAGAAAAAAAAAGTATTCCTTTATGTTCTTAAGGTTTTATGTTGAAAGAGCTTAAAATCAAAAGGAGTTAAGCATTTGTGATTAAAGATGAAAAATTTATGTGCTTTAATGGAATTATATTGTTTGAAGTATTATTTTTCAAAATGCTCTACTTTCTTTGGTTTGAACCTTTCCTTTTACTTTCTTTTACCTCACCTTAACCTCAGCCCTATTACAACCGGAAAATAAGACCTTTTGATTCATATAATACTTGTAATAAGTTGCTAATGGAGATGAGATTGAAAAGCAAGCTTATGGTAGAACATACTCTTTGATTGAATTTGAGAGATTTAAACACATAAACCCTAAACACATGAGTGTTGGAGTGTATATCAATGAGAGGACCTATCACTTTGGCATGGCATAGATTTCATTTAAATCCAGACGATTGATTGAGTTTTGAAGTTTGCATGTAAATAAATTCATGAGAATTATATTATTTATCCTTCATGATTGTATTCTTGTTTATAATGCTTGTACTCTTAGACATTGATGGGAGATTAAGAAATTGATCATAGTTATTTTCAATTTAATTTTATTTATCCTTTCTCGAGGACGAGCAAGAGCTAAGTGTGGGGGTATTTGATGTAACCATATTATTCGATAGTTTCACCCGCATTTAACTAGTGTTTTGCATATGTTATTTATATAAAATGCCTTGATATTCTTTGTTTTATGTTTTGAAGGCATTTTTGGATGAAAGATGCAAAAAGGAGTAAATTGGAGGTAATTGGCAGATTTGACGTTCAGTCGGTATTTTGTGCAGAGCGTGAGTTCCAGAGATCGAAATGAAGTGATTCCAGTGGCATTAAAAAGCTAACATCCATACCTTTTTGGAAATGTAATGCAAGAAAAATAAAAAGAGAAAGATCATGGAAATCACATCCTTCAAAGTCAAATCTCGCAGTCTGCCAATGTTGACCTTTGCCCATTCAAAATTCAATATCTGGAGCTTCAGAAGTCCAATTGATGCAAACTCAATTTTGTTGGATTCCTTACTCAAAGATCTATAAACGCTCCAAATTTCAGCCAAAAACGATGTCATATGAGGGATATATGATTTTTCAAAGATGACAGCTGAATTCTGCCAGCAAGCAGGTTGCGTGAAGAAACGAATCCAAATTTCATCTAGAAGCATCCAAACCCACCAGCAATTTAGCTCCTCTAGTAAATGTTCTAGAAGGTCAAGGAAGGCAGCCACCAACCTCATGGCAGCCACCAACCTCAAGACAGCAGCCAGCAGCCACCAGCCACCAGCCGCCAGCCGCCTTCACACTACCACCATCTATTGATGTTCACACTTGAACTTTGATTTTCTTACTTACAATTTGTGTATAAATAGAGGGTGAGTAGAAGGAGAGGAAGAAGAAAAAGAAGAAGAAGAAGGGAGGAAACACAAACTCTCCCATCTACAAATCAGAAATTATGTATTCTTTCATCTTTAGGAGTAGTTGTTCAATAGGTATGCAAGGCTAAGCTCGTTTTCTTGGTTGCAAGGACACAACAAACCTTCGGATTTCAAGAACCGTAAGATTTATTCTTCCTTTTATTTTCAGTTTATGTTATGAATGAGTATGTTTGTTTTCCTATGCATATTTCCTATGATTGTTTATCTTAATTGCTAGAGCGGACTCTAAGTTATTATTGTGAACAATCTATTGCTAAGTTTGATATCAAAACCGGAGTTGTGGTATATAAACTTGTGAAGCAACTAAGCTTGATAATTGTAGCGGAACTACGTTATTAAACTTAGGGAGAACATTCGATCATAGCAACACAAATTGACAACTTGGTTGTTAACATTAATGAATTTATCTGGATCTTAAGGCTGCCATTGGATTAAATCATTAGTGCGGACACTGTGATTGTTTGTTGGTTAGGGATAGTTATACGGCGGATCCGTTAATTAACCACTATTAAGAAAAGATAAAATTCATAATATAAACTGGAGTTTCGTTTCAAGGATCGGTTCTAATTTCCGTTGGTGGAAGCACACACCTTGGTTGCAAGCACACACCACCAACGGAAATTAGAACCGATCCTTGAAACGAAACTCCAGTTTATATTATGAATTTTATCTTTTCTTAATAGTGGTTAATTAACGGATCCGCCGTATAACTATCCCTAACCAACAAACAATCACAGTGTCCGCACTAATGATTTAATCCAATGGCAGCCTTAAGATCCAGATAAATTCATTAATGTTAACAACCAAGTTGTCAATTTGTGTTGCTATGATCGAATGTTCTCCCTAAGTTTAATAACGTAGTTCCGCTACAATTATCAAGCTTAGTTGCTTCACAAGTTTATATACCACAACTCCGGTTTTGATATCAAACTTAGCAATAGATTGTTCACAATAATAACTTAGAGTCCGCTCTAGCAATTAAGATAAACAATCATAGGAAATATGCATAGGAAAACAAACATACTCATTCATAACATAAACTGAAAATAAAAGGAAGAATAAATCTTACGGTTCTTGAAATCCGAAGGTTTGTTGTGTCCTTGCAACCAAGAAAACGAGCTTAGCCTTGCATACCTATTGAACAACTACTCCTAAAGATGAAAGAATACATAATTTCTGATTTGTAGATGGGAGAGTTTGTGTTTCCTCCCTTCTTCTTCTTCTTTTTCTTCTTCCTCTCCTTCTACTCACCCTCTATTTATACACAAATTGTAAGTAAGAAAATCAAAGTTCAAGTGTGAACATCAATAGATGGTGGTAGTGTGAAGGCGGCTGGCGGCTGGTGGCTGGTGGCTGCTGGCTGCTGTCTTGAGGTTGGTGGCTGCCATGAGGTTGGTGGCTGCCTTCCTTGACCTTCTAGAACATTTACTAGAGGAGCTAAATTGCTGGTGGGTTTGGATGCTTCTAGATGAAATTTGGATTCGTTTCTTCACGCAACCTGCTTGCTGGCAGAATTCAGCTGTCATCTTTGAAAAATCATATATCCCTCATATGACATCGTTTTTGGCTGAAATTTGGAGCGTTTATAGATCTTTGAGTAAGGAATCCAACAAAATTGAGTTTGCATCAATTGGACTTCTGAAGCTCCAGATATTGAATTTTGAATGGGCAAAGGTCAACATTGGCAGACTGCGAGATTTGACTTTGAAGGATGTGATTTCCATGATCTTTCTCTTTTTATTTTTCTTGCATTACATTTCCAAAAGGTATGGATGTTAGCTTTTTAATGCCACTGGAATCACTTCATTTCGATCTCTGGAACTCACGCTCTGCACAAAATACCGACTGAACGTCAAATCTGCCAATTACCTCCAATTTACTCCTTTTTGCATCTTTCATCCAAAAATGCCTTCAAAACATAAAACAAAGAATATCAAGGCATTTTATATAAATAACATATGCAAAACACTAGTTAAATGCGGGTGAAACTATCGAATAATATGGTTACATCAAATACCCCCACACTTAGCTCTTGCTCGTCCTCGAGAAAGGATAAATAAAATTAAATTGAAAATAACTATGATCAATTTCTTAATCTCCCATCAATGTCTAAGAGTACAAGCATTATAAACAAGAATACAATCATGAAGGATAAATAATATAATTCTCATGAATTTATTTACATGCAAACTTCAAAACTCAATCAATCGTCTGGATTTAAATGAAATCTATGCCATGCCAAAGTGATAGGTCCTCTCATTGATATACACTCCAACACTCATGTGTTTAGGGTTTATGTGTTTAAATCTCTCAAATTCAATCAAAGAGTATGTTCTACCATAAGCTTGCTTTTCAATCTCATCTCCATTAGCAACTTATTACAAGTATTATATGAATCAAAAGGTCTTATTTTCCGGTTGTAATAGGGCTGAGGTTAAGGTGAGGTAAAAGAAAGTAAAAGGAAAGGTTCAAACCAAAGAAAGTAGAGCATTTTGAAAAATAATACTTCAAACAATATAATTCCATTAAAGCACATAAATTTTTCATCTTTAATCACAAATGCTTAACTCCTTTTGATTTTAAGCTCTTTCAACATAAAACCTTAAGAACATAAAGGAATACTTTTTTTTTTCTTTTTTCTTTTTCTTTTTTTTTTTCTTCGGCAACTTTGCCCATTTTTTCATCAAGCATCACTTCTTTGTTTTCATATAATTTCCAACCATAATTCCATGAAATATTACAAGTATATGCTCTACTAATCCTTGGCCAGGGGAAAAGAAAAACATATATAAAGTTAAGGCTTATACATGGATAAAGCAAAAAAAGATAACCAAGCTCAAAACGGGTTCACTAAGGATAATATGCTTTAGGTTGGCTTTTTGGCTTGAGGGGTTAAAATTCCTAATGCCTTTATCATCTTCATGTATATTTGTAATGGGATATAATCTCAATAAGATATGAAGCAAGTTCTAGAGATACTTATCATTGAAAGAATGCACACTCAAAGAATATAATTTTGAAGGCTCAAAAGCTTGCATTTGTATAACACTATAAAGTCAACATGGCATATTCTCAAAGTCAATCCCTAAACCAATTAAACCTTAAAATTTGCATGCATACTCCTTCATTTGATTTATATCTTCATCTATCTCAATTAATTCTCATACATAATACTCATATTCTCAAAAACCAATGGGAGTTAAAAAGATCAAAATTTGTGTTTTTTTTTTTTTTTAAGAACAACAAAGAAAATTAAAATAAGAAAACCAAAATTCTCTCAATACCCCCACACTTAAAACACAACATTGTCCTCAATGTTGAAATAAAAGCAAAGGAACATAAGAGAATGACAAAGATAAAGTAAAATACGAAAAATAAAAGATAAGGAAAAAGAAAGCAAATCTGATTTTTTTTTTCTTTTTGTGCTGGGTTGCCTCCCAGTAAGCGCTTTTGTTTTATGTCATTGGCTCGACATATTGCATGCTCATTCTTCATAGATTGGTTCAATTAACTCTACAGAAGCGGTGAGTTCTGCCGTCCAACCTTCATAGAAAGGTTTCAAACGATGCCCATTGACTTTGAGTATGTTGTTCGTTTCTAAACTTGTAATTTCAACTGCACCATAAGGAAAAACATTAGAAACAACAAATGGTCCAATCCAACGAGAGCTTAACTTTCCAGGAAAAAGTTTCAAACGCGAATGATAAAGAAGGACTTTGTCTCCAACATGAAACTCCTTTCTTGTAAGCATTCGGTCATGAAGATTCTTAGTCTTTTCTTTGTAAATCCTTGCATTCTCGTAAGCATCATTTTGAATCTCTTCCACCGTAATTCCAATCTTTTTAGGCACCAAAAGGATAGGCGCCACCCATTCACTATCCGTGATGGGGTAAATGACTCCTGCATCATGAAGGACAATTTGCAAAGCTTGCAAATCCAATGTTGATTCATGCATGTTTTGGGGAACACATATATGCCTTTCCATCTCTTCTATCTTGGTAAAATCATAGTCATTGCTCAAAGCCATGCTTAATCCATACTCATCATCAAAATCACAAACTGGCTGCACACACTTATCAACTTGGTCATAACATGTGATAGAATAAACATTGCTATAAGGATATGTCATTGCATCATGAAAATTAAATTCAATTTTTTCATCTCCTACCTCCATAGACAAGGTATCCTTACCACAATCAATCTTTGTGTTGGCAGTTTTCAAGAATGGTCTCCCAAACAATATAGGAGTGCTGGTTGATGAATCACAAGAATCATGTTCCATATCAAGAACATAAAAGTCACATGGAATAACCAAACTATCAATCTTGACTAGGACATCTTCTATCACACCAAGTGGGTAAACAAAACTACGATCCGCAAGTTGCATTACAATACTAGTTTATTCAAAGGCTCTAGACTAAGAGAATCATAAACATGTTTAGGCATAACACTAATGGATGCACCTAAATCGCATAAAGCTCTTTTAAAACTAGCATTACCAATAACACATGGGATAGTAAACGCACCTGGGTCTTTTTGTTTCAAAGGCAGATTCTTTTGAACAACAGCAGATACAACTTCACCCATACTTACCGTTTCATGACCTTTCAGTTTGAAAGCTCTCTTGGTAGTACACAACTCCTTCAAGAATTTGGCATACTTGGGAATTTGCTTGATAGCATCAAGCAAAGGAATGTTGAGTTCTACTTTCTTAAAAACCTCTAGAATCTCTTTTCCTTGTCCTCTTTCTTTGACCTAGAAGAACTCACGGGAAAGGGTGGAATTGTTGTAAAACTGGAATTCATTGAGTGAGGAGTTACCTTTGGAGTGTTGGTCTTTGTTTCAGTTTGTGGAGGAGAAGGATGATGTATCTTCTTTGTACTCAATTCAGTTTCTATCTCTTCTTCTTCCTCCATCTCAATTTGTTTTGACCTTTTCTCTTCAATTTCTTTCCCACTTCGCAACATGATCGCACTAACATGCTCTATTGGATTCAATGCTTGGGAGGGCAATTTTCCATTCATTTGTACTTCCAATTTTCCCACACTTAAAGCTACTTGCCCCATTTGCTTTTCCAAGTTGTGAATACTTGACCTTGTTTCCTGTTGAAAAGACATGACATTTTGTTGCAAAGTAACAGTATTAGAAGCCAAAGTTTTCATCATCTCACGAAGATCATCATTGGATGACGATTGTCTTGCTTGATAATTTTGTTGGGGTTGAAATCCATTGGGATGGAATTGTTGGCCTTGATTGCCTTGTTGAGGTTGGTTCCAATATCGTAGGTTAGGATGATCTCTCCATCCAGGATTGTACGTGTGGGAAAAAGGATCATACTTACGCTGAGGTTGTCCGTTGAATGCTCCATCAATTGCATGAGCTTGTTCAGTGTAATCTTCTTGCATTGTTGGGCACATATTCGAAGCATGTCCTTGTGAGGAGCATATGCTACAAACTTTCACCTGTTGCACATTTCCACAAGCCAAAGAACGCACAAGAGAAGTAAGATCATTAACTTTATTTTCAAGGTTAGAAATACTTACCTCATTTACTCGTTTGTTGGAGAAGTCTCCACGAGTGCCAAATTGTTTTGAGTTGGCTGCCATGTTTGAGATCAATTGGCGTGCAGCCTCAGGTGTCTTATCTACCAATGCGCCTCCACTTGCAGCATCAATGATACTACGGTCAGTAGGCATCAATCCTTCATAGAAATATTGAATGAGTAGCTGATCGGGTATTTGATGATGAGGGCATTGAATACACAATTGCTCAAATCTTTCCCAATACTCTGAAAGTGTCTCTCCATGAGATTGCCGAATCCCACATATTTCTTTCCTTATGTTGGCAACTCGAGATGCTGGGAAATACTTCTCAAGGAAAATCTTCTTCATGGCATTCCAAGTTCCAATAGATCCTGGGAGAATAGAGAAAAGCCATGCCTTTGCTGCCCCTTTTAAAGAGAAAGGGAAAGCTTTCAACTTAACTTGTTCTTCATCAACTCCATTCGGTTTCATGCCAACACAAACCATATGGAACTCCTTGAGATGAGTATGAGGATCTTCTCCTGCAAGACCATTGAATGTTGGTAACAAATGTATAAAACCAGATTTGAGTTCAAAGTTTACATTATTGTCTATGTTTATGCACAATGGTTGATTCTCCACGTTAGGAGCAGCAAGCTCCTTGAGTGTTTGTTGTCGTGCAACCGCCATGGTGTTGAGGTGAACTTCCTTTCTTAACCTGCGTAAAGTGCTTTCTATTTCAAGATCAACCTGCACTAGACTCTGATTAGTAGAACGGGTTACTGGCATCAATCGCTAAGAAAACTCAAAAGAAAACAACCACACAAGAGATAAAAAAAAAAAAATGCAAATTATATGAAAATCCTATGCTAAAAAAAACTAAAACTACCTAAAAACCTTAGAAAAAAGTGGAATTTGGCCTCGATAGGGTGGGGCTAGTGGTTTACCACTAGTCTTGTTCAGAACGTCGTTTCACTTCAAAAAACGAAGGTTAGAAACCTAATTCCACAAACAATTCTGTCTTCAACAATACCGCTGCGGCAAGTGAACAGTAACACCGCAAGCAAAAATTCAGTCTCTTTTTTTTTTTTTTTTTTTTTTTCAGAAATGTAAATAACAATCACATAAACTAAAAATAACAGTACAAGCACAAGAATAAACTAAAATTACCTCCCCGGCAACGGCGCCAAAATTTGTTGCGATGTCGCGGTCGCACAAATTAATTACCCTAGCTTAAAACACACAAGATAGTATAGAGCAAGCAAGGGGTCGATCCCACGAGGAAGTTTGAAGTTAGATTTTTATGTTGTACGTTATGTAATTGGGGGGGATTGATTTGAAATGATTTAAACTATGGCAGAAATTAAACTAGCAAACAAAATCAATTGAAACTGAAATATATTAAGAAAACAAACCTTGGTTGCAAGCACACACCACCAACGGAAATTAGAACCGATCCTTGAAACGAAACTCCAGTTTATATTATGAATTTTATCTTTTCTTAATAGTGGTTAATTAACGGATCCGCCGTATAACTATCCCTAACCAACAAACAATCACAGTGTCCGCACTAATGATTTAATCCAATGGCAGCCTTAAGATCCAGATAAATTCATTAATGTTAACAACCAAGTTGTCAATTTGTGTTGCTATGATCGAATGTTCTCCCTAAGTTTAATAACGTAGTTCCGCTACAATTATCAAGCTTAGTTGCTTCACAAGTTTATATACCACAACTCCGGTTTTGATATCAACTTAGCAATAGATTGTTCACAATAATAACTTAGAGTCCGCTCTAGCAATTAAGATAAACAATCATAGGAAATATGCATAGGAAAACAAACATACTCATTCATAACATAAACTGAAAATAAAAGGAAGAATAAATCTTACGGTTCTTGAAATCCGAAGGTTTGTTGTGTCCTTGCAACCAAGAAAACGAGCTTAGCCTTGCATACCTATTGAACAACTACTCCTAAAGATGAAAGAATACATAATTTCTGATTTGTAGATGGGAGAGTTTGTGTTTCCTCCCTTCTTCTTCTTCTTTTTCTTCTTCCTCTCCTTCTACTCACCCTCTATTTATACACAAATTGTAAGTAAGAAAATCAAAGTTCAAGTGTGAACATCAATAGATGGTGGTAGTGTGAAGGCGGCTGGCGGCTGGTGGCTGGTGGCTGCTGGCTGCTGTCTTGAGGTTGGTGGCTGCCATGAGGTTGGTGGCTGCCTTCCTTGACCTTCTAGAACATTTACTAGAGGAGCTAAATTGCTGGTGGGTTTGGATGCTTCTAGATGAAATTTGGATTCGTTTCTTCACGCAACCTGCTTGCTGGCAGAATTCAGCTGTCATCTTTGAAAAATCATATATCCCTCATATGACATCGTTTTGGCTGAAATTTGGAGCGTTTATAGATCTTTGAGTAAGGAATCCAACAAAATTGAGTTTGCATCAATTGGACTTCTGAAGCTCCAGATATTGAATTTTGAATGGGCAAAGGTCAACATTGGCAGACTGCGAGATTTGACTTTGAAGGATGTGATTTCCATGATCTTTCTCTTTTTATTTTTCTTGCATTACATTTCCAAAAAGGTATGGATGTTAGCTTTTTAATGCCACTGGAATCACTTCATTTCGATCTCTGGAACTCACGCTCTGCACAAAATACCGACTGAACGTCAAATCTGCCAATTACCTCCAATTTACTCCTTTTTGCATCTTTCATCCAAAAATGCCTTCAAAACATAAAACAAAGAATATCAAGGCATTTTATATAAATAACATATGCAAAACACTAGTTAAATGCGGGTGAAACTATCGAATAATATGGTTACATCAGCCATGCCAAAGTGATAAGTCCTCTCATTAATATACACTCCAACACTCACGTGTTTAGGGCTTATATGTATGGGTTTTGAGATGTAAGAGAGTAAGAGAAAAGGTTCAAATCAAAGAAAGTAGAGCATTCTGAAAAATGATATTTCAAACAAGATATTCCATCAAAGCACATAAATTTTCCATCTTTAATCACCAATGCTTAAGTTCTTTTGATTTCAAGCTCTTTCAATATAAAATCTCAAGAACATAAAGGAACATTTTTTTCTTTATTTATTTTTTCTTTTGTTTTTTTTTTCACCTTTAGCAACTTTGCCTATTATTTCATCAAGTATCACTTCTTCTTTCTTTTCACATAATTTTCAACCATAATTCCATGAGATATTACAAGTATATGCTCTACTAATCCTTGGCCAGGTGAAAAGAAAAACATATAAAAAGTTAAGGCTTATACATGTGTCATAACCCAAATTTTGACCATTTTATTTTAATTATTATTATTATTTTATTTACTGAAAAGGATAAAAATAATAATAATGATGAAAAAACCAAGTAAAACGAAATAAATGAAGAATGAATTAAAATTTGGGGTTTAATTAAACTTTGAAATTAATCTAATTAAGCTTGGAATTAATTTAATTAATCCAATTAAGGGTTTAATTAGAGAATTGATAAGTTTTGAGACTTAATTGAGTTTGGAATTAATTTAATTAATCCAATCAAAGGTTTAATTGGAGAATTGATAAGTTTTGAGACTTAATTAAGCTTGGAATTAATTTAATTAATCCAAGCAGGGGTTTAATTGGAGAATTGATAGGTTTTAGACTTAATTGGACTTTGGATTTAATTAAATTAATGAAATCAGGGACTTAATTGAAGAATATCAAAGTTTAGAGTTTAATTGGGGTCCAAATTGCAAAACTTAAAATCCAAGGACCAGCTTGAAAATGGCGCGAAAATGCAAGGATCCAATTACATTTTATCCAGGGGCTTGATTACATGATTTCAGAACTTCAATGACTAGATTACAAATGGCCATTCCCATCACACAAATGGCGCCGTTTCTAGAAATCAGCCATCGCCTTCTTCGTCTCCTTCCACAGGAACGGTTTCTGGAGTAATGGCTTTGAAGCCGTTTCAATTGTAGAGATGCTTGGCTTTCCCTGGCTATACAGCCAGAGAAGATGAGAGAGTGCAGAGAGGAAAAACTGGGCGGGGAGACTAGAAATAAAAGACTTTCGTTCCTCAGTTTCTTTTTAAAGCCATGAACAACGGGGGGGGGCAGAGCAGAACCGAAAGAGAGGGAGAAGCTAAAACCTAGACTCGAAAAAACCAGGGAAACGAGGAAGAAAAGACAGAACCAGAGAAAAGAACAGAGGAAAAACAGAGTATAAATCCAGAGAAATAATACACAGAGACACAAGGAGAACAAGAGAGAAGCAATACACAGAGACGAGTATTGGCTCTGCCACTGCCTTCGTCCCTGCAAACAACGAAAACCCAGAATCAAAACAAATTCCCAGCAGGCCGGCCTCTTCATCATCTTCTCGGTTTCAAAAGCCGTTGAACAAACAAAAGGAGCATGCAGACAAGTGAACATAGAAGAAAGAGAAAGGGGAGTAATAGGCGAGAATCCATCCGCGCTGCAAGCAACTTCGCCTCCCGAAGCAGGTATGCTCTTTCATTTCACCTTTCATTCTCTACATATTGTGTTTGTAAACACGGTGCGAAGGTAATTTAATTACCTTCACACAGTGCAGCACGCATTAATTTACTTCACGCGTGCAGGACTTAGCCTAGCCAGGTCACTGGCTTGGGCCAGTGACCGGGTTGGGCTGGCTGGGTCTAGCCCAGCCCCTGTGGGCTGAGCTGGGCCCAACCCAAAAAAATAAAAAAATAGAAAAATAAAAAAAATAAAAACAAATAAATAGAAAAAATAAAAAATGTATATGCATGAATAAAAATAATGTAAATTTATTGGTTTATTCACTGACGCTAAAGTCAGAAATAAAAATATCGGTTTAAATTTATATTATTTTTATTCATTGTATTTTTATTTTATTTAGCTAAAAAAATAAAAAATATGTGCATGTGTAAAAATTAATTAATTTTTATTTATTTATTCACTGGCGCTAGAGTAGGGAATAAAAATATTGATCTAATTTTTTTCGTAGCTATGAATTTTTACCAACGCTAGAGTTGGAATTATTCGAGCTCAAATATTCACTGGCACCAGAGTCAGGAATATTATAAACAAATCATCATAGCATAAACTAATAAACATTTAGCAATTTAAGACAAAACCAGCAATGCAGTCTGCCTTAGGCAAAACGTTTAAGGGGTGATAATATTTTCTCTTTTACGTAACCAATCCCGAGCCATAGAATCTCTATTGACCAGTTAGGGTTCCTAGTGACCATAATACTAGGTGGCGACTCGTCAAACAAGACATTTTCCCCTAAAAGAACAAGATGCTAGAAATCTGTTCTTTTTTCCATAATCGAGGATAATTTTTAGGGCTGCCGCGATGTCAGGTGCGACAGAATGGCGACTCCACTGGGGGCCTTAGGATTAAGCTTTGTCTTTTGTCTTATTATTGTTTTTTTTTGTTGTGTTTATTTGTTTATTTTTCCTGCATTTATTGCTTTAGCATGCATCCTTGTTTATGTTGCCATCCATCACTTTGAGAGCACACACTTTACAACCTAAGATAAGTGGGGGAGTAACGGTACCCCAATGGCTTTAGCCTAGGTAAGACTCGTGAAACCATCCAACTCTTGCTTGATTGTTTACTTGGAAGTGGTTGATATGCCAAACTGATATTACTCAGGGTCTCTATCTTCACACTACTTGTAAGCCTCATATCGACCTTTCATGGGCGATTACTAAGCATGCGAGAGACCTTTTAAAACTAGATAATGACCAACCCTTTAATGCACTCAATAATTAGGATCTTTCTATTAGGTTATCACCCTGTGAAGGGCAAGTCCGCATTTCATACGCATTTTTTTAATTACTTCAGCATTTTTGCATAATTGCATGATTTACATTTAGTAGGTTGAAATATAGGTTCCCCATTGAAACCTATCTATAACACTCGTTCATTTATTTGTAATTTTCGCAATTGACTAGTATCATCAAGGTTTGAATTGAAAGCTTTAATAGCCCAATAAGCTTTATGTTCAATTTCCACAGGCAAGTGACAAGGTTTTCCATAGACTAGTCTATAAGGTGACATACCTAATAATGTTTTATAAGCAGTTCGATAAGCCAAAATTCATCATTAGATCTTAAAGACCAGTCTTTCCTATTAGAGTTCACTGTTTTCTCTAAGATTTGTTTGATCTCCCTATTAGCAAGCTCTACTTGTCCACTTGTCTGAGGGTGATAAGGGGTGGCAACTTTGTGTGTTATTCCATATTTCTTCATCAAAGAATCAAATGGCTTGTTGCAGAAATGTGTTCCACCATCACTTATCATGGCTCGAGGGATTCCAAATCGACTTAAAATATTGTCTTTCACAAACTTTATCACTGTTTTGTGATCATTGTTTCGACTTGGAATTGCCTCTATCCATTTTGAAACATAATCTACTACGACTAACATGTACACGAAACCAAATGATGGAGGAAATGGACCTATGAAATCTATACCCCAACAGTCAAAGGTCTCAATTATAAGAATTGGATTTAAAGGCATCATCTGACATTTTGAAATAGATCCCAACTTTTGACAATTTTCACAAGTCTTGCAGAATATATGTGAGTCCTTGAACAAGTGGGCTAGTAAAATCCACTTTGTAAGATTTTTGCAGTTGTCATTTTTGACGAGAAATGACCCCCACATGCCTCAAAATAACAAAATTTAATGACACTACTTACCTTATTGTCAGGAATGCATCTTTGAAACATTTGATCATGACAATATTTAAATAAATACGGGTCATCCCAATAAAAGTTCTTTACTTCGTTCAAGAACTTTCTTTTGTCTTGGGTACCCAATGAGCTGGTGATTGTCCTGAAATAAGAAAATTAACAATATTAGCAAATCAAGGCATTGTAGAAACGGAAAGTAAAGATTCATCAGGAAAGTAGTCATCGATTGGTGTGATGTTAGATTTTGAATCTATTGTCAATCTTGACAAATGATCTGCGACAACATTTTCGGTGCCTTTCTTGTCTTTGATTGTGATATCAAATTCTTGAAGTAACAAAATCCACCGCAACAATCTAGCCTTAGAATTTTTCTTAGAAAGAAGATATTTCAATGCTACATGATCACTAAAAACAACAGGTGATCCAACAAGTTAAGACCTGAATTTATCACATGCAAATACTACTACAAGTAATTCTTTTTCAGTGGTGATGTAATTCAATTGAGCACTATTTAAAGTTTTACTTGCATAGGCCTTTCACTTTCAATACTTAAACTCATCAATCAATCCTTTTATTTATGTGATAGGCCTGCATTTAAGATGAGAATTTACCATAAATTAAGGTATCTTATAGTATCAAACTTGTTATTATAAAACATGCTTTAGTTAAGGAGTTATTGATACTTCAAGTGCAAAATGATGATATAAAACCTTGATAAACATGCACTTTTAAGTACTAATCACTAATCACACCCCCCAACCAGCTTATTACTAGTCCCTAGTAATCAAAGCGTTAAAATAGAAAAATAATTTGCAAGTTCCACAAAGCAAGGCATTCATCATTCAACTTCCATTAATCTATCCAGATAAACAAACTCTCATTAAATTTATATTTCTGCTTCATATTTCTTAAACAAGATATTAATAAACCTTCTTTTTATGTGCTCAATGTATGAAAATATAGATGATGGGGCTTTTGTTGGAAGAAAACAATAGTATGTTCGAATGTTTAAGGTTAACTTCCTTGGGTTGGGATTATTATTATTTTTTCTTCTTCTTTTTTCTTTATTTATTTATTTATATACACATACAACTTAAAACATAATGTATCTTTAACCCATGTAACGAGTTTTAGGCTAATGACTCCCAAACCAGTTGGTCTTAGAGCATTAGGTGTTGAGACACCCCTACGAGCTTAACAACTCGGGTTGCAGATACTGATACATAAATAGTGCAATGTTTGATACCCTTAAGCTTTCTCCTTAACCCATATAACAAGCTTTGGGCCAATAGCTCCCAAGTCAGTTGACTTTAGGGTATTAAGTGTTAAAACACCCCTTTGGGCTTAATTGCTTAGGTTAGGGAGGCTACGAAACCAAACTTATCTATGTTTTTATTATTATCAATATTATCAATTTTTTTTTGCAGTAATTAATGTAATAATCCAATGTGCAACCCACGATCATATGTTAAAGTGTGTGTGTGAAAATGAAGGTTTAAGAATACTTGTTAAATGAGTATATGAGCAGAATTAAGTGATAACAATGTGAGAGTTTGTAAACCTGAATATTTCAAGAAGTATTATGATAGACCTTGGTAATGATACTTATTAAGATGCGTCTCCAGAGTCAATAAAATTTCCCCCTTACTCTGCCATCCTAATAAGGATACTTACTAAGATGCGTCTCAAGAGTTAATAAAACTGACTCCTTACTCTGCCATCCTAATAACAATTTTGCAAATGGTTTTAATAATAGCAAAAACAGTTAGTAAGTTAGGGTTTTTTTTTTAACTACTACCCTCTCCCCCCAATCAAAACGAGACATTGTCCTCAATGTCCTAAGGTAGAAAGATAGAGTATAGAAGACATCACCTGAAACAGTGAACAATGACAAACTTGAAACACACTTAAACAAATATAAGAAGTAACAAAACAAAATAATATGCTATTAATAAAACCAAAAGACACAAGGTTTCATAAATGAAGACTCAAATCTAATCTAAGCTTTTTACGGCTTTCCTTAGTTGACCAATTTAAGCGACTCATGCAGGGATCAATGACAGGGATGAAAGATTGTAGTTGGTCAATCAATTGTTCAGCAGTAGCAGCAGAGATTATGATTTGTCGTGCCGAAGATGTTAGAAATTCATGTTCCACAACTTGATCAAGAAAAGACAACAAATTATCATAGAAACCATTAACATTTAACAAACCTATAGGTTTATGGTGAATGTGCAATTGGGCCCAAGATGAAATATGAAAGATCTCTTCCAATGTGCCCAGACCACCTGGTAAGGCAATGAAGGCATCATCATGGTTAAACATGGTATTCAGTCGGTTAGACATTGTGGGGACCTGTAGTTCCTCTCCAATTGTTTTTCCAATGATGTCCCCATTTGCTAAAGCTTTGGGGACAACCCACAAATATTTCTTATGTGATGAATTGAGGAACCTATCATTTCTACACACTTCTATATTTGATGAATGTATGGGTTGAGTAGAAATGAAGAGAAGGAAGAGAAGAATTTATAGATGAGAAATTGAAAATGCAATCATACCACCTATATATAGGCCAGTTGTTGTCTCACACTCTCTTTTTATTTATTTATTTTGACAAAGCATGTATGTACAGGTAGTTGTGATTATGGCTCACATCTTCCCTTGGTTTTACATTGAAGAACGGCTTAAATGCCCTCTATGGGTTGGGGATAGGCTTTCCATCTAGTTTTCTTAAAAACTAGTAAACAAGGTCTTTTTTAGTCAGATTCCCAATACTAAGTTGAGCATGTTCTTTATGGAATTGTGGTCATAAATCACTAGGATGCGTCTCAAGGGTCAACAAAAGATTATCTAAGGACCCCTTACTCAGGCCATCCTTAATGAATTGTATTTTATCTTCACGGCTTACAGATACCATTCCTAAAGAACGACATGTCGCATTACAAGTCCATCTGGCACATTTATGACAGACTTTCAGTCGTTTTGCACGACGTTTCTTTGCAAAAGTGCTTGTACCTGTTCCAGGCATGTGTGAAATGAAAAAATTGGAGGACTCACCTGATAATTGGACCTTTGCTTCAATTAGCCAGCAAATATCTTCAGGAATTCCATGATTCATTAACAACCTCAATCTTGCACACCTAGCATGATAAATTTTTGTAATCGTATTTGGAGGCAAAACGGGAAAATACCTTTTAAATTTTTCAAGAGTGGTGTCCATTTTCAAAAGAGAATTGGAGACGAGATTCAAAGAAGGGAGAAAGAGCAAAGAATTGTAAAACTATATACAAATATAATTTATTATGGGAAACTGAAAGAACCGACTTAAGTCACGGAGTACCGTTATCTGCCATTTGACCGATGGGGTGAGAGAGAGACTAGCAAAACAAAAGTTACACCAAAACAAAACACAAAACAATGTGAGAAAAAGAATCAATCTTTATATATAGGATCACTCAATTCAATAGAGTCATTTTCAACTGAAAAATTGTCAAAATAAACTTTCAAATGATGCCCATTTACCTTGAAAACATTGTCATTCTTTGGATTCTCGATATCACAGGCCCCATATGGATACACATGTTTCACAATGAAAGGACCGCTCCATCTTGATCTTAGTTTTCCAGTAAATAAATGGAGTCGAGAATTATAAAGCAAGACTTTTTGACCAACATTGAATGTTTTTCTCAGTATTTTCTTGTCATGAAAGTCTTTGATTCTTGCTTTATGAATTCTTGAATTGTCATATGCATCATTTCTTATTTCCTCAAGCTCATTTATTTGCAATTTTAGCAGCTGACTAGCATCATCAAGGTTTGAATTGAAAGCTTTAATAGCCCAATAAGCTTTAAGTTCAATTTCCACAGGCAAGTGACAAGGTTTTCCATATACTAGTCTATAAGGTGACATACCTAATGATGTTTTATAAGCAGTTCGATAAGCCCAAAGTGCATCATTAAGTCTTAAAGACTAGTCTTTCCTATTAGGGTTCACTGTTTTCTCTAAGATTTGTTTGATCTCCCTATTAGCAAGCTCTACTTGTCCACTTGTCTGAGGGTGATAACGGGTGGCAACTTTATGTGTGATTCCATATTTCTTAATCAAAGAATCAAATGGCTTGTAGCAAAAATGTGTTCCACCATCACTTATCATGGCTCGAGGGATTCTAAATCGACTCAAAATATTGTCTTTCAAAAACTTTATCATTGTTTTGTGATCATTGTTTCGACTTGGAATTGCCTCTATCCATTTTGAAACATAATCTACTGCGACTAATATGTACACGAAACCAAATGATGGAGGAAATGGACCCATGAAATATATACCCCAATAGTCAAAGATCTCAATGACAAGAATAGGATTTAAAGGCATCACGTGATGTTTTGAAATAGATCCCAACTTTTGACAATTTTCACAAGTCTTGCAGAATGCATGTGAGTCCTTGAACATGGTGGGCTAGTAAAATCCACTTTGTAAGATTTTTGCAGTTGTCTTTTTTGATGAGAAATGACCCTCACATGCCTTAGAATGACAAAATTTAATGACACTACTTACCTCATTCTCAGGAATGCATCTTCAAAATATTTGATCAAGACAATACTTGAACAAATACGGGTCATCCCAATAAAAGTTCTTTACTTCGTTCAAGAACTTTCTTTTATCTTGGGTACTCCAATGAGCTGGCAATTGTCCTAAAACAAGAAAATTAACAATATCAGCAAACCAAGGTATCGTAGAAACGGAAAGTAAAGATTCATCAGGAAAGTAGTCATCGATTAGTGTGATGTCAGATTTTGAATCTATTGTCAATCTTGACAAATGATATGCGACAACATTTTCGGTGCCTTTCTTGTCTTTGATTGTGATATCAAATTCTTGAAGTAACAAAATCCACCGCACCAATCTAGCCTTAGAATCTTTCTTAGAAAGAAGATATTTCAATGTTGTATGATCACTAAAAACAACAGCAGGTGAGCCAACAAGATAAGACCTGAATTTATCACATGCAAATACTACTACAAGTAATTCTTTTTCAGTGGTGGTGTAATTCATTTTAGCACTATTTAAAGTTTTACTTGCATAGTAAATCACATAAGGTTTCTTATCTTTTGTTTGTCCCTAGACAGCACCCACGACATAATCACTAGTGTCACACATTATTTCAAAAGGTAAAGACCAATCAGGAGGTTGAATGACAGGAGCAGAAGTAAGCAAGTTTTTAAGTTTAATAAAGGCTTTTTCACAATGTTCAGTCCATTCAAAAATATTATCCTTTGTTAGAAGGTTACTCAAGGGCTTAGATATTATACTAAAATCTTTGATGAACCTTCTGTAAAAACCAGCATGTCCTAAGAATGATCTAACTTCCTTAACAGATTTTGGTGTTAGTAAGTTGGCAATTAACTTGATTTTATATTTATCAACCTCAATTCCTTTCGATGAAACAATGTGACCAAGTACAATGCCGTTTGTTACCATAAAGTGATATTTTTCCCAATTCAGTACGAGATTCTTCTCTTCACACCTGCTCAAAACCTTTTCTAAGTTAGTCAAATAATCATCAAATGAATCACCAAAAACAAAAATCATCCATAAAAATCTCAAGAAAACGTTCAACCATATCACTGAATGTGTAAGCATGCATCTTTGAAACGTGGCTGGTGCATTACATAATCCAAAAGGCATCCTTCGATATGCAAAAGTACCAAATGGACATGTGAAAGTAGTCTTCTCTTGATCTTCTAATGCAATTTCAATTTGATTGTAACCTGAATAGCTATTGAGGAAACAATAAAATTCATGACCTGCAACTCTTTCTAGGATTTGATCCATGAAAGGTAAAGGGAAATGATATTTTCTAGTCATTAAATTAAGTTTCCTATAGTCAATGCACATGCGCCAACTAGTAACAATCCTTGTTGGAATTAACTCAATTTTCTCATTTGTTATCATAGTGACTCCAAACTTTTTGGGTACAACTTGGGTAGGACTTACCCATTTGCTGTCAGAAATAAGATAAATGATTCTATTATCTAGAAGCTTAATGACTTCATTTTTCACTACTTCTTTCATATTAGGATTAAGCCTTTGTTGTATTTCTCTAAAGGGTTTAGCATTTTCCTCCAAATAAATCTTGTGTGTGCAAATCAAAGGGCTAATTCCTTTTATGTCAGCTATGGTCCATCCTAATGCATTTTTGTGCATTTTTAGAGTCTGTAATAACTTACCTTCTTGATGTGCATTAAGTTTGGAAGAGATTATTACCGGAAAAGTTTCATTCTCTCCCAAAAATGAGTATTTGAGATTAAATGGTAACGGCTTCAATTTAGGTTTTGGTGGTTGAACATTTAAAGGTATGGACTCAATTGATCGTGGTGGCAATTCTTCAATTTGTGGTCTCCAATCACATGCCTTTAATTTTTCCTAAAAAAAGACCATTTGCAAATCATCAAACTCATTAATCTCAGTTTCATTGAAGTGGTTTGAAATTGATCGTTAACTAATTTTTCAATAAAGTCCACTTCCCGTTATTATCTCCAGGTTACTTGTAAATGTTGAAAATATTCATCTCCAATGTCATGTTTCCAAATGATAGCTTCATCAGTCCATTCCTACAATTAATCAATGCATTAGAAGTGGCAAGAAATGAACATGCTAAAATGACAGGAATTGAATTACATGCTTCAACAGATTGTGTATCCAAAACAACAAAATCTACAAGGTAAATGAATTTATCAACTTGTACTAACACATCCTCAACTATTCCTCTAGGCACTTTTACAGATCTATCGGCAAGTAAAAGAGTTACAGAGATTGGTTTTAACTCACCTAGATTGAGACTTTGAACGACTGAATATGGAAGTAAATTCACACTAGCTCCAAGATCAAGGAAGGTGACACGACCAAAAGATTGATGTCTTCTCCCAAGTGCAGGAATGTCGAAGTAACAAATAACCCGACAAGACCGGGGTCGAACCACAGGGAGGTTAATTGTATAAATTATAAATAATAACACGATAATAGCAACAATAATACCAATAATAGTAATAGTAATATTAAGAGTAATAATAATAATATTCAGTACGTGGCGTTGTTATACCTGAGAATGATCTAAAAGATCGGGTCACAGGTTTCCAGCCTATATACTGAATTTATGAAAATATTAAAGAGATATATTATATAATATAAATAGATTTCTGATGCGAATGAACAAGGCAAGACCAACAATGTCAGGATCCTTGATCAAACACAGAGCATACTTAACGTACATATAATATAACAAGAATGTAAATGATAATAATAGTAGTAATAATAATAAAGAGAGCTTTGAGAGGTGAGGTTGATGTAAGGATTAAACAATGATAAAACAGATGTCAAGGTTAGAGGATTCACTAATGGTATTTCAAATAAATATAATATAAACTCTTTTTATTACTCAACTGGAAACCACACACAAAGGAGGTTCCAATCGGATGATTTATCGTTATTAGCTCATTATAAATTGTTAACATGATTATATTAATTATCTTATCTAAGTAACACCATACTTATAAATATCATCAGGCATTCATGTTGTTAGCTTATGTTAACAACAAATCAAGTTCCTATCATAATAATGATGTCGGCCGAAAACTATGAAGGATCAAGCATTTGATGTACCAAGTGTTATACAACACAAATCTAGATTAACCATTAAGCAAGGTATTAAGAATTAGTAAGATAAAAAGATAAAACATGTTAATAACAATCTTTCTTGGATATAAACATTAAAGTCCATGTTGAGTTTATATTATATTTATTCTAACACCACTAGTGAAACCTTTTCACCTTGACATAATTAACTTAGCTAAACATAATGAAGAAGAAAAACATAAATAAACAATATAAGAACATAAACATGATATAAGTTAACTAAGTATAGGAAAGGAAATGAAAAAGCATAAGCAACATATTAATATAGCATGAAAGAAAACTTGAACATTACAAAGAGAGAAAGCAAGAAGATGATTGTGATTTGAAAAATAACACATGTAAATACATGGCAAATGCCTCCTTTTATAGGCTAAAAATTAGAACTATTGATTGGTGGCCATCCATTGATTTTGTGGCTGGTTCTTGACATTGTTGGCTGCTGGTTCTTGATATTGTTGGCTGGTTTGGTTGCTGGTTTTTGATATTGTTGGCTGGTTTGGCTACTGGTTTTTGATATTGTTGGCTGCTGTTTTTGATATTGTTGGCTGGTCAAAACGTCATTGCTAACATCAGAATTAGAGCCTTTTGTTCCATCAAAGCTGTGGGCAATTGTCTTAGCTTTCCAACAAAAAAAACCAGAGCTCATTTGAACTTCTAGAACTCAAGATATGAGCTGAAAACCGAACAGTGTCCGAGCTGCAGGACAGGTTCCGACTTCTCCGTTGTTCCTAAGATTTGAACTTGAAAACGGCAGATTTGAGTCTTGCACTCTTCATGAAAGTTGTAGGTCTATGTCTTAGCTTTTCGATTCATATAAAGTAGACCTAAATCCGAGTTCTACAACTCCATTTATGATCCAATAACCGAATGGTGTTCGAGTTTGGAATTGAACCAACATCTCTTCTCTTAGCCTAGTCCTCTTTTTGTCTCTTCACTTTCAATAGTTAATCACATCAATAAATCCTTTCAATTGTGAGATATACCTGCATTCAAAATAAACATTTACCATAAATTAAAGATATATTATATTATCAGACTTGTTATTATAAAACATGTTGTAGTTAGGGAATTTAATGATACTTTAGTGCAATACGATGATATAAAACCTT
This sequence comes from Populus davidiana x Populus alba var. pyramidalis, assembly GCA_027475595.1. NCBI lineage: Eukaryota > Viridiplantae > Streptophyta > Magnoliopsida > Malpighiales > Salicaceae > Populus > Populus davidiana x Populus alba var. pyramidalis. Next base: position 63,551 of record JANKYH010001488.1, on the reverse strand, counting down.
AATGAGAATGCACTTTTAAGTACTAATCACACCCCCCAACCAGCTTATTACTAGTCCCTAGTAATCAAAGCGTTAAAATAGAAAAACAATTTGCAAGTTCCACAAAGCAAGGCATTCATCATTCAACTTCCATTAATCTATACAGATAAACAAACTCTTATTAAATTTATATATCTGCTTCATACTTCTTAAACAAAATATTAATAAACCTTCTTTTATGTGCTCAATGTATGAAAACATAAATTATGGGGCTTTTATTGGAAGAAAACAATATTCTGTTCTAATGTTTTTCTAAGGTTAACTTCCTTAGGTTGAGATTATTATCTTCTTTTTTTTTTTTCTTTTTTTTGGTATATATACATATAACTTAAAACACAATGCATCATTAACCCATATAGCGAGCTTTAAGCTAATGACTCCCAGACCAGTTGGTCTTAGGGCATCAGGTGTTGAGACACCCCTACGAGCTTAGTAACTCGGGTTGTAGATACTGATATGTAGATAGTGCAATGTTTGATTCCCTTAAGCTTTCTCCTCAACCCATATAACAAGCACTGAGCCAATAGCTCCCAAGTCAGTTGACTTTAGGGTACTAGGTGTTAAAACACCCCTTCGGGCTTAATTGCTTAAATCAAGGAGGCTACGAAACCAAACTTATCTACTTTTTTTTTTATTCAATTTGTTTTTTTTAGATATATATATATACTATCCCTTTAACAAAAGAACATGAATAATGTAATAATCCAATATGCAACCCATAATCATATGTTAAAGTGTGTGTGTGAAAATGAAGGTTTAAGAATACTTATTAAATGAATATATAAGCAGAATTAAGTGATAACAATGTGAGAGTTTGTAAACCTGAATATTTCAAGAAGTATTATGATAGACCTTGGTAATGATACTTACTAAGATGCGTCTCTAGAGTCAATAAAATTTCCTCCTTACTCTACCATCCTAATAAAGATACTTACTAAGATGTGTCTCAAGAGGTAATAAAACTGACTCTATTCTCTGCTATCCTAATAACAATGTTGTCAAATGGTTTTAATAATAGAAAACACAGTTAGTTAATAATTTTTTTTTTAATATATCAACTACCCTCTCCCCCCAACCAAAACGAGACATTGTCCTCAATGTGCTAAGGCAGAAAGAAAGAGTATAGAAGACATCACCTGAAACAGCAAACACTGACAAACCTGAAACACACTTAAACAAATATAAGAAATAACAAAACATAATAATAAAAACAAAAGACAAAGTTTTTACAAACTAAGGCTCAAATCCAATTAAGCTTTTTATGGCTTTCCGTAGTTGACCAATTTAGGCGACTCATGGAGGGATCAATTACAGGGATGAAAGATTGTAGTTGGTCAATCAATTGTTCAGCAGTAGCAGCAGAGATTATGATTTGTCGTGCCGAAGATGTTAGAAATTCCTGTTCCACAGCTTGATCAAGGAAAGACAGTAACTTATCATAAAAACCATTGACATTTAACAAACCTATGGGTTTATGGTGAATGTGCAGTTGGGCCCAAGAGGAAATATGAAATATCTCTTCCAATGTGCCCAGACCACCTGGTAAGGCAATGAAGGCGTCAGCATGGTTAAACATTGTATTCATCCGATCAGACATTGTGGGGACTCGTACTTCCTCTCCAATTGTTTTTCCAATGAGGTCCCCTTGGGCGAAAGCTTTGGGGACAACCCCCAAAACTTGACTGCCTCCCATTAATGTAGCCATTGACACACCTCCCATTAACCCAAGGCTACCTCCCCCATAAACTAAATGAATCTTTCTCTCAGCTAGTACCCGACCAAGATGATTTGCTGAGTCTAAAAACTCTTTTTCTTTCCCAGGACTGGATCCACCAAAAACACAAATATTTCTGATGTGATGACTTGAGGAACCTGCCATTTCTACACACTTCTATGTTTGATGAATGTATGGGTTGAGTAGAAATGAAGGGAAGGAAAAGAAGAAGTTATAAATGAGAATTTGAAAATGCAATCATACCACCTATATGTAGGCCAGCTGTAATCTCACTCACTCTCTCTTTTTTTTTTTTTGAAAATAAAAATAAAAATAAAATGTGTATGTACAGGCAGTTGTGATTGTGGCACACATCATCCCTTGGTTTTACGTCCAAGAACAGCTTAAACGCCCTCTATGGGTCGGGGATAGGCTTCCCATCCAGTTTTCTTAAAAACTGGCAAACAGGGTCTTTTTTAGTCAGATTCCCAAGACTAAGTCGATCATGTTCTTTATGGAATTGTGGCCATAAATCATGAATGACACGATGCACATCTCCACTAGGATGCGTTTCAAGGGTCAACAAAAGATTATCTAAGGACCCCTTACTCAGGCCATCCTTAATGAATTGTATCTTATCTTCACGGTTTACAGATACCATTCCTAAAAAATGACATGTCACATTACAAGTCCATCTGGCACATCTGTGACAGACTTTCAATCGTTTTGCACGACGTTTCTTTGCAAAAGTGCTTGTACTTGTTCCAGGCATGTGTGAAATGAAAGAATTAGAGGACTCACCTGATAATCGAACCTTTGCTTCAATTAGCCAGCGAATATCTTCAGGAATTCCATGATTCATTAACAACCTCAATCTTGCACACCTAGCACGGTAAATTTTTGTAATTGCATTTAGAGGCAGAGCGGGAAAATGCCTTTTCAACTTTTCAAGAGTGGTGTCTATTTTCAAATGAGAATTGGGGAAAAGATTCAAAGAAGGGAGAAAAAGCAGAGAATTGTACAAATATATATAAATATCAGTAATTTGAGAAACTAAAAGAACCGACTTAAGTCACGGAGTACCGTTATCCGCCATTTGACCGGGGTGAAAGAGAGACTAGCAAAACAAAAGTTACACCAAAACACAAAACAATGTGAGAAAAAGAATCAATCTTTATATACAGGATCACTCAATTCAATAGAGTCATTTTCAACTGAAAAATTGTCAAAATAAACTTTCAAACGATGCCCATTTACCTTGAAAACATTGCCATTCTTTGGATTCTCAATATCACAGGCCCCATATGGATACACATGTTTCACAATGAAAGGACCGCTCCATCTTGATCTTAGTTTTCCAGGAAATAAATGGAGTCGAGAATTATAAAGCAAGACTTTTTGACCAACATTAAATGTTTTTCTCAGTATCTTCTTGTCATGAAAGTCTTTGATTCTTGCTTTATGAATTCTTGAATTGTCATATGCATCATTTCTTATTTCCTCAGGCTCATTTATTTGCAATTTTCGCAGCTGACTAGCATCATCAAGGTTTGAATTGAAAGCTTTAATAGCCCAATAAGCTTTATGTTCAATTTCCACAGGCAAGTGACAAGGTTTCCCATAAACCAGTCTATAAGGTGACATACCTAATGATGTTTTATAAGCAGTTCGATAAGCCCAAAGTGCATCATTAAGTCTTAAAGACCAGTCTTTCCTATTAGGGTTAACTGTTTTCTCTAAGATTTGTTTGATCTCCCTATTAGCATGTTCTACTTGTCCATTTGTCTGGGGGTGATAAGGGGTGTGGTAACTTTGTGTGTCATTCTATATTTCTTCATTAAAGACTCAAATGGCTTGTTATAGAAATGTGTTCCACCATCACTTATCATGGCCCGAGGGATTCCAAATCGACTCAAAATATTTTCTTTTAAAAACTTGATCACTGTTTTATGATCATTATTACGACTTGGAATTGCCTCTATCCATTTTGAAACATAGTCTACTGCGACTAATATGTAAACAAAACCAAATGATGGAGGAAATGGACCCATAAAATCTATACCCCAACAGTCAAAGATTTCAATGACAAGAATAGTATTTAAAGGCATCATGTGACGTTTTGAAATAGATCCTAACTTTTGACAGTTTTCACAAGTTTTGCAGAATGCATGCGTATCTTTAAACATGGTGGGCCAATAAAATCCACATTGTAAGATTTTTGCAGTTGTCTTTCTTGATGAGAAATGACCCCCACAGGCCTTAGAATGACAAAATTTAATAACACTACTTACCTCATTGTCGGGAATGCATCTTCGAAATATTTGATCAGGACAATATTTGAATAAGTAAGGGTCATCCCAATAAAAGTTCTTCACTTCGTTCAAGAACTTTCTTTTGTCTTGAGTACTCCAATGAGCTGGCAAATGTCCTGAAACAAGAAAATTAACAATATTAGCAAACCAAGGCATTGTAGAGATAGAAAGTAAAGATTCATCAGGAAAGTAGTCATTAATTGGTGTGATGTCAGATCTTGAATCAGTTGTCAATCTTGACAAATGATCCGCGACAACATTTTCGGTGCCTTTCTTATCCTTGATTGTGATATCGAATTCTTGAAGTAACAAAATCCACCACACCAATCTAGCCTTAGAATCCTTCTTAGAAAGAAGATATTTCAACGCTGCATGATCGCTAAAAACAATAACAGGTGAGCCAACAAGATAAGATCTGAATTTTTCACATGCAAATACTACTGCAAGTAATTCCTTTTCAGTGGTAGTGTAATTCATTTGAGCACTATTTAAAGTTTTACTTGCATAGTAAATCACATAAGGTTTCTTGTCTTTTCTTTGTCCTAAAACAGCACCCACGGCATAATCACTAGCATCACACATTATTTCAAAAGGTAATGACCAATCAGGAGATTGAATGACAGGAGCAGAAGTAAGCAAGCTTTTAAGTTTAACAAAGGCTTCTTCACAATGTTCAGTCCATTCAAAAACATTATCCTTTGTTATAAGGTTACATAATGGCTTAGATATTACACTAAAATCTTTGATGAACCTTCTATAAAAACCAGCATGTCCTAAGAATGATCTAACATTTTTAATAGATTTTGGTGTTGGCAAGTTTGCAATTAACTCGATTTTAGATTTGTCAACCTCAATTCCTATTGATGAAACAATGTGACCAAGAACAATACCATTTGTTACCATAAAATGACATTTTTCTCAATTCAGCACAAGATTCTTCTCTTCACACCTGTTCAAAACCTTTTCCAAGTTATTTAAACAATCATCAAATGAATCACCAAAAACAGAAAAGTCATCCATAAAAATTTCAAGAAAACATTCAACCATATCACTGAATATGCTAAGCATGCATCTTTGAAACGTGGCTGGTGCATTACATAATCCAAAAGGCATCCTTCGATATGCAAACGTACCAAATGGACATGTGAAAGTAGTTTTCTCTTGATCTTCAAATGCAATTTCAATTTGGTTGTAACCTGAATAACCATCTAGAAAATAATAAAATTCATGACCTGCAACTCTTTCTAGAATTTGATCCATGAAAGGTAAAGGAAAATGATCTTTTCTAGTCATTGAATTAAGTTTTCTATAGTCAATGCACATGCGCCAACCAGTAATAGTCCTCGTTGGAATTAACTCATTCTTCTCATTTGTTATCACAGTAACTCCAGACTTTTTGGGTACAACTTGGGTAGGACTTACCCATTTGCTGTCAGAAATAGGATAAATGATTCCATTATCTAGAAGCTTAATGACTTCATTTTCACTACTTCTTTCATATTAGGATTAAGCCTTCGTTGCATTTCTCTATATGGTTTAGCATTTTCCTCCAAATAAATCTTGTGTGTGCAAATCAAAGGGCTAATTCCTTTTATGTCAGCTATGGTCCATCCTAATGCATTTTTGTGCATTTTCAGAGTCTGTAATAACTTACCTTCTTGATGAACATTAAGTTTGGAAGAAATTATTACCGGAAAAGTTTCATTTTCTCCCAAAAATGAGTATTTGAGATTAAATGGTAATGGCTTCAAATCGGGTTTTGGTGGTTGAGCACTTGAAGGTATGGACTCAATTGATCGTGGTGGCAATTCCTCAATTTTCGATCTCCAACTATTTGCCTTTGACTTTTCCTGAAAATAAATCATTTGCAAATCTTCAGATTCATTAAACTCAGTTTCACTGGAAGAATTTTCAAATTGATCATAGATTAATTTTTCAATAAAATCTACTTCCTATAAATCATTATCATCTCCAAGTTGCTTGTAAATGTTAAAAACATTCATCTCCAATGTCATGTTTCCAAAAGATAACTTCATCACTCCATTCCTACAATTAATTAATGCATTAGAAGTTGCAAGAAATGGACGTCCTAAAATAACAGGAATTGGATTGCATGCTTCAACAGGTTGTGTATCCAACACAATAAAATCCACAGGAAAGATGAATTTATCAACTTGTACTAACACATCTTCAACTATTCCTCTAGGCACTTTTACAGATCTATCAGCAAGTAAAAGAGTTACAGAAGTAGGTTTCAACTCACCTAGATTGAGACTTTGAAAAACCGAATATGGAAGTAAATTCACACTAGCTCCAAGATCAAGTAAAGCTCTGTCAATTTTATGTTCTCCAATAAAGCAAGAAATTGTAGGACAACCAGGGTCTTTATATTTCAAAGCATTATCATTCTGAAGAATGGCACTTACTTGTTCGGTTAAAAAGGCTTTCTTTTTCACATTCAGTTTTCTTTTCACAGTTCACAGATCTTTCAAAAATTTAGCATAAGACGGTGCCTGTTTAATAGCATCTAACAAAGGTATATTGATCTTTACCTGTTTGAAAGTCTCAAAGATTTCAGAATTATGATTGACTTTCCTTTGTTTGGTCATGGCATAAGGAAATGGAAGTGCTGGCGGTGAATCAGCCTTTTCTTTACAATGTTCAGGTTCAACCCCTTCCTTACCCTCAGAGATAGACTCTTCATCTTTCTCACAAGGTTCAAGAGTGGGTTTTTCAATAACCTTACCACTGCGGAGAGTAGTGACTGATTTGACTTGATCCATATGTTGGTTTCCGGAACCACTTGCACTTGAATTGTATTGTCCTTTGGGATTTTGTTGGGTTTGAGATGGAAACTTACCTTTCTCCTGAAAACTAAGAGCAGATGTGAACTTTGCAAGAGTATCTTTTAGATCTGCCATGGTTTGAGCATTTTGAGTGTTGATTGTCTCTTGCTTTTCAATGAATGTATACAGTGTTTCCTCAAGATTTCTTCTAGGAGGGGGAACATAAGGAGGTGCATATCCATGAGAATTTTGAAAATTATGGTGTGCTTGAAATGGTGGCTGTGAAGTTTGTGCATTATTGTTACCATTCTTCCAACTGAAATTTGGGTGATTTCTCCAACCAGGGTTGTATGTTTGTGAGTATGGGTTATTACTTGGCCTTTGAAAACTATTTAAAGCATTGGCTTGTTCATGGAGACATTCCTTAAAAGAAGGCAAAGTTAGACAATCATTGGTTGAGTGTTCATTAGTTTCACAAATTTGACACACAATTTCTTGAACAGATTTTAACTGACCACTCTTTTTTAATTCTAGTGCCTCAACTTTTTTAGCTAAAGATGTAAATTTGGCTTGGAGGTCATGATCTTCCCTAAGGTTGTACATGCCTCCATTAGATGTATGAGGTTGAGTTTTACCTAGTGCCTCACACGTGCCTGTGGTGTCCCAATTTTGAGCATTTTCAGCTAACAAGTCTAGGTACTCCATTGCTTCATCAGGGTCTTTATCTTCAAAAGTTTCATCTTTCTCACAAGGTTCAAGAGTGGGTTTTTCAATAACCTTACCACTATGAAGAGTGATGACTGATTTGACTTGATCCATGTGTTGGCTTTCAGAACTACTAGCATTTGCATTATATTGCCCCTTTGGATTTTGTTGTGGTTGAGATGGAAACTTACCTTTCTCTTGGAAACTAAGAGCAGATGTTAATTTTGCAAGAGTATCTTTAAAATCTGTCATGCTTTGAGCAAGTTAAGTGTTGATTGTCTCCTGCTTTTCAATGATTGCATGCAATGTTTCCTCAAGATTTCTTCTAGGAGGTGGAGCATAAGGAGATGCATATCCATGAGAATTTTGGGAATTATGGTGTGCTTGAAATGGTGGCTGTGAAGTTTGTGTATTATTGCTATCACTCTTCCAACTGAAATTTGGGTGATTTCTCCAACCAGGGTTATATGTTTGGGAGTATGGGTTATGGTTGGGTCTTTGGAAACTGTTTAAAGCATGGGCGTGTTCATTGCTATCACTCTTTTTCAATTCAAGTGCGTCAACTTTTCTAGCTAAAGATGCAAACTTGGTTTGGAGGTCATGATCTTCCCTAAGGTTGTGCATACCTCCACTAGATGTATGAGGTTGAGTTTTACTTGGTGCCTTATAAGTACCTGTGGTGTCCCAATTTTGAGCATTTTCGGCTAGCAAGTCTAGGTACTCCATTGCTTTATTAGGGTCTTTATTTTCAAAAGTTTCATTGCACATCAATTCAACTATTTGCCTATCTCTAGGTGTTAAACCTTCATAAAAATGTGAAACCAATCTCCATGTTTCCAAACCATGATGAGGGCAAGTATTAAACAAGTCTCGATACCTATCCTAACATAGGTAAAATGTTTCTCTTGGCTTTTGAGTGAAAGTAATGATTTGTCTTTTGAAAGAGTTTGTTCTGTGAGACGGAAAAAAATTCTTTAAAAATTGTTGTTGCATTTCATCCGAAGCACGAATAGATCCTGGTCTCAAATTTTGTAGCCATGTTTTAGCTTTATCTTTTAATGAAAAAGGAAAAAGCTTTAATCTAATAGTGTTCATGTTACAATTTGAGTCATTATAGGTATTACAGACCTCCTCAAATTCCCTTAAATGCAAGTATGGATTTTCCATGAAAAGAAGATAAAAGTTGAATAATGTCTGGCTTAAAATTAAAATGAGATGCATCAGGAGGGAAAACTATGCATGAGGGTGCATTTGTTCTTGTGGGATTCATATGGTCTCTAAGTGTTCTCATACGGTTATTATCATTATTCTCATTATGAAGCGATTGATTATCTTCTTCGGCCATATTTTCTGAAAATGATGAGGATACCCTACAAAGTCGACCACTTAATATACGTGACCAAACTTTCATGCACATGTAAGAAGAGAATAAAAGGAAGAAAAGAAAAGAGAAGAAAAAGAAACAAAACAAAACAAAGGAAACAAAAGTTAGATAAAATGAAAAGTGAAAAGAGAAAATAAAATAAATATTATAATTTATACAAGAATTTACCTCCCCGGCAACGGCACCAAAAACTTGACATGACCAAAAGATTGATGTCTTCTCCCAAGTGTAGGAATGTCGAAGTAATAAATAACCCGGCAAGACCGGGGTCGAACCACAGAGAGGTTAATTGTATAAATTATAAATAACAATACAACAGCAACAACAATAAGAACAATAATAATAACAATAATAGTAATAGTAATAATAATATTAATAGTAACCTTTTCACCTTGACATAATAGATTTAGCTAAACATAATGAAAGAAAGAAACATAAATGAACAAGATAAGAACATAAATGAGAAAGAAGTTAACTAAGTAGAGGAAAGGAAATGAAGTGCATAAACTTGATATTAATAAAAGCAAAACATAAGCAATACAAAGAGAGAAAGCAAGAGCATGATCTTGATCTGAACACCAAGATGCATAAATGCATGGCAAATGCCTCTATTTATAGGCCAAAATTTGGAACTATTGATTTGATGAATAATTGTTGAGTGGGTGGCCACATCTTGACTTGGTGAAAATCCTTATCTTCTTGTCTGAATAAAACGTCATTGCTAACATCAGAATTGGAACCATATGTACTCATGAAAGTTCTAGGAATTCTCTTAGCTTTCCAGGAAAAAAAATTAAGGTCATTTGGACTTCTAGAACTCAAGAAATGGGCTGAACACTGAACAGTGTCTGGCTACAAGACAGATTCGGACTTCTCTATTGTTGCTATAATTTGGACTTGAAAACGGTCTTCTTAGATCTTGGTGTCCACATGAAAGTTGTAGGCCTATATCTTATCAAATCTGTGTAAAAATGTGAGATCATTTGGACATCTAGAACTCAAGATATAACCCAATTACGGAACAATATTCCAGTTTGGACTGCACCAACATCTCTTTTCGAAGCTTCACCCTTCTTTATCTTCAAAATTTCAGTAGTTGAATTAATCAATCAATCCTTTGATTTATGTGATAGGCCTGAATTTAAGATGAACATTTATCATATATTAAGGCATTTTATAGTATTAGACTTGTTATTATAAAACATGCTTTATTTAAGGAGTTATTGATACTTCAAGTGCAAAATGATGATATAAAACCTTGATAAACATAAACTTTTAAGTACTAATCATACTCATATTCTCATAATCCAATGGGAGTTTAAAAGATAAAAGAAAATTTTTTTGTTTTCTCTTAATACCCCTACACTTTAAACACAACATTGTCCTTTTCTTTCTTGTTTTTCAAAAACAAAAAAGTCTAAGTTTTATCTTTTAAACTCCCATTGGATTATGAGAATATGAGTATGATTAGTACTTAAAAGTGCATTTTTATCAAGGTTTTATATCATCATTTTGCACTTGAAGTATCAATAAATCCTTAACTAAAGCATGTTTTATAATAATATACCTCATAATATAATATTCCTTTAATTTATGGTAAATGTTCATCTTAAACGCAGGCATATCACATAAATGAAAGGATTGATTGATGAGTTCAAGTATTGAAATTGAAAGGACAAAGAGAGGGCCAAACTTAGGAAAAAGATGTTGGTGCAGTCCAAACTAGAACACTGTTTGGTAATTTGGTCATATCTAGAGCTGTAGATCTCGGATTTAGGTCTGGTTTATATGGATGGAAAGGTAAGACATAGGCCTATAACTTTCATGTGGAGTCAAAGATTTAAAAAGGTTGTTTTCAAGTCCAAATTACAGCAAAAACAGAGAAGTCTGAATCTGTCCAGCTGCCCAGACACTGTTTGGTGTTCAACCCGTATCTCAAGTTCTAGAAATACAAATGACCTCAATTTTTTTTCCTGGAAAGATAAGACAATTACCTATAACTTTCATGAGTATAGTTGGTTCCAGTTATGATGTTAGCAATGACGTTTTATTCAGACAAGAAGATAAGGATTTTCACCATGTCAAGAGTTGGCCACCCACTCAACATTAGTCATCAAATCAATAGTTTCAAATTTTGGCCTATAAAAGAAGGCATTTGCCATGCATTTAAGGGTTTGGTTGTTCAGATCAAGAACTTAAACTTGCTCTTGCTCTCTCTCTTTATATTTTTTGTAATTCTTAAGTTTTGCTTTCATTAATATCTTGTTTATGCTTTTCTTTTCCTTTCCTTTACTTAGTTAACTTGTATCTTATTTAGTTTATTTATGTTTCTCTTCTCATTATGTTTAGCTAAGTTTATTATGTCAAGGTGAAAAGGTTACACTAATGGTGTAAGAATAAGTATAGTGTAAACTCAACATGGACCTTAATGTTTAATATTAGCATAACTTATCTTTTTATCTTACTAATTCTTAATACCTTGCTTGTTAAATGGTTAATCTAAATTTGTGTTATATAACACTTGGTACAACAAATGCTTGGCACTCTCATAACCCAACCATATGCTATAACCTACACCTGTGCTATGAAAGAAACTTGATTTGTTTTTAACATAAGTTAGCATCATGAATTCCTGACAATATTTAAAAGTTTGGTGTTACTTAAATAAGATAATTAATATGATCATGTTAACAATTTATAATAAGCTATTAATGGCAAATCATTTGATTGGAACCTCCTTTGTGTGTAGTTTTCAGTTGAATAATAAGAGTTTATACTATATTTGTTTGAAATACCATTAGTGGATCTTGTAACCTTGACAGTTGTTTTTATCATTGTTTAATCATTACAATAATCTTCCATCTCAAAGTTCTCATCAATTTCTTCCTCTTCTTCTTCTTTATTGTTGTTGTTGTTGTTGTTGTTGTATTATTATTGTCTATAATTTATACAATTAACCTCCCTGTAGTTCGACCCCGGTCTTGCCGGGTTATTTACTACTTCGACACTCTTACACTTGAGAGAAGACATCAATATTTTGGTCGTGTCAATTAGAAGCCAAAGTTTTCATCATCTTACGAAGATCATCACTTGATGACCCTATAACATTAGAGTTTGTAAATGCAGGAGGCTGTCTCGCTTCATAATTCTATTGGGACTGAAATCCATATAGGGATGGAATTGTCGGCCTTTTGAGTCGGGTTCCCATGGCATAAGTTTGGATGATCTCTTGATCCGGGATTGTACGTGTTGGAAAAAGGATCATACTTACACGGGGGTTGTCCATTGAATGCTCCATCAACTGCATTAGCTTGTTCAATGTAATCTTCTTGCATTGTTTGGCACATATCCAAAGCATGTCCTTGTAAAGAGCATACAATACAAACTTTCACCTACTATACATTTTCACAAGCCAAAGAACGCACAAGAGAAGTAAGATCATTAACTTTATTCTCAAGGTTAGCAATACTTACCTCATTAACTTGTTTGCTTTGGAAGTCTCCACGAGTGCCAAATTGATTCAAGTTGGCTGCCATATTTGAGATCAATTGGCGTGCAGCCTCGGGTATCTTATCTACTAATGCCCCTCCACTTGCCAAATCAATAAGTAGAAGAAGTATTGAATGAGCAGCTGATCAGGTATCTGATGATGAGGGCATTGAATGCATAATCACTCAAATCTTTCCCAATACTCGGATAGTGTCTCCCCATGAGATTATGTTGCCAACTCGAAAGGCTAGGAAATACTTTTTCAAGGAAAATCTTCTTCATGCCATTCCAAGTTCCAATGGAACCTAGGAGAATAAAGAAAATCCATGCCTTTGCTGCCCCTTTTAAAGAGAAAGGGAAAGCTTTTAACTTAACATGTTATTTGTCAACTCCGTTCGATTTCATGCCAACACAAACCATTTTGAACTCCTTGCGATGAGCATGAGGATATTTTTCAGCAAGTCCATTGAATATTGGCAGTGAATGTATTAAACCAAACTTGAGCTCGAAGTTGACATTGTTGTCCATGTTTATGCATAGTGGTTGATTCTCCACAAACTTTTACTTTCTGTACATTTTCACAAGACAAAGAATGCACAAGAGAAGTAAGATCATTAACTTTATTCTCAAGTTTAGCAATACGTACCTCATTTACTCGTTTGCTTGGGAAGTCTCCATGCGTGTCAAATTGTTTCAAGTTGGCTGCCAATCCCACATATTTCTTTCCTTATGTTGGCAACTCAAGAGACTAGGAAATACTTTTCAAGGAAAATCTTCTTTGTGTCATTCAAAGTTCCAATGGAACCGGGGAGAATGGAGAAAAGCCATGCTTTTGCTACCCCTTTTAAAGTTTGAAAAGCTTTCAACTTAATTTGTTCTTCATCAACTCCATATGGTTTCATGCCAACGCAAACCATATGGAACTCCTTGAGATGAGTATGAGAGTCTTCTCTGGCAAGTCAATTAAATATTGGCAGTAGGTGTATAAACCCAGACTTGAGCTCGAAATTGGCATTGTTGTCCATGTTTATGCATAATGGTTGATTCTCCATGTTGGGAGCAACGAGCCCCTTGAGTGTTTGTAATAACAGCCATGGTGTTGATGCGAGCTTCCTTTCTTAACCTTCATATATTGTTTTCTAGTTTGAGATCTACTTGCACTTGTCTTTGGTTAGTAAACTGTGTTACAAGCATAAATATTAAAGAAAACTCAAGAAAACAAAAATTATTTTATCAAAAACTAACTTAACGAGAAGGCTTTTATTACGTCAACAAGATCAAACACATCCTAAAATGCTTCAAAGAACAACATCAAACAATAGAATAAAAAACTAATAGAAAAAAAATAAAGAAACAAGTATATCTATACTTTTCAAGCATTCCAAACACATTTCTATACTAGTAATGTAACAACCCAATTTTTTCAAAGCCAAAATTGGAGGAACTGTTTTTTAGGGTTCTCGATATTAGTAATTAGGTTCCCTTCCTTATCATGGCATTATATGGATATAACTTTTGTACATCAAGATTCTCATAAGATGGATAATCAATACACATGCCTACAATATTATATTTTCATATTCATATTTACATTACTTCATATTGACATACTCATAAGTTTGCATTCTTATCATAGTCTTGTTATCAACACAAGTTTATACTCGAGTGCTGACCATCAATTTTACACAACTAGTATTTTATTTCATACGTTCCTCATGTGATTTCACAACACAACATCCTTATAAAAGAGAATACCACATAATAAATTCATAACATCGTATCTACATGTTCACACGTCCAAATCTGTGTTCCATTACAATTTTCATTACAAGTCCTTACAAAAGTGTTGAATGGCAAATATTCAACATAACACCAAAGACATGCTATTACAAAGCACCTTTTAAAATATGTGAACCCCTGGAACGGGCTTTCCTACACACCTTGATTGTGTGATGTCCCTGTTATGAAACAATATGGATACGAGAATTGTAAATAATCTAACATAATAATAAACAACTAGAAGTACATTGTCGTTGCTTTTTGTTATTAACTTAGAATGGATAGATTCCTTCTTTTATTTCTTATATGCATTTGTACATCTCTTATTATTTTGTTAAGTGTATTTTCTCACTCACACACCCTAATCTCTTCATAGGAGTTGTGGGGCCGAAGTTTAACATCGGTCAGGATTAATTACTTCACCTTAACCCATCATCCACCTTGGATAGTTTTAGCTGTAGCTAATCGTAACATTTAAACTCGACCACTTATCTAGGATGCCATTTACCAAAATAATCATCAACCATAACCTGGCCTTCCATCTTGGATGCCATTAGCCGAAACTAATCAACATCCACAACCCGATCATTCATTTTGAATGCCATTAGCCGAGGCTAATCAACAATCACAACTCGATCATCTATATTGGATGCCATTAACCGAAGCTAATCATCAAGCACAACTCGGTCATCCATCTCGGATGCCATTAGCCAAGACTAATCAACATCCACAACCCGATCATTCATTTTGAATGCTATTAACCGAGGCTAATCAACAATCACAACTCGGTCATCCATTTTGGATGTCATTAGCCAAAGCTAATCATCAAGCACAACTCAGTCATCCATCTCGGATGCCATTTGTAATGACCCGGCTTTTTCAAGGTTAAAATTGATGGAATTTTGTTTAAATCATCTAGTTCTAGATGTTTTTCACCATATCATTCTACAGATTTATAATTGCATTCCATTCATTAACAAGGCATAATCCACATAGAATAACGTAAATCAACATTCCCATAAAACAGATTCTCAATACACATGCCCATAATGTTATATTTTCATACTCATAGGTTTACATTACATCATATTGACATACTCATAAATTCACATCATGTTCTAGTCTCATTATCATCACGAGTTCATACAAGAATGCCAAACAACAAGTTACACAACTAGTACTTTTGTTATCCTGATCTCATGTAATTTCACAACATGACATCCTTATAAGAAGAATACCACATACGTATATTCATGCACGTCGTATCTATATGTTTGCACAATCATATTCGTGTTCCATTTCAATTTTTCATTACAAGTCTTTACGACAGGATTGGACAACTAATTGAACGATTAACACGTCTATTTTTGTACAGAACTCATATCACCCATAACATGTAGATATATAGTTCTTTTCAAAATGAGTGAGCCACGAAACGGATTTCTTTACGCACCATGTTGGTATGATGTTCTTGTTACAGCATAAGGTAATTTCAAGCATTATAGGCAATTTGAAAACATAATAAAGCAATATTAATGTTACATTTCACTCATGGACCAAAAGATCATAATTATTTTATTTCTCCTTACTTATGTAAATACCACCATAATAATTCGTCAATTATTGAGGCTAATTACAATACTCAATCCTGGTCATCCATCTCGAATATCATTAGCTGAACTAACGTTATTCTTTTTAAAAGCATAGCAATTATAGTTCTTTCATATACTTGGTATATACAAAACATAGTATACATGAAAGCATCAATTCTTGAAACCAACTCATAACTCTCAAATTCGGTTGTCCTTTAGGATGCCATTAGCCGAAGCCAATCGTTTTGATGCGAACCCTAGCAGAATTTAATGGAATTTCTGAACCCAAGATCTATCTAATCCAAGTTTGCTGAAAATAGGATGAGCTTATCACAATGGAAGACCTGCTCCAAGGTAATAAGACTATAAACCAACTCAATCACAATACCTACACCTAGAGACGAGCAAAAGAGCATAAATTCACAACAAAAATTGGTCAATTCTTTGAAAAGTTGAAAGTTCAATCAAGAACCTAGATTGACAACCAAAGATCAGCAAAAATCAAAATATTATTAGGCAAAAAGGTGTTGAAAATTATTCTCAAGAGTATTTATACCCCAAGCCAAAAACCCTAGTTTCCCTAATGGGTCATGTAATGACCTGACTTTTTCAAGACAAAAGTAGTGGAATTTTGTTTTTTGTTCTCGGTACTTTTCACAATGACATTTTATGAATTAGTAATTAAGTTCCCTTCCTTATCATGACATCATACATATATAGTTTTTTTTTTAAATCGACATTCCCATAAGACAAATACTCAATACACATGCCCATAATATTATATTTCCATGTCCATACATTTACATTACATCATATTGACATACTCATGAATTTACATTCCTATTCTAGTCTCGTTATCAACACGAGTTTATACACGAGTACCGAACGACAATCTTACACAAATAATACCTCCTTTCATACAATCCTCATGTGATTTCTCAACACAACATCCACATAAACGAGAATACCACATAAATATATTCATAACATCATATCTACATGTTTGCACATCTACATCCATGTTCCAATACAGTTTTCATTACAAGTCCTTACAAAAAGTGCTTAAAGGCAAATATTCAACATAACACTTAAGACAAACTATTACATAACACCTTTCAAAATATGAGAACTCGTAGAATGGTTTTCCTAATTACCTTGATTGTATGATGCCCCTGTTACAAAAACAACTTGGATGCAAGAATTGTAAATAATCTAAACATAATAATAATAACTAGAAGGATGTTATCGTTATTTTTCGTTATCAACTAAAGGTGAGTACATTCTTTCATTCACTTCTCAAATACACTTGCAATCCTCATTACTTTGCTAGATGTATTATCCTCATTCATATGCCTTAACCCCTCCATAAGAATGGTGGGACCAAATTTTAATCTTTGGTCAGGGTCAATCACTTTACCTTAACCCGGTCATTCATCTTGGATGCTTTTAACCATAACTAATCGCAATATCTAAACTCGGTCACCTGTCTCAGATGCCATTAACCAAAACTAACCACACAAGTCAACTCGTCATCTCTTACGGATAACATTAGTCGAAGTCAATCATCATAATCAACTCGACCATCCATCTAGGATGCCATTTACCGAAACTAATCATCAACCACAACCCGATCATCCATCTTGGATGCCATTAGCCAAAGCTAATCAACAATCACAACCTGGTCATCCTTCTTGCTAATCAACAATCACAACCCGATCATCCGTCTAGGATGCCATTAGCCGAAGCTAATCATCAACACAACCCGGTCATCCATCTTTGATGCCATTAGCCGGAGCTAATCATCAACACACCCTGGTCATCCTTCTCGCTAATCAACAATCATAACCCGGTCATCCTCGGATGCTATTAATCGAAGCTAATCATCAAAACAACTTGGTCATCCATCTCGGATGCCATTAGCCGAAGCTAATCATTTATTCATTCCGGTCATCCATTAGGATTTCATTAGCCAAAGCTACTCATTTATTCATCCCAGCCATCCATCTAGTTATCCATTAATCGAAGCTAATCAATTATTTATCTCGATCATCCATGCAAATGCCATTAGCCAAAGCTAATCAATCATTTATCCCGGTCATCCACTTAAGATGTCATTAGCCGAAGCTAAATCAGTCATTTGTCCAAGTCATCCATTCGGATGCCATTAGCCGAAGCTAATCAATCATTTGTTTCGATCATCCATTCGGATGCAATTAGTTGAAACTAAACAATCATTTATCCCGATCATCCACTTAGGATGCCATTAGCCGAAGCTAATCAGTCATTTGTCCCGGTCATCCATTTGAGCCGAAGTTAATAAATTATATATCCCAGTCATCCATTTTGGATGCCATTAGCAGTAGCTAATAATTTATTTATCAACATTTACTTATTTGATAGCTTGGTATTGGCACTAACACAATACAGTGACATTCATCATAGAGCCTTTCATAAATTAGCATTATGAAAGAGGAAGGTGAGAATCACCTACCTGTTCCATCCGCAGGGTGTCCTTGTCTTGTTAAAGGTCTGATCCCAGACGCACAATGTAAAACATCAATGACCACAAATCCATACAATTGTATTCAGTAATCACATGCAACTTGTCACTACGCGTGTCTCAAACATACACAAGTTCATGTTCCATTGTTCCATATATTACCATCACACAAAAAAAACCATCTTAATCACAACACCATTTTAAATACGTCAATCTGTTGCAGAATTTAGTCAGTGAAAACTGGTTTGTTAGTGACCAGAATCGTTAGTGAAAACTGATTTGCAACTAATAAAAGAAATTCGGCAACAAACACTGATTCGTTGCAGACAACTCATTTTTGGTAGCGAACGCTACTTCACTAGAGACAACACAATTTTAGTAACGAACTCTGATTTGCTACGGGCAACACGTTTTGGCAAAGAACACTAGTTCGCTGCATATAACACATTTCGGTAACAAATGCTGATTCATTGTAGACAATGCAAATTCAGCAACGAATGCTGATTCACTACCGACAACACAACTCGACAGTGAAAACTAATTCGCTGCTAACAACACAACTTGGCTCCAAGAATTTATTCGTTGTAGTCCACACCTTCGGCAGCGAAACTTGATTCGATGCAGACACCCCTATTCGGCGGCGAAAACTAATTTATAGCAGAAAACACAATTAGGCAGTGAAAACTGATTCGCTACAGGCAACACCATTCGATAGTGAAACCTCATTCACTGCAGACACCACTATTCGGCAATGAAAACTAATTCACAGCAGACATTAAAATTCAATAGCAAAAACCTGATTCGCTGCAGACACTATAATTCGCCAGCAACCACCTGATTCGCTGCAGAAAAAATAATTCGGTAGAGAACACCTGATTCGCTGTAGACTCTATAATTTGGCAAGAAACATCCACATGTGTTTCAGTTCCAGCACACAGTTTGTTATTAAAAATCCAACAAAATCTCATAATTTCAAGCATGAACAACCACATTCAATTCAGTTTTAGCATACAATATGTTCTTATCATCCAACAGAATCACATAATTTCAAGCATGAACTTTCAATTCCAGCATACAATTTGTTCTTAAAATCCAGTAGAATTACACACTTCATGCATTGCATCATTTCTTTACACCTTTCATGTAAGTTCTCCATCATGTGTGAAAAACCAAAGCATCAATCATCCCCATGCATTCTGTTTTAGTTTGAATATGATCTAGGAGTTCAACAACATCATTTTCATGCATTTCATCACACATTTACATGTTGTTCAACCCTCTTTATGGCCAGTCATCCCTCCAAGTTTATGCATTCAAAATTTGTTCATTTCTTTTGTTAAATGTTATGGGACTAGTGTTCCCCTAACCAGCCCCATTTTTGTCCCTCTTTCTAGACTAGATTTCCTTTACAACTGGTGTAAGGATCCTAGGCCATTTTCTTAGGGTTTTCTTCTTCCTTTTAAGTCCCAAAGTCACAAGAACAGTGGAGAAGGGTTCTGGTTCATAACTCACGGCTTTTTAACATATTCCAAGTGTAGTTTCAGAGGTGTCTCTTTCTTTTTTTGTCTGGTTTTCTCTTCTTCTTCTTTTTGCAGCTTGGTCGGCCTGCGACACCTTTTCTCCTTCCATGAATTCAGTCACTAACCTCACCCTCTAGGTTTCCTTTAGCTCACACATTTAATAGAGGGGCATGCAGTTAGATTAGGTCTGGTTGTCTGTGGAGAGGAGGCAGAGGGGCAAGAGCATGCAGTGCAGCTGCTGCAACTGGTCTTTGGGAAGAGAAAGGGTCACCCTTTCTCTCTCCTTGTATTTATAGCCCCTATAAGTGTGTTGGGGTGTTTGGGGGTTATTCTACCTTATCCTTGTCCCTCTTTGGGGTTATCTTGGGCTGGTTTCTATTCCAATTCTCCCCAAGGATAGGTTAATCCAACACTAATTTCTGTTAACTTTTCAATGTCACTGCCGATTCAGAAATTGACAGCAAAAAATGTGACTCTCCCAATTCAGAAATCAACAAAGAAGAATTATGTCACTGCCGATTCAAAAATCGACAAACGAAAACTATGACACTGTCAATTCACAAATCGACAGCCAAACCGTGTCGTTGCCAACTTAGAATCAGCATCAAAGAACTATGTCGCTGCTGATTTAGAAATCGGTGGCCGAAAACTGTGTTGCTATCGATTTTCGAAAACTGTGACCCTGTCGATTTAGAAATTGGCAGTGATGGTGAAGTCATTTCCAGCTTTAATTTACCCTTTTTTTCATTATTTTTTTTTTGGTTTTTACAAGTCACATATAAAGCCAATTTAAATAATAACCAACCCAAGCTAAAACTAGCCCAAACTAATTTAAATAAAATAAAATAAACAAGCCTAAAACCCAAACAAGTGTTTCCTCACAAGATAAAGTAAGTTTAACAGCCCAACTAATTTAATAAGACAAGTTCGGTTATTTTCTCATTCTGTCTAGCAGCAGCAAAGCCCAACTTTAAATGGATGGTTTTCTTTCATCTTAAAGAATTAGAAGCCATGAAATATACCGTTGGAAAGGTATGAAAGTCTAGTTTCTAGCACAACTAGAATCACCTCAAAAATGCGACCTGTATCTCCAGTTATGATAAAAAAAAGGTAGCGAAAGGTCAAACTTTCTGAATCTAGTCTTCTTCTTCCAATCTTTATGTAATGGTCTTGGTTCCACCAACAAGCCCCTCTTGAACATTGATGCGAACCTCGTGATCACGTGGTCACGCAACCCATAATCAAGATTGAGATCTGATCCCGGAAACCCGAAATAGGTCTGAAATGAGTGTGACACAATGGAAACCTGCCCCAAGGCACCAACACTATTGGAATGAGTAGAATGACACCACGAAGCCAATTAATCTTTGATAACTCAGATTCAGTTCGTTCAAGAACTGAAGAATGCAAGAATCACTCTCACACGTTAAAACTGAAAAATTCAGAATAATAATCATCAAAGCTGCCAAAATTTTGGCTTACATGAGTTTAAATAGTTCTTGAAAAATTAACCCTAATGGACCCCTTATGTGGACTTATATAAGGTTCACTCAAAACTGGCCCAAAACCCTAAATTGAAAAGCCCATAACTTAATTCAAACAAGCCTTGGATCCTAGCTGAAAACAAAGTATTAATTAAGCCCAAACAAGCCTTGGACTGTAGCTATCAAAATAAAAATAAAGCCCCTAATATTAAATCCTTATTCTGCCATGAGAAGAAGAGAATGAAGTAAAATATTACAAAACTGATTCAAGGCTTATTTATAGCCTTCCATGCAGCCCCTTAATCCTAGAAACAAAAGGAAAAGGTAGCCACCCATGTTGTTTCCAAGTTGTAGTAGGATTCTTTTGTTTCCTTTGCTGTCCTCACTTCATGGCCCAAATAAGGTTGTATTGGACCCCTCTTGCACATGGATAAGATGTACTAGGGTCTCCTCTTGATACTCCAATGGACCTTTCAATTCTGACTTGGTGGAAACCTTCAATAATAATGCATTCAATGCCTCTTTCAATGTTTTGTCTTGCACCAAGTTATTGGACCATTTGGAACAAGTAATGGGTCCTTGCTGGTGTTTCTGGGCTGGTCCACATCATCCCCTCTATCCTCGAAAGGATTCGACCTCGAATCAAAATCTGTGTCAAACAACGTAAAATCAATAACATTAAAAGTAGCACTAACACTATACTCATTTGGAAGGTCAATTTTATATGCGTTGTCATTGATTCTCTCTAAAACCTGAAATGGACCATCACCATGAGGCTGTAAATTTTAAAATTTTCTTGTATTTATTTATTATTATAAAAGTTGGTCAATAAAAATACTTTTTAATTAGAGAAATTTGATTTGATTTGCAGGAAAATGCTTTTTATTTTTTTAGTAGAAACATTTTCTAAAAGTTATAAAAAATTAAAAATATCTTATTATTTGTTGATTATATCAAATTTGATCCTTAAATTTTTTTATTGAAATATATTTAGTATTTTTTTTCTTCAATTTTATCCCATAAATTTTGATTTAATTTAATTTTTATATCAACTTTTATCTTTATTCTTTTGATTGTTATTTGTTTTTTTTTTCTTATTATTTTCTTAATTGAAATTTTTTATCTATTAGATTTGGTTATTATTCTTTTAATTGCTATTTATTTTATTTAATATAATTTATGAAATTAATTTTTTTTATTTTATTATCTTTTTATTTTTCTTACCTATAAAATTTGGTCATTTTCTTATTGTTATTTATTTTATTTTAAATATTTTATAAAATTAAAAAAAAATTAATTTCATCCACTTTCAATCAGATTTGATTTCTATTTTTTTTATTATTATTTGTTTTATATAAAATAATTTGTAAAATTAAATTATTATTTTTAATTTTATCCTTTAATTTTTTATTTGTCAAATTTGATCTTTATTATTTTAACAAACTTTGAAAAAAAATTAAATTTCAAGAAGTTATTTTTCTACTTATTTTTCTTAAACATTATAATATATTTACCAACTTATTTTTCGTTATCCTATCAAAAATTAAAAATAATTTACTTAATCAAATGGTACCTAAACATAAGTTCAAAACAAACTTCTATCTAACGGTAAAATTGTCACATAGTACAAGTGTTTCAACTAAGTTAATACATGTGTGCGTGTTAACTCCTTCAAGGACCTGATTACCTACAGCCAATTACTGCAAAATCCAACCTGGCCAATACCATAAATTAGAATTTGTATTTTCACAATTACAAGAAACATTCTATAACCATTTCAGCCTCCTTGTATAAATAGCAAAAAGGCGATTGCAACAACAGAATATCCATAAGTTTTCTGAGAACAGCCTCCTCTTACTAAGAATGTAGATGACATCTCTCATATCAAATTGCCATGAATCATACCATTGTCTTGTTGGAAAATCTTTCTATTTCCGGTAGGGATGAAACCTTCCAGTAACAGCAGCACCACCATTTGCACTGCCTCCATACCCCGTATTACTGCCATAGACACCACTAACAGCATCACCATTACCATATCTTTTACCACTGCCAAAACTTTCACCATCACCAGTTCTCCCATATCCTTTACCACCACCATACTCAGCAGCATTGTTGTAAGCACTTGGAGTACCATAACCACTTCCTCCATATACACCAGCTCCATACATCATAGGCCCACCAAATCCAAATCCATAACCATATGCTCCATAACCACCATAAAAACCAGCAGTGCTTCCAGGAGGATAGCTTCCCCCATAACTTCCATAACCACTATAACCATCATAGCCACTGTACCCACCATATTCTCTGCCCATTTTTCGACCATAACGACCAGCTGAACTATTGCCAGCTCCAAAACCACCAGCACCATTTCTGAATCCAGCATAAGACTTTGTTGCATTGCCATGATCACCACCAGTTCTCTTTGGTTCAGCCTTCTTTATTTCCACCTAAAATTTATATTCAAGGGCTCAAGTTATTAACATCTCACAATGCCATATCATAATCATCCAGTAGGATGACAGGGATGTCATTTTTTAGCAGAACTATAACCTACCTGTTTACCACCAAGCTCATGTGTTCTGCCCTCTGAAAAGATTCGTTCAACAGCATCTTCACTGTCAAATGTGACAAACCCAAATCCCCTAGACCTTCCAGTCTTATGATCTAGCATAATCTGGTGGTCAACAATGCTACCATAAACAGAGAAGTATTCCTTTAATTCATCTGTAATATGGCAATAGCGCCCAAAGAGCATACCAATTTAGCTCATTTAGAAAAAGAGAAATTCAACATGAAAATTGAGCTACATTACCTTCAGTCAAAGATGGTGGTATTCCACCAACAAAAATTTTTTTTGTTCTTGTTACTCTAACCTCCATATCTTCCCTTGGAACTGTCCTCTTCACCTCCACCTGGCATAAGAATGCAACAGAGTAAGCTCCCAAGTTACAAAAATTTCCTCTTTTATAAAGGAGCAATGGATAAAAATTATCAGAAACTTGGAAAACTTATGCTGTCAGGAAATGAGTGAGTGAATGTTACCGCTCTTCCATCTATAACATGGTCTTCCTCCAAAACCCTATCAGCAACTGCAGGGTCAGCAAATGTTACAAAGCCAAACCCTCGTGGCCTTCCAGAATGTCTGTCCATCATTATTACAGAGTCCATGACTTCTCCATACTTACTAAAGTAATTAGTGAATGTTTCTGAAACCAAAGGGATGTGATAGACATTAGCATGAAAGAGATCCAAAGCTACCTAAGGAGAATTTTATGACAACAGACAACAAATCAGGCTTAGCAGAACAATAAAATGGACTGGGAAAAAAAATTGGACAGTGCTGAAGGAGAATTTACTGGCCAAGGATAACAAATCAGAAAACTTGCAAACAACAAAATGGTGAAACAAAGAAGACAACATGGCTGGTTGATTTTAAGCTCATTGGTCTCAGTTTCGCACATGAAAATTCACAAAACCAGAAACTGGATCAGTTCTCATCTATCCTTGTCATCTATTAAATTTTACTTAAGTACTGATAAGTTTAGAAAAATGAGCAACACACTCCTTCGGTAGACAACTACCCTTGTAGCTTATCAGTACTTATGTCCCTGATGCTGTAGAACTAAGCAGCAATCCCTCACTAGGTTAATGGCACATATTCTTCAAATTTCTAGACCAAGTGTCAGAAAACTAGCTTGCAGCAATTAAGGAGGCAGGTAACCGATTTCCCTACATTGCATTCATGAGAGATCAGTAATACTAAGAGTAAGAAAGAGCTCAGCATGATCACAACTGCTAATGGATTTTGACCAAGGTATGACCTGCCAATACCTCAAATAACAGAACCCATTGCTGAAACCATTCCATAGACTTAAATATATTGCAACTACACAAGTAAATTAAAAAACTATAATGCAATCCACAAAGTTCTCTCATCATAAACAATCAAGAACAGTCACAAATTGAATATCTAGACTCTTCCCAGAGTGAAATATCGCAGTATGGATTGACAAGTCAGCACTATAAATCATGATTAAACCTCAATGTCGTCACAAATATCCCACTAAGAAACTATGAGAAATGCAACAAAATAACACAAATTAGCTATTCAAATTGCAATGGATTGTATGAATTCAACTACCCAATTCAATCCTACAAGACAAATAATTCTAATACAATAAATTATTAAGACAATAATAAAAAAGTATAAAAATTTGAAATGTTACCTTCAGTAGTTTCCCAGGAGACACCACCAACAAAGAGTTTTCTACCAACCAAAAAAGAAACCCACAAATTATTTCCCCAATCACAATTATTGCGGCGAAAAATGCTGCAATCGGCTTTTGATTTAAGTTAACCCTCTAAAACAAGAAGAAAAGCCAAAAATCCTCACAACATACACAGAAAGAGTACAAACTAACCCTGCAGATGAAGAGTCACGATTGTGGTGATGATAGTGATGATTCATTGACTGATTTCTCTCAATCCCTCCACTACCTATTTCTCTCTCCTGTTGTTGCTGTCCTTCTTCTTCTTCTTCTTCTTCATAATAACCTTCTTCTTGCCGCTGCTGTTGTCGATTGTCTTCGTTACGGCCATTAAAGGAAATTACGTTATCTCCATATTGCCTTTCTTGAAGTGGATAATCATAATCCATTGACATAGTTTTGACCTATCGAACAAAAACCTGCAAAAAAAACCGAACCTCGTTTTTTTAATTCTGCCTAACCCTAACTACAAATACCCTAAAATTATACTCTCCTAGATTGATTAATTGACTGAACAGCTCTACTAGATAGGTTTTGACGATGCAGGAATAGGATTCAGGATTCGATTTTGAAGTTGCAGAGAAACCCTAGTATTGCCAAGAAACGGTGCCGTGCGAGACACAGAGAGAGAGATTCAAATTGAAATATTCGACTTCTGGAGGTTAGATGTATGCATTTATTTATTTAATTGCTTTTGAGACAGAACGACGTCGATCTGGCTCCCGTCCGTTAAAAAGCACCTGCATGCCCACCGTGTCATGTTTGACGGTCAAAAAGATAGAGGAATCCAAATTTCATGTCCAGCCACAAAACGAAGCGTGAAATAGATGTCCTTTTATGGATTCATAAAATAATGTTTCACAATCCCATATTTGTGAAGAAAGTTGTTCATCATTTCTTATCAGGGGATCATAAGTTTATTTTTCACTACAACTTCTTCTGTTTTGAAAAAAAAATAATCTTATACTGTTATAATTCTTTATCATTTCAGGGTTATTAAATTATCATGAATGCGTTCATGTTAATTAATTAAATTTAATTTACATGTACACAAACTAATTTAATATTAAAACAAAAATAATTACCGTGAATCATAAGAAGAGTAAGAGATGAATAATCTTGAGGGGTGTACCTCAACTGGTCAGATTCTAGGTTTGCTTTCTAAAAGTTACCAATTCGAGTTCCACGAAGCTCAAGGCCATTGGAAGCTTACATAATCGATAACTTCAAGGCCTGTATAATTAGTCGAGGTGCGCGCAAGTTATGTATAGTTCACTTAACTTTTTTAATAATTTGGTTATTTCAAGATCATATCAAGAAGTAAGTCTTATTTTCTTTTCTTTTTCCTTTAGGTTATAGGTGTTTAACATATTTAGGATTTGTGTGGAGCATGAATTTTTAAGCTGCTTCACTTGGTTAAGAAAAAGCTTATTTCAACCAAAAAGAAAAAAAAATGTTGATCCCACAAACAATTAATTAACACATAATAATGTTGCATGAGTTTCACTGAAAAATTCTCTCTATAATTTATAACTTTTTAAAATATATTTTTTTAAACCATAACAACGGAAGACTACCATAATAACAAATACACACTTAATAAGCCAAAAGCTTTACATCACGATGTACCTCACAAACGCATTTTCAATTGCACATATCTTACATAATTTACTAAAAAGTTTGGACTTGCTAATTGTATTTCTCTAATCATAATTGGACTTCTGATGGTGCTTCTTTATGTATATGAATAGTGAAGCTTCACTATTTAAATGAGATGGGGGTGTTTGAGTGTTGGCCATGGTTGTTTTTGGTTACTTCCCCCACAATTCCCACCTAGGATAGGCTGGTTTCCCCCCCTCCAACGTCCACCTAGAGCAGGCCAATTGGTTTCCTTTAATTCTTTCCTAGCATAGGTTGTGTAAACCCCCGTAAATAAAAATAAATAACAACAACAATAATAATAAAAAGAAAGAATAAAAAAACAACAACACATAGGATCGAAGTAATGACGTTTCGATGAGTAATGGATATTCGGTATGAAAGAAATGAATAAATAGTAGGAATGACAATAAATGTGTCATGTGAGAGAGAGAATGATCTCCATAAACAAATTTAAAGATATTGTTGAAGTCGAAAAGAGAGTCATGATTTTTAGTTTAAAACTTGTAACGTTGGTGAAACCAGTGATGAGTTTCAATGGATAAAAGAATAAGAAAAAAAAAATAAAAGATATGTAAACCCCGGTCAAAACACGTATTCTGACAAATTAATGATAAATGTGATAATATTGAATTTATTGAGTATAAATTAAGGGGAAATGTCATGAGGATCTAAGTAAATAAATTAATGCATAAAATTCAGATTTGTGTGTAAAAGACACTAATTGTCTAGTTTTACGATATCGATGATATATCTCAATCCAACCGTTGGACCGGGTTGAAATTTTGTAAGGAATCTCCAGACATATTTTTTTATATTAGGTTCAAATTTCGTGTTAATCGGAGTTTGGAAAAGATTTACGAAGAGTACTGAAAATCGGGTAAATGAAAGAAGATGACACAAGGGGCATTTTTGTAATTTTATAAAAAAATACTCTCCTCTCCTCTCTTTAAAAACAGAGCACGTCCTCTGCAAATGAAAAAAAAAATAGGAGGGAGACCATTTGTTTTGTCCCATTTTCTTCATTTTCTCTTCATTTCCTCTTCATTTCTTCAAGCTAAATCAAAAGGGAGTGTTCTTAGGAGGATTCTATCCAAGAAAACAAATTAAATAACAACTTAGAGAGTTATAGAGATTGAGAGAAACAAAGAGAAGAAGCTGGAAATTGGAAGAGGAGGACATGATTTTTGTAAATTTTTGCAAGAATTCATTAAAATCAGTTAAAGTAGCAAAGGTAAGCAACATACCCTTTAGTAATTTCGTTTTTCTCTCTTGTTCTTGCATGAGGAGAAGAACCTCCAAGTTTAAAATTCTAGGGTTCATATAAATTTTTTGGGGGAGTAATTGTTCTTGTGAATTTCGAGATTAATTGCATGATAATAGCTTGATTTGCTGAAAAATAGAAAGAATAAATTGATTTGAAAATATGGGTTTTGGGATTGCAATAGGGCAGGCACTTCGGCAGCCATAGTTTGACTTTCCACCGTTGGATTAAATTGATGTTTGGATATGTTATTATTCTCAATGTCACCTACATTCTGACCGGAGGGATTGTAAATATCAGACTTCGTTTGAGGGATGTCACCGGAGGAACATTTCTGGAAAATCACCCTTCAAGACAGCCTTGTTCGTCAGCTGTTATATCATCATTTCACCGTTGGATTGGTCTGGATTTTAGATATGTTGTTCATCCAGATGTTATATAAATTCTGAACGGTTTAGATCCGAAAAGAACACTCCTACCAGAAATTGTACTTCCTAAACAACAGGTCTCTAAATTTCAAGTTAGTCCGGTATTGTTCTGATATCGCGAGTTTTAACCGTGGATTTATGTCAATTTTGGATATGTTATTATTCTCAATGTCACCTACATTATGACCGGAGGGATTGTAAATATCAGACTTCGTTTGAGGGCTGTCACCGGAGGAATATTTCTGGAAAATCACCCTTCAAGACAGCCTTGTTCGTCAGCCGTTATGTACTTCCTGAACAGCAGGTCTCCAAATTTCAGGTCAGTCCGGTATTGTTCTGATATCAGGAGTTTTAACCGTTGGATGTATGTTAATTTTGGATATGTTATTCTAATGACGATGATGTATAATTCCACCGTTTGGATGTATTGAATTCTAAATTTAAATAATGATGTTTTAAGTTTGGTTTGAGAAATATTGAATGAGAATACGAGGGTTAGCATAAAAAGTATGTTTTGGGACTAAGGATAATGGTAATGGGTTTAATGATGATGGTTGTGTTTGTGTTATGTTTGAGTCATGTTTGATGTGTTGATAAGTGATGGTATAGTTAAATTCTATAAAGAATAGTGATTGACTAATATTTTGGTTGTGTTAGAATGGGAAATCATGTTGTAAGTTGAATTATGATATAAGGAATCATTTTGAGTGTGCTTTTGGAAAAATTTGGCATGTGTAGTCATTGATGAAATTTAAGTTAAATTACATTGTTTGGTGATAGATTAAATGTCTTGGGACAAAAGAAAATCGGTAACGAAAAGTCATGCCCTTTGGACATTGAAGATCATTGATGAAGAATTGAATTAAATGGGCGTTTAATTTAAATGACAAGTACGAAAATAAAATACATTCATGGAAATTGTTTACGGAAGTATTTGATTTTGTGAATTTATGAATATTATGAATAAATCGGGAAGATTCAATAATGATTCAGGATGTTATATTAAAAATGTAGGAGAAGCATTCACTCGACTTCTCAGGAGCTCGTATAGTAGGAGCTTTGCAGGAGGGGCACGACAACATCAAGGAAGAGCGAGTTGAGCTTCTACAGCTGGTAGGTGTTCTATACCTACACTTTTTACGTAGCGTTAATTTACGAACTTATTAAATTCTTGGTCTTTGCGTCTATGGGTGAAACCACAAAGAGAGAGGATAAAGTGAAATAAATGAGAAATTCAAAATGAATTTGAGTACTTGACTGGGTTAAGAATATGAATTACATTAATAGACTTCGTTGATGACCATTCCTCAAACTTGATTAGCCGGTCCCGAATGCAGAGGCTAATGATGTTAGTAAGGTTTACTAACATCGGGCTTAAATGTTGACAAATGGTTGATTAGCTTCGGCTAATGGCATCCGAATGGATGGCCGGGACAAAGAATGATTAGCTTCGGCTAACGGCATCCGGATGGATGGCCAGGACAAATGAATGATTAGCTTCGGCTAATGGCATCCGAATGGATGGCCAGGACAAATGAATGATTAGCTTCGGCTAATGGCATCCGAATGGATGACCGGGACGAAGGACTGATTAGCTTCGGCTAATGGCATCCGAATGGATGGTCGGGAAAAAGAATGATTAGCTTAAACTAATGGCATCCGGATGGATGGTCGGGACAAATGAATGCTTAGCTTCGGCTAATGGCATCCGAATGGATGACCGGGACGAAGGACTGATTAGCTTTGGCTAATGGCATCTGAATGGATGGTCGGGACAGAGAATGATTAGCTTTGGCTAATGGCATCCGAAGTGGATGACCAGGGTGAGTGAATAGTTAATGATATTGACCGGTGCTGTCAATAACGGCAATCACACGAAACTTGATTAGCCGGTCCCAAATGCGAAGGCAAATGATGTTAGTAAGGTTTACTAACATCAACATAATCATCCCTGAAAACGAGGGATACTGAACTTGATTAACTATTTGGGTGAGAATAATTAATGATATTGACCGGTGTTGTCAATATCGGCAATCACATGAAACTTGACTAGTTATTCCTGAAGTGAAAGCTAATGATGTCAAGAATCTTGACATCAACATTTCCGGAAATATCCCAAGATATTATGGAAACAAAAATCTGATTGGCTATTTCATGTTAGAAATAGTCGATAACATCAATCAATGGTATTAATTTTGACGTTTATAATGAACTTGATTAGCTGATCCTGATATGAGAGACTAATAACATTAAGGAAAATTTATTAGTATCAGCATTCCCTTCCAAGTTTTAGGGGAGAGGTAATAATTAAAAATATTAATGAAATGGGGATTGACATCTTGATAGGATTATTCATTCGGACTTGAAGAGGCGGATATTGATTGGAAATTATGGAATAAGATGAGTGGAGGAACTAGTTACCCGGTGATGGGCTAGTGGCATTAGTTTTGTTTTCTAATGACCTGAATATACAACTTGAGTTAAACTTACTTGCGTGGTGTTAATATTGTCAGGATGACTAACTTGTCAGATTATAAATGGAATGTTGGATGATACCTAATTGTTAAACAAAAATGGTAATTTGTGTTTATGTTATAGATTATTGAAGAAAAAAAGAAGGAGAAACTGATGAAGATCTAATTCTTGTGAAGGATGGAGGCAAAGCAAATATCGTATCGCTTGGGACGTGAGAGTAGAAGTTCATTAACCATGGTAGGTGTTATACACTTAAGGAATGCAATGTTATATATATATATATGATGTATTTTGAATTAATTAAGGAATTGTAATTGATATAATTTGAGAATCATGTCCTGCGCACATGGAGGATGTTAAAGAAATTATGACCAATAATGTAAATATGTTGTATTAAGGTTTCGTGTTGTTGCTGGCTTGATAAGAATTTGGTGATAATTATAATAGTGTAATAAAATGCCAATAATAGTCATATTATTTGAAGATGGATCGGATATGAATATTGCGACAATGATGGCAGGTTCCATGATAATGAGAGATTTTACTGAAAATCTAAAGAAACATTAGAATGTGTTTAAATGGGCACAAGAAATATGTAAGTTGAATATATTTATAAACTAAAATTGGACCGCAATCATGATGAGTTTGACAATTTATATGGAAAAGCCATAATGGGTATAATAGATGTTGTGATTGAAATTGATATAAAGAGATAGAGTAAGAGGGAGAGAAATCACATGGTAGATATTATAATGAATTAAATGCGCTCATGAGGTGAAACAAGATACAAAATGAAAATGTTGAATGATTCTAGGAAGGATGGATAGAGATGTAATAATGGAAGGATAAATGAGAATTTCAAGGAACTATGATTGCATATCGTTGAATATATGTTTAATTTCGTGCATGTATTGTGTGATTTTCCTTTTATGCTATATTTATTATATACATTATGAAATTGCAGGTCCTTCAGATTCACGCCAGGAGTAGCGTTTTAGGTCGTCTAGTTTCCTTTTGCATGATTGAATCAGAAGATGAACATTAATGTATTTTTTTCTTTAAGGAACTAAATGACTTAATATGTAATAGTACTCTTTTTACATTAAGTGTCGAGACATAAAAATGTATTATTCTGTATTTGTAATCTTAGTTTGTTTACTTGCAATTATTATGAATTATATATGTTAATGGGAAAGAAATGAGCATGCGAAATGTGAGGCATGTACCGTGAGTGATGTGTTGTTGAGGTTCTACATGATTATGATGTGATTGAGAAATAAGTATAAATATACAGGATGATTGTCGATAACTTGGGACCTCCAGGTATAAAGAAAACTCTGCCAAATTTTCAGTGAAAATTTCGGCAAGTCTCAGATAAGTTCGGTGGATAAAAAAAAAACCCATTTTTTAAAAAAGTTAATGCTCAAAGTTCTTTTATGAATGTACTAAATTACAGGGCGTTATAGGTTGGCATAATACTATCTTTTTGTTAGTTTTTACAACACCTCTCAGATAGAATATAGATATTGACAACATATATAAAGTGGTGACGCTATACATTAGGGGGGTGGAATTAAGGGTAGACCTTCTGCCTCTAGAATTGGATAATTTTGATTTGATTTTGGACATATATTGGTTGAGTAGGCACACAGTATAGGTGCATTGTTTCACTAAAACGGTGATTATCCAGGGAATGAGTAATATTCAAGGGGAAGAAAAGAGTAGTGCTGAACTCTATAATCTCGGTCATGACGACTGTGAAGTTTATTAGGAAGGGGTGTCCTGCTTGGTTATCTTATGTGAGGGAACTTAAGAGAAAGCATAGAATTGACAAATATTTCTATTGTGAGGGAATTTCTGGATGTATTCCTGGAGGAATTACCTGGGTTTCCCCTAGTCCGGGAGGTTGAAGTTTCCATCAAAACCCTTTCAGGAGTAAATCCTATAACATAGTCCCTTTATAGGATGAGGCTGAATTGAATATCCAACTTCACGAATTATTGGACAAAGGGTTCATACAACCAAACAACTCGTCTTGGGGAGCCTTAGTACTATTCGTAAAGAAAAAGGATGGTACATTTCAGTTGTGTATCAACTATCATTAGTTAAATAGAGTGACGGTGAAGAACAAGTACTCGCTTGCATGAATAAATGACCTATTTGACTAATTGAAAGGTGTGAGGGTGTTTTCTAAGATAGATATGAGATCGGGGTACCATAAGTTAAAATCAAAGAACAGGACATACTAAAATTACCTTTAGGACCTACTACAGGCATTATGAATTGTTAATGATGCCTTTCGGGTTGACAAATGTCTTGGCAGTATTTGTAGACCTGATGAATCAAGTGTTTCAGCTCTATCTAGATAAATATGTGGTGGTATTTATTGATGATATGTTGGTGTATTCCAGCTCCTATATGGAACACGAGCAACACCTAAGGAAAGTGTTGGAAATATTAAGGGAGAATAGACCATATACAAAGTGCGATAAATGTGAGTTTTGGCTCAATGAGGTAGTATTTTTGGGGCACATTATCTCAGCGAGAGGAATATTTATGGATCCAGGAAAAGTGGAGGCTATTTTAAAATGGGAGAGACCTACAAATGTAATGGAAATTTGGAGTTTTCTAAGTCTCGTAGTGAATAGGAGATTTATTGAAGGTTTTTCCATAATAGCATCATCCTTGACCAAGTTAACTAGTAAGGAAGTAAGGTTTATTTGGTCAAGGGAATGTAAGGAGAGTTTCCAGGAATTGAAGAAAAGACTCCCTTCTACCCTGGTCTTGGCCCTCCCTTCGGGAATAGAAGGATTCATGGTATATAGTGATGCTTTGAAAAGGGGTATGAGATGTGTGTTAATGCAGTATGAGAAGGTGATCCTATACCTCAAGACAACTAAAGTCATATAAAGTGAATGACATGACCAAGTTATTGATGTCTTCTCCCAAGTGTAAGAGTGTCGAAGTAATAAATAACTCGACAAGACCGGGGTTGAACCACGGGGAGGTTAATTGTATAAATTATAGATAACAACAACAACAACAACAATAATAATACTAATAATAATAATAATAATAATAATAATAAAGAAGAAGAAGTTGATGAGAACTTTGAGATGGAAGATTAATGTAAGGATTAAACAATGATAAAAACAAATGTCAAGGTTAGAGGATCCACTAATGGTATTTCAAACAAGTATAGTATAAACTATTATCATTCAACTGGAAACCACACACAAAGGAAGTTATAATCAGATGATTTGTCATTAATAGCTCATTATAAATTATTAACATGATCATATTAATTATCTTATTTAAGTAACACCAAACTTTTAAATATTATCAGGAATTCATAATGCTAACTTATGTTAACAACAAATCAAGTTCCTTTCATAGCACAGGTGTAGGTTATACCATACGGTTGGGCTATAAGAGTGCCAAGCATTTGTTGTACCAAGTGTTATACAACACAAATCTAGATTAACCATTTAACAAGCAAGTGACACGACCAAAAGATTGATGTCTTCTCCCAAGTGTAGGAGTGTCGAAGTAATAAATAACCCGACAAGATCGGGGTCGAACCACAAGGAGGTTAATTGTATATTTCTTTCGACTTGGAATTGCCTTTATCCATTTTGAAACATAATCTACTGCGACTAATATGTATAAGAAACCAAATGATGGAGGAAATGGACCCATGAAATCTATACCCCAACAGTCAAAGATCTCAATGACAAGAATATGATTTAAAGGCATCATATGATGTTTTGAAATGGATCCCAACTTTTGACAAATTTCATAAGTCTTGTAGAATGCATATGATTCCTTGAACATGGTGGGCCGGTAAAATCCACTTTGTAAGATTTTTACAATTGTCTTTCTTGATGAAAAATGACCCCCACATGCCTTAGAATGAAAAAATTTAATGACACTACTTACCTCATTGTCACGAATGCATCTTTGAAATATTTGATCAGGACAATATTTGAATAAATAAAGGTCATCCTAATAAAAGTTCTTCACTTCGTTCAAGAACTTTCTTTTGTCTTGGGTACTCCAATAAGCTGGCAATTGTCTTGAAATAAGAAAATTAACAATATTAGCAAACCTGTAGAGACAAAAATAAAGATTCATCAGGAAAGTAGTCATTGATTGGTGTGATTTCAGATCTTGAATCGGTTGTCAATCTTGACAAATGATCTGCGACAACATTTTCGGTCCCTTTCTTGTCTTTGATTGTGATATCAAATTCTTGAAGTAACAAAATCCACCGCATCAATCTAGCCTTAGAATCTTTCTTAGAGAGAAGATATTTCAATGCTACATGATCACTAAAAACGACAACAAGTGAGCCAATAAGATAAGATCTGAACTTGTCACATGCAAATACTATTGCAAGTAATTTGTTTTCAGTGGTAGTGTAATTCATTTGAGCATTATTTAAAGTTTTACTTGCATAGTAAATCACATAAAGTTTCTTATCTTTTGTTTGTCCCAAGACAACACCCACAACATAATCACTAGCGTCACATATTATTTTAAAAAGTAGTGACCAATCAGGAGGTTGAATGATAGAAGCAGAAGTAAGCAAGCTTTTAAGTTTAACAAAAGCTTTTTCACATTGTTCAGTCCATTCAAACACATTTTTCTTTGTTAGAAGGTTACATAATGGTTTAGATATTACACTAAAATCTTTGATGAACCTTCTGTAAAAACCAACATGTCTTAAGAATGATCTAACATCTTTAATAGATTTTGGTGTTGGCAGGTTAACAATTAACTCGATTTTAGATTTGTCAACCTCAATTCCTTTCAATGAAATAATGTGACCAAGTACAATGTCGTTTGTTACCATAAAGTGACATTTCTCTTCACACCTGTTCAAAACCTTTTCCAAGTTAGTTAAACAATCATCAAATGAATCACCAAAAACAGAAAAATCATCCACAAAAATCTCAAGAAAACGTTCAACCATAGCACTGAATATGATAAGCATGCATTTTTGAAATGTGGTTTGTGCATTACATAATCCATAAGGCATTCTTCGATATGCAAAAGTACCAAATGGACATGTGAAAGTAGTCTTCTCTTGATCTTCCAATGCAATTTCAATTTGGTTATAACCTGAATAGCCATCTAGGAAACAATAAAATTTATGACCTGCAACTCTTTCTAGGATTTGATCCATGAAAGGTAAAGGGAAATGATCTTTTCTAGTCATTGAATTAAGTTTCCTATAGTCAATGCACATGTGCCAACCAGTAATAGTCCTAGTTAGAATTAACTCATTTTTCTCATTTGTTATCACAGTGACTCTAGACTTTTTGGGTACAACTTGGGTAGGACTTACCCATTTGCTTTCAGAAATAGGATGAATGATTCCATTATCTAGAAGCTTAATGACTTCATTTTTCACTACTTCTTTCATATTAGGATTAAGTCTTCATTGCATTTCTCTAGAGGGTTTAACATTTTCCTCCAAATAAATCCTGTGTGTGCAAATCAAAGGATTAATTCCTTTTATGTCAGCTATGGTCCATCCTAATGCATTTTTGTGCAGTTTCAGAGTCTGTAATAACTTACCTTCTTGATGTGCTTTAGGTTTGGAAGAGATTATTACCGGAAAAGTTTCATTTTCTCTCAAAAATAAGTATTTAAGATTGAATGGTAACGACTTCAAATCAGGTTTTGGTGGTCGAACACTTGAAGGTATAGACTCAATTGATCATGGTGACAATTCTTCAATTTATGGTCTCTAATTCTTTGACTTTGATTCTTCCTGAAAATAGACCATTTGCAAATCATCAGATTCATCAATCTCAGTTTCACTGGAAGTGGTGTGAAATTGATCATGAACTAATTTTTCAATAAAGTTCACTTCCTATAAATCATTATCATCTCCAGGTTGCTTGCAAATGTTAAAAATATTCATCTCCAATGTCATGTTTCCAAATGATAATTTCATCAGCCTATTCCTATAATTAATCAATGCATTAGAAGTTGCAAGAAATGGGCGTCCTAAAATAACAGGAATTAAATTACATGCTTCAACAGGTTGTATATCCAAAACAATAAAATCCACAGGATAAAGGAATTTATCAACTTGTACTAACACATCTTCAACTATTCCTCTAGGCACTTTAACAGATCTATTAGCAAGTAAAAGAGTTACAGAAGTTGGTTTTAACTCACCTAGATTGAGACTCTAAAAGACTGAATAAGGAAGTAAATTCACACTAGCTCCAAGATCAAGTAAAGCTATTTCAATTTTATGTTCTCCAATAAAGCAAGAAATTGTAGGACAACCATGGTCTTTATATTTCAAAGCATTATTGTTCTGAAGAATGACACTTACTTGTTCAGCTAAAAAGGCTTTCTTTTTCACATTCCGTTTTCTATTCACAGTGCACAAATCTTTTAAAAAATTAGCATAAGAAGGTACCTATTTAATAACATCCAACAAATGTATATTGATCCTTACTTGTTTGAAAGTTTCAAGGATTTCAGAATTGTGATTGACTTTCCTTTGTTTGGTCATGGCATGAGGAAATGGAAGTGCTGGCGAAGAATCAATCTTTTCTTGACAATGTTCAGATTCAACCCCTTCCTTACCCTCAGAGATTAACTTATCATCTTTCTCACAAGGTTCAAGAGTGGGTTTTTCAATAACCTTACCACTACGAAGAGTGATGACTGATTTGACTTGATCTATGTGTTGGCTTCTGGAACTACTTGCATTTGCATTGTATTGCCTTTTTGGATTTTGCTATGGTTGAGATGGAAACTTACCTTTCTCTTGGCAACTGAGATCAGATGTTAACTTTGCAAAAGTAGCTTTAAAATCTATCATGCCTTGAGCAAGTTGAGTGTTGATTACCTCTTGCTTTTAAATGAATGCATGCAATGTTTCCTCAAAATTTCTTCTAGGAGGTGGAGCATAAGAAGGTGCATATCCATGAGAATTTTGAAAATTATAGTGTGCTTCAAATGGTGAATGTGAAGTTTGTGCATTATTATTATCACTCTTCCAACTTAAATTTGGGTGGTTTCTCGAACTAGGATTGTATGTTTGCGAGTATGGGTTATGATTGGGTCTTTGGAAACTATTTAAAGCATGAGCTTGTTCATGGAGGCATTCCTTGAAATAAGGCAAAGTTGGACAGTCATTGGTTGCATGTTCATTTGTTTCACAGATTTGACACATAATGTCTTGAACATATTTTAATTGACCACTCCTTTTCAATTCTAGTGCCTCGACTTTTCTTGCTAAAGATGCAAATTTGGCTTGGAGGTCATGATCTTCCCTAAGGTTATACATACCTCCACTAGATGCATGAGGTTGGGTTTTACTTGGTGCCTTATAAGTGCCTGTAGTGTCCCAATTTTGCGCATTTTTAGCGAGCAAGTCTAGGTACTCCATTGCTTCATTAGGGTCTTTATCTTCAAAAGTTCCATTGCACATGAATTCAACTATTTGCCTATCTTTAAGTGTTAACCCTTTATAAAATTGTGAAACCAATCTCTATATTTCAAAACCATGACAAGGGAAAGTATGAAGCAAGTCTCGACACCGATCCCAACATTGGTAAAATGTTTCACCTGGTGTTTGAGTGAAAGTGGTGATTTGTTTTTTTGAAAGAGTTGGTTATGTGAGATGGAAAAAACTTCTTTAAAAATTATTTTAGCATTTCATCCCAAGCACGAATGGATCCTGACCTAAGATTTTGTAACCATGTTTTAGCTTTAGCTTTTAATGAAAAAGGAAAAAGCTTTAATCTATTGGTATTCATGCTACAATTTAAGTCATTATAGGTGTTACAAACTTTTTCAAATTCTTTCAAATGCAAGTATGGATTTTCTAGATCTAAGCCATGAAAAGAAGGTAAAAGTTAAATATTGCCTGGCTTAAAATTAAAATGAGATGCATCAGGAGGAAAAACTATGCATGAGGGTGCACTAGTTCTTGTGGGATTCATGTGGTCTCTAAGTGTTCTAACACAGTTATTCTCATTATTCTTATTATGAAGTGACTAGTTATCTTCTTTGGTCATATTTTTTGAAAATGATGAGGATACCCTACAAAGTCTACCACTTAATATACATGACCAAACACTGATGCACGTGTAGAAAAAGAATAAAAGGAAGAAGAAAACAAAGGAAACAAAGTTAGACACAAGAAAAGTGAAAAGCGAAAATAAAATAAATACTATAATTTGTACAAGAATTTACTTCCCTGGCAGCGGCGCCAAAAACTTGACACGACCAAAAGATTGATATCTTCTCCCAAGTGTAAAAGTGTCGAAGTAATAAATAACCCGGTAAGACCGAAGTCGAACCACATGGAGGTTAATTGTATAAATTATAGACAACAATAATACAACAACAAAAATAACAATAATAATAAAGAAGAAGAAGAAGAAGAACTTAATGAGAACTTTGAGATGGAAGATTAATGTAAGGATTAAACAATGATAAAAACAAATGTCAAGGTTAAAGGATCCACTAATGGTATTTCAAACAAGTATAGTATAAACTCTTATTATTCAACTAGAAACCACACACAAAGGAGGTTCCAATCGGATGATTTGTCATCAATAGCTCATTATAAATTATTAACATGATCATATTAATTATCTTATTTAAGTAACACCAAACTTTTAAATATTGTCAGGAATTCATGATGCTAACTTATGTTAACAACAAATGAAGTTCCTTTCATAGCACAGGTGTTGGTTACCATACGGTTGAGCTATGAGAGTGTCAAGCATTTGTTGTACCAAGTGTTATACAACACAAATCTAGATTAACCATTTAACAAGCAAGGTGACACGACCAAAAGATTG
Organism: Populus davidiana x Populus alba var. pyramidalis; assembly: GCA_027475595.1. Lineage (NCBI taxonomy): Eukaryota > Viridiplantae > Streptophyta > Magnoliopsida > Malpighiales > Salicaceae > Populus > Populus davidiana x Populus alba var. pyramidalis. The sequence continues at coordinate 23,304 of JANKYH010001488.1, read as the reverse complement.
ATGTCTTCTCTCAAGTGTAGGAGTGTCGAAGTGATAAATAACCCGGCAAGATCGGGGTCGAACCACATGGAGGTTAATTGTATAAATTATAGACAACAATAATACAACAACAATAGTAATAATAATAATAATAATAAAGAAGAAGAAGTTGATGAGAACTTTGAGATGGAGGATTAATGTAAGGATTAAACAATGATAAAAACAAATGTCAAGGTTAAAGGATCCATTAATGGTATTTCAAACAAGTATAGTATAAACTCTTATTACTTAATTGGAAACCACACACGAAGGAGGTTCCAATCGAATGATTTGTCATTAATAGCTCATTATAAATTGTTAACATGATCATATTGATTATCTTATTTACGTAACACCAAACTTTTAAATATTGTCAAGAATTCATGATGCTAACTTATGTTAACAACAAATCAAGTTCCTTTCATAGCACAGGTGTAGGTAATACCATATGGTTGGGCTATGAGAGTGCCAAACATTTGTTGTACCAAGTGTTATACAACACAAATCTTGATTAACCATTTAACAAGCAAGGTATTAAGAATTAGTAAGATAAAAAAATAAGACATGTTAATATTAAACATTAAGGTCCATATTGAGTTTACACCATACTTATTCTTACAACATTAGTGTAACCTTTTCATCTTGACATAATAAACTTAGCTAAACATATGAAGAAGAGAAACATAAATAAACAAAATAAGAACATAAACAAGATACAAGTTAACTAAGTAAAGGAAAGGAAATGAAAAGCATAAACAAGATATTAATGAAAGCAAAACTTAAGAATTATAAAAAAAATATAAAGAGAGAGAAAGCAAGAGAAAGTTCTTGATCTAAACAACCAATCCCTTAAATGCATGGCAAATGCCTCCTTTTATATGCTCAAATTTGGAACTATTGATTTGATGACTAATTGTTGAGTGGGTGGCCAACTCTTGACTTGGTGAAAATCCTTATCTTCTTGTCTGAACAAAACGTCATTGCTAGCATCAGAACTGGATCGACCTATACATATGAAAGTTATAGGAAATTGTCCTAGCTTTCCAGGAAAAAAAATTAAGGTCATTTGGACTTCTAGAACTCGAGATATGGGCTAAACAATGAATATTGTCTGGATTGTAGGACAGATTCAGACTTCTCCGTTGTTGCTATAATTTGGAGTTGAAAATAGCCTTTTTAGATCTGGACTCCACATGAAAGTTATAGGCCTATCTCTGACCAAATGTTTCCTAAAATTTGAGGTCATTTGGACATCTAGAACTCGAGATATGACCCAATTACCGAACAATGTTCCAGTTTGGAGTGCACCAACATCTCTTTTCTAAGTTTTGCCCTCTCTTTGTCCTTTCAATTTGAATACTTAAACTTATCAATCAATCCTTTCATTTATGTGATAGGCCTACATTTAAGATGAACATTTACCACAAATTAAAGGTATCTTATATTATTAGGTATGTTATTATAAAACATGCTTTAGTTGAAGAGTTATTGATACTTCAAGTGCAAAATGATGATATAAACCTTGATAAAAATGCACTTTTAAGTAATAATCACATCCCCCAACCAGCTTATTACTAGTCCCTAGTAATCAAAGCGTTAAAATAGAAAAACAATTTGCAAATTCCACAAAGCAAGGCATTCATCATTCAACTTCCATTAATCTATCCAGATAAACAAACTCTCATTAAATTTATATATCTGCTCAATACCTCTTAAACAAGATATTAATAAACCTTTCTTTTGTGCTCAAAATATCAACATATAGTTATGGGGATTTACTTGGAAGAAAACAAAACAAACAAAATTGTTGTTCTAATGTTTAAGGTTAACTTCCTTGGGTTAGGATTATTATCTTTTTCTTCTTTTTTTTTTTTTTTAAAAAAAAATATATATACATATAACTTAAAACACAATGCATCTTTAACCCATGTAACGAGCTTTCGGCTAATGACTCCCAGACCAGTTGGTCTTAGGGAATTAGGTGTTGAGACACCCCTACGAGCTTAGTAACTCGGGTTGCAGATACTGATATGTAGATAGTGCAATGTTTGATTCCCTTAAGCTTTTCTCTTCAACCCATGTAACAAGCGTTGGGCCAATAACTCCCAAGTTAGTTGACTTTAGATCATTAAGTGTTGAAACACCCCTTCAGGTTTAATTGCTTAGGTTAGGGAGGCTACGAAACCAAACTTATCTAGTTTTTATTATTATTTTTGTTTTGTTTTTTTTTAAAAAAATTTTACAAATTATATACTATCCCTTTCCCTTAGTTGTTACCTTTAACAAAAAAACATAAATAATGTAATAATCCAATGTGCAACCCATAATCATATGTTAAAGTGTGTGTGTGAAAATGAAGATTTAAGAATACTTGTTAAATGAGCATATGAGCAGAATCTAGTGATAACAATACGAGAGTTTGTAAACCTGAATATTTCAAGAAGTATTCTGATAGACATTGACTAGAATGTTTACTAAGATGCGTCTCAAGAGTCACTTTAACAAAAGAACTCATTTTACTCTGCCATCCTAGTAACAATAGTTTTGCAAATAGTTTATGAAATAAAAAACACAGTTAGTTTTTTTTTAAAAAAAATATATCAACTACTACCCTTTCCCCTCAACCAAAATGAAACATTGTCCTCAATGTCCTAAGGTAGAAAGATAGAGTATATAAGACATCATCTGAAATAATGAATATTGACAAACCTGAAACACACTTAAAATAATATAAGAAACAACAAAACATAATAATAAAACCAAAAGACATAATCTTTTTACAAACGAAGGCTCAAATCCAATCTAAGCTTTTTATGGCTTTCCTTAGTTGACCAATTTATGCGACTCATGGAGGGATCGATTACAAGGATGAAAGATTGTAGTTGGTCAATTAATTGTTCAGCAGTAGTAGTAGAGATTATGATTTGTCGTGCTGAAGATGTTAAAAATTCCTGTTCCACAGTATAATCAAGAAAAGACAACAACTTATCATAAAAACCATTAACATTTAACAGACCTATGGATTTATGGTGAATCTACAGTTGGGCCCAAGATGAAATATGAAAGATCTCTTCCAATGTGCTCAGACCACCTAGTAAGGCAATGAAGGCATCAACATGGTTAAACATTATATTCATTCGATCAGACATTGTAGGGACCTGTAATTCCTCTCCAATTGTTTTTCCAATGATGTCCTCTTGTGCTAAAGCTTTGGGGGCAACCCCCAAAACTTGACTACCTTCTAAAAATGCAGCTATTGACACTCCCCCCATTAACCCAAGGCTGCCTCCTCCATACACTAAATGAATCTTTCACTCAGCTAGTATCTGACCAAGATGATTTGCTGATTCTAAAAACTCCTTTTCTTTCCCAGGACTGGATCCACCGAAAACACAAATATTTTTTATGTGATGACTTGAGGAACTTGCCATTCATACACACTTCTATATTTGATGAATGTATGGGTTGAGTATAAATAAAGGGAAGGAAGAGAAGAATTTATAGATGAGAAATTGAAAATGCAATCATACCACCTATATGTAGGCCAACTGTAGTCTCATTCACACACTCTCTCTCTCTTTATTTATTTATTTATTTATTTTGAAAAAGCATGTGTAAGTACAGGTAGTTGTGATTGAGACTCACATCTTTCCTTGGTTTTATGTCCAAGAACGGCTTAAACGCCATCTAGGGTCGAGGATAGGCTTCCCATCCAGTTTTCATAAAAACTGGCAAACATGGTCTTTTTTAGTCAGATTCCCAAGACTAAGTCAAGCATGTTCTTTATGGAACTGTGGCCATAAATCATGAATTTCACGATGCACATCTCCACTAGGATGCGTTTCAAGAGTCAATAGAAGATTATTTAAAGACCCCTTACTCAGGCCATCCTTAATGAATTGTATTTTATCTTCACGGTTTACAGATACCATTCCTAAAGAACGACATGTCGTATTACAAGTCCATCTAGCACATTCGTGACAGACTTTCAGTCGTTTTGCATTACGTTTCTTTGTAAAAGTGCTTTTACCTATTCCAAGCATGTATGAAATGAAAGAATTGGAGGACTCACTTGATAATTGGACCTTTGCTTCAATTAGCCAGCGAATATCTTCAGGAATTCCATGATTCATTAACAACCTCAATCTTGCACATCTAGCATGGTAAATTTTTGTAATCGCATTCTGAGGCAGAGCGGGAAAATACTTTTTCAATTTTTCAAGAGTGGAGTCCATTTTCAAATGAGAATTGGAGGAGAGATTCAAATAAAGGAGAAAGAGCAAAGAATTGCACAAATATATACACAGTTATTAGTTATGATGGAAAACTAAAAGAACCGACTTAAGAGTCACAGAGTACCGTTATCCGCCATTTGACCGAGGTGAGAGAAACTAGCAAAACAAAAATCACACACAAAAAAAGAAACACAAAAACAATGTGAGGAAAAAAATCAATCTTTATATACAGGATCACCCAATAAAATAGTGTCATTTTCAACTGAAAAATTATCAAAGTAAACTTTCAAACGATGTCCATTTACCTTGAAAACATTGTCATTATTTGGATTCTCGATATCATAGGCTCCATATGGATACACATGTTTCACAATAAAAGGACTGTTCCATCTTCATCTTAGTTTCCCAGGAAATAAATGGAGTCGAGAATTATAAAGCAAGACTTTTTGACCAACATTGAATGTTTTTCTCAGTATTTTCTTGTCATGAAACTCTTTGATTCTTGCTTTATGAATTCTTGAATTGTCATATGCATAATTTCTTATTTCCTCAAGCTTATTTATTTGCAATTTTCGCAGCTGACTAGCATCATCAATGTTTGAATTGAAAGCTTTAATAGCCCAATAAGCTTTATGTTCAATTTCCACAGGTAAGTGACAAGGTTTTCCATAGACTAGTCTATAAGGTGACATACCTAATGATGTTTTATAAGTAGTTCGATAAGCCCAAAGTGCATCATTAAGTCTTAAAGACCAGTCTTTCCGATTGGGGTTCACTATTTTCTCCAAGATCTGTTTGATCTCCCTATTAGCAAGTTCTACCTGTCCACTCGTTTAAGGGTGATAAGAGGTGGCAACTTTGTGTGTGATTCCATATTTCTTCATTAAAGACTCAAATGGCTTGTTGCAGAAATGTGTTCAACCATCACTTATCATGGCTGGAGGGATTCCAAATCGACTTAAAATGTTTTCTTTCAAAAACTTTATCATTGTTTTATGATCATTGTTTCAACTTGGAATTGCCGCTATCCATTTTGAAACATAATCTACTGCGACTAATATGTACAAGAAACCAAATGATGGAGGAAATGGACCCATGAAATCTATACCCCAACAATCAATGATCTCAATGACAAGAATATGATTTATAGGCATCATGTGACGTTTTGAATGTGAGTCTTTGAACATGGTGGACCAGTAAAATCTACTTTGCAAGATTTTTGCAGTTGTCTTTCTTGATGAGAAATGACGCCCACATGCCTCAAAATGACAAAATTTAATGACACTACTTACCCCATTGTCAGGAATGCATCTTCAAAATATTTGATCAGGACAATATTTGAATAAATAAGGGTCATCCCAATAAAAGCTCTTCACTTTGTTTAAGAACTTTCTTTTGTCTTGGGTACTCCAATGAGCTGTCAATTGTCCTGAAACAAGAAAATTAATAATATTAGCAACCAAGGCATTGTAAAGATAGAAAATAAAATTCGTTAGGAAAGTAGTTATCGATTGGTGTGATGTCAGATTTCGAATCTGTGGTTAATCTTGACAAATGATCTGCAACAACATTTTCGGTGCCTTTCTTCTCTTTGATTGTGATATCAAATTCTTGAAGTAACAAAATCCATCGCACTAGTCTAGCCTTTGAATTTTTCTAAGAGAGAAGATATTTCAATGCTGCATGATCACTAAAAATGACAACAGGTGAGCCAACAAGATAAGATCTGAACTTGTCATGTGCAAATACTACTGCAAGTAATTCTTTTTCAGTGGTAGTGTAATTCATTTGAGCACTATTTAAAGTTTTACTTGCATAGTAAATCATATAGGGTTTCTTATCTTTTCTTTGTCCCATGACAGCACCCACAACATAATCACTAGCATCACACATTATTTCAAAAGGTAGTGACCAAGTAGGAGGTTAAATGACAGGAGCAAAAGTAAGCAAGCTTTTAAGTTTAACAAAAGCTTTTTCACATTGTTCAGTCCATTCAAAAACATTTTCCTTTGTTAGAAGGTTACATAATGGTTTAAATATTATACTAAAATCTTTGATGAACCTTCTGTATAAACCAACATGTCCTAAGAATGATCTAACATCTTTAACAGATTTTGGTGTTGGTAAATTGGCAATTAACTCAATTTTGGATTTGTCAACTTCAATTCCTTTCGATGAAACAATGTGACCAAGTACAATGCCGTTTGTTACCATAAAGTGATATTTTTCCCAATGCAGTACAAGATTCTTCTCTCCATACCTGTTCAAAACCTTTTCCATGTTGGTTAAACAATCATCAAATGAATCACCAAAAACAGAAAAATCATCCATAAAAATCTCAAGGAAACGTTCAACCATAGCACTGAATATGCTAAGCATGCATCTTTGAAATGTGGCTGGTGCATTACATAATCCGAAAGACATTCTTTGATATGCAAAAGTACCAAATGGACATGTGAAAGTAGTCTTCTCTTGATCTACCAATGCAATTTCAATTTAGTTATAACCTGAATAGCCATCTAGGAAACAATAAAATTTATGACTTGCAAATCTTTCTAGGATTTGATCCATGAAAGGTAAAGGGAAATGATCTTTTCTAGTCATTGAATTAAGTTTCCTATAGTCAATGCACATGCGCCAACCAGTAATAGCCCTAGTTGGAATTAACTCATTTTTCTCATTTGTTATCACAGTGACTCTAGACTTTTTGGGTACAACTTGGGTAGGACTTACCCATTTGCTGTCAGAAATAGGATAAATAATTCCATTATCTAGAAGCTTAATGACTTCATTTTTCACTACTTCTTTCATATTAGGATTAAGTCTTCGTTGCTTTTCTCTAGAGGGTTTAGAATTTTTCTCCAAATAAATCCTGTGTGTGCAAATCAAAGGACTAATTCCGTTTATGTCAGCTATGGTCCATCCTAATGCATTTTTGTGCATTTTCAAAGTCTATAATAACTTAACTTCTTGATGTGCATTAGGTTTAGAAGAGATTATTATCGGAAAAGTTTTTTTTTCTCCCAAAAATGAGTATTTGAGATTAAATGGTAACGACTTCAATTCAGGTTTTGGTGGTTGAACTTGAAGGTATGGACTCAGTTGATCGTGGTGGCAATTCTTCAATTTGTGGTCTCCAATTACATGCCTTTGATTCTTCCTGAAAGTAGACCATTTGCAAATCATCAGATTCATCAATCTCAGTTTCACTGGAAGTGGTTTGAAATTGATCATGAACTAATTTTTCAATAAAGTCCAATTCCAGTAAATCATTATCATCTCCAGGTTGCTTGTAAATGTTGAAAATATTCATCTCTAATGTCATGTTTTCAAATGATAGCTTCATCAGTCCATTCCTACAATTAATCAATGCATTAGAAGTGGCATGAAATGGACGTCCTAAAATGACAAGAATTGAAGTACATGCTTCAACAGGTTGTGTATCCAAGACAACAAAATCTATAAGGTAAATGAATTTATCAACTTGTACTAACACATCCTTAACTATTCCTCTAGACACTTTTATAGATCTATCAACAAGTAAAAGAGTTACAGAAGTTGGTTTTAACTCACCTAGATTGAGACTTTGAAAGATTGAATATGGAAGTAAATTCACACTAGCTCCAAAATCAAGTAAGGTTCAATTTTATGTTCTCCAATAAATCAAGAAATTATAGGACAACCAGGGTCTTTATATTTGAAAGCATTATTGTTCTGAAGAATGGCACTTACTTGTTGGGCTAAAAAGGCTTTCTTTTTCACATTTAGTTTTCTCTTCATAGTGCACAGATCTTTCAAAAATTTAGCATAAGAAGAAACCTGTTTCATAGCATCCAACAAAAGTATATTGATCCTTACCTATTTGAAAGTTTCAAGGATTTCAGAATTGTGATTGACTTTCTTTGTTTGGTCATGGCATGAGGAAATGGAAGTGCTATCGAAGAATCAGTCTTTTCTTTACAATGTTCAGATTCAACCCCTTCCTTACCCTCAAAGATAGACTCATCATCTTTCTCACAAGGTTCAAGAGTGGGTTTTTCAATAACCTTACCACTACGAAGAGTGACTACTGATTTGACTTGATCCATGTGTTGGCTTCTAGAACTACTTGCATTTGAATTGTATTGCCCCTTTGGATTTTGCTGTGGTTGAGATGCAAACTTACCTTTCTCTTGAAAACTGAGAGCAGATGTGAATTTTGCTAGAGCATCTTTAAAATTTGTCATGCTTTGAGCAAGTTGAGTGTTGATTGTCTCTTGCTTTTCAATAAATGCATGCAATGTTTCCTCAAGATTTCTTCTAGGAGGTGTATATCCATGAGAATTTTGAAAATTATTGTGTGCTTGAAACGGTGGCTGTGAAGTTTGTGCATTATTATTATCACTCTTCCAACTGAAATTTGGGTGATTTCTCCACCCAGGGTTGTATGTTTACGAGTATGGGTTATGATTGGGCCTTTGAAAACTATTTAAAGCATGAGCTTGTTCATGGAGGCATTCATTGAAATAAGGCAAAGTTGGACAGTAATTGGTTGCATGCTCATTTGTTTCATAGATTTGATATACAATGTCTTGAACATATTTTAATTGACCACTCATTTTCAATTCTAGTGCCTCAACTTTTCTAGCTAAATATGCAAACTTGGCTTGGAGGTCATGATCTTCCCTAAGGTTATACATACCTCCACTAGATGTATAAGGTTGGGTTTTACTTGGTACCTCATAAGTGCCTATAGTTTCCCAATTTTGTGCATTTTCAGCTAGCAAGTCTTGGTACTCCATTGCTTCATTAGGATCTTTATCTTCAAAAGTTCCATTGCACATCAATTCAACCATTTGCCTATCTTTAGGTGTTAACCCATTATAAAATTATGAAACCAATCTCCATGTTTCAAAACCATGATGAGGGCAAGTATTAAGTAAGTCTCGATACCGATCCCAACATTGGTAAAATGTTTCACCTGGTTTTTGAGTGAAAGTGATGATTTGTCTTTTAAAAGAGTTAGTTCTATGAGATGGAAAAAACTTCTTTAAAAATTGTTGTTGCATTTCATCACAAGCATGAATGGATCTTGACTTAAAATTTTGTAGCCATGTTTTAGCTTTATCTTTTAATGAAAAAGGAAAAAGCTTTAATCTAATAGTATTCATGCTACAATTTAAGTCATTATAGGTGTTACAAACTTCTTCAAATTCTCTCAAATGCAAGTATGAATTTTCTAGATCTGAACCATGAAAAGAAGGTAAAAGTTGAATAATGCCTGGCTTAAAATTAAAATGAGATGTATCAGGAGGGAAAACTATGCATAAGGGTGCACTTGTTCTTGTGGGATTCATGTGGTCTCTAAGTGTTCTTACACGGTTATTCTCATTATTCTCATTATGAAATAACTGGTTATCTTCTTCGGCCATATTTTCTGAAAATGAATGATGAGGAAACCCTACAAAGTCTACCATTTAATGTACGTGACCAAACACTCATGCACGTGTAGAAAGAGAATAAAAGGAAGAAGGTTCCAATCGACTGATTTGTCATTAATAGCTAATTATAAATTGTTAACATGATCATTGTTAACATCATAGTAATTAATGACAAATCATTCGATTGGAACCTCCTTCGTGTGTGGTTTCCAGTTGAGTAATAAGAGTGTATAGTATACTTGTTTGAAATACTATTAGTGGATCCTCTAACATTGACATTTGTTTTTATAATTGTTTAAACCTTACATTAATCTTCCATCTCAAAGTTCTCATCAACTTCTTCTTCTTTATTATTATTTTATTAGTATTATTAGTATTATTATTACTATTATTGTTGTTATTGTTGTACAAATTCTTGTACAAATTATAGTATTTATTTTATTTTTGCTTTTCACTTTTCTTGTATCTAACTTTGTTTCTTTTCTTTTGTTTTCTTTTTCTTTTATTTTCTTCTTCCTTTTATTCTCTTTCTACACGTGCATGAGTGTTTGGTCACGTACAATAAGTGGTAGACTTTGTACGGTATCCTCATCATTTTTAGAAAATATGGTTGAAGAAGATAACGAGTCACTTTATAATGAGAATAATGAGAATAACCGTATTAGAACACTTAGAGACCATATGAACAAGAACAAGTGCACCCTCATTCATAGTTTTTCCTCCTGATGCATCTCATTTTAATTTTAAGCCAGGCATTATTCAACTTTTACCTTCTTTTCATGGCTTAGATCTAGAAAATCCATACTTGCATTTGAAAGAATTTGAAGAAGTTTGTAACATCTATAATGACTTAAATTGTAGCATGAATACCAATAGATTAAAGCTTTTTCCTTTTTCGTTAAAAGATAAAGCTAAAACATGGCTATAAAATCTTAGGTCAGGATCCATTCGTGTTTGGGATGAAATGCAACAATAATTTTTAAAGAAGTTTTTTCTATCTCACAGAACCAACTCTGTCAAAAAACAAATCACCACTTTAACTTAAAAGCCAAGTGAAACATTTTACCAATGTTTGGTTAAGTATCGAGACTTGCTTAATACTTACCCTCATCATGGTTTTGAAACATGGAGATTGGTTTCACAATTTTATGAAGGGTTAACATCTAAAGATAGGCAAATAGTTGAATTTATGTGCAATGGAACTTTTAAAGATAAAGATCCTAATGAAGCAATAGAGTACCTAGACTTACTAGCTGAAAATGCACAAAATTGGGACACTACAAGCACTTATGAGGCACCAAGTAAAACCCAACCTCATACATCTAGTAGAGGTATGTATAATCTTAGGGAAGATCATGACCTCCAAGCCAAGTTTGGATCTTTAGCTAGAAAAGTTGAGGCACTAGAATTGAAAAAGAGTGGTCAAATAAAATTTGTTCAAGACATTGTGTGTCAATTCTGTGAAACAAATGAACATGCAACCAATGACTGTCCAACTTTGCCTTTTTTCAAGGAATGCCTTCATGAATAAGCCCATACTTTAAAGAGTTTCCAAAGGCTCAATCATAACTCATACTCGCAAACATACAACATTGGCTGGAGAAACCACCCAAATTTAAGTTGGATGAGTGATAATAATAATGCACAAACTTCACAGCCATCGTTTTGGGCACACTATAATTTTCAAAATTCTCATGGATATAAACCTCCTTATGCTCCACCTCCTAGAAGAAATTTCAAGGAAACATTACATGCATTCATTGAAAAGCAAGAGACAATCAACACTTAACTTGCTCAAGGCATGACATATTTTAAAGATACTCTTGCAAAGTTAACATCTGCTCTTAGTTTCCAAGAGAAAGGTAAGTTTCCATCTCTACCACAACAAAATCCAAAAGGGCAATACAATGCAAATGCAAGTGGTTTTGGAAGGCAACACATGGATCAAGTCAAATCAATCATCACTCTTCGCAGTGGTAAGGTTATTGAAAAACCCACTCTTGAACCTTGTGAGAAAGATAATGAGTTAATCTCTAAGGGTAAAGAAGGGGTTGAATTTGAACATTGTAAAGAAAAGACTGACTATCCACCAGTGCTTTTATTTCCTCATGCTATGACCAAACAAAAGGAAAGTCAATCACAATTCTGAAATCCTTGAAACTTTTAAATAGGTAAGGATCAATATACCTTTGTTGGATGTTATTAAACATGTACCTTTTTATGCTAAATTTTTGAAAGATCTATGCATTGTGAAGAGAAAACTGAATGTGAAAAAGAAAGCTTTTTTTTTTTTTATCAAATGTAAGAATTGTATAGATCAAAAACAAGCTGGAGACCAATAGTACAAAAATACAGATATAAACAGCCAAAGAGAACACGCTCCTTTGGATAGAAGGGAACAGGCTCCCTTGAACACAACAGACAGACCATATGCCTAACAAAATAACAAGGAAACAGACACCCTTGATCAGACTAAAACTAGTAGACTCGATACTACCAACAATGATGAAGCCAGCAGGAAGCCAAGAACTACATTATCATGTCATGAGACCCTGCATAAACCAAAACCGACAACTATTTCCATAGGATTTATAAAACAAGCTACCATTGACTACTATGGTTATCAACCATCCCCTGCAGGTGAGGATACACGGGGAGGGGATACCCTTCTATTATCAGCATTCAATATTGGGGGTGCCCGACAAGAGGTAGACCTAGAAACCACATCGGCACTAGCTAAGACCCCTACGCTTGGAGGATTAGCTGCATTAGCATAGATAGGTGGAGTTATTTATGTTCTTAGGTTCACAATAGTTTCTACGTTAGCTGTAATGACTTCTTTCCCTTTAGGGGTGTTACAAATGTGTTTATTTGCTTTCCGCCTAGGTTTAACTGTAGTCCATCCTGCAGAAGCATCACAAGGGCCAATTCATTATCCTTAGTAACTGTTTTTGTGGGTTCATCAGAAGGAACTGGGGCTACTGGAGAAGTAGTTTGTTGTTGCACCCTAATGTGAGTTAGCAAAGTCTAAGGACCCAGATGTCCAAAAACACTCCTTTTCCCAGCTTGCATAGACGATGCATTGACCACCGTGTCCTCAGTTGCGTTAGTAGCGGCTTTGGGGCAGAGAAGCCGAGTATGTCCAAGGACATTACAATAGTTACAGAATTTGGCATAACTTTATAGATAACTGTTTGATGAAGGAGAGGTCTAGACGGCAGAGACACTACAATAGAGTGTTGGAGATCCTCTCGAAGGTCTATTTCAACTAATACACGAGCATATGACATACGAGAAAGTCTAGAAGTCATATGATCACTTTGAATAGGCTTTCCCAGAACACTAGCTATCTTGGACAAGCAAGAGGGAGACCAATAACAAAGAGGGAGGTTTGGAAATCTGACCCAAACTGGAATTCTTGACATCTCTTCACTGGAAAATCAAAGAAATGAGGCATTGATTTTAAAATGAGAGGCCTCCCATAAACCATGTAAGGACCACCACAGAGTACAGAGTTCTTGTCCTCTTCACGGCTGAATCTGTAAATCAACCACCCAGAATCATGGATAGTGAGTGAAGCTTCACACTTCCAAACTAAAGAGCTAATACCATTGAGATCCTTGAAGCCTGGGCTTTTACCAGAAAGATAACCGACTGCACACAAGTTCCAGACATCAAACTGAGGTTGAAAATCCTCAAGAGATAAGGCACAGGACTTGGAGAGATGGTTGAGTGAGAAATTTTGAAGCCTTGTACATGGAGTAGTCGAGGGATTGGTGGAAAAAAGAGCTTTCCAAGCACCACTACCAGGAGTAGAGTCAGGAGGTGTACCTGCAACAGTGATTGTAGAAGGAGGACAACCTTCTGTGACTTTAGTAGACGAAGGTGGACAACCTCTAGAGGCGGAAGGAGGTACATAGCCAGAAGGAGGAGGAGACAAGGGTGAGGAATGAAGCATGTCTTCACTGTCATCATTAAAGAAGGAGAAGTCCAACTGTTCCTCTTTCAAGAGTGCAGCAACCAAAGGATCATCAATTGAGCAATCTTCTACTGTAACAACCTATAAAGGGTTAGGGATAGCCTCCAAAGGGTTAGGGATAGCCTCCGAAGGGCCTGGTACCACCTCAGGAGTAGGTGTTGGAACAACAGGATCCACATCATAGATCGAGGGTGGAGACACAGGGAAAAAAAAAGAGGGGGATGAACTGGCTAGAGGAACAGATTTAGGTGCATGTAGAGCAAGAACATAAGATCTGTCATGGTCATGATCATCGAGAACATAAGAATGCAGGATACCTTTTCCACGTGATGTAGAAGCTTTAACCTTCCTCTTGTTTTTGGTCATTTGAAATGGGCGTAGGCGGGAAAAGAAGTAGAAAAGGGAGAATCAAGGATTTGAAAAATTTGAAAATCAGAGAAAGAGGGAAGCAAGGAAGGAGGATCAAAGCAAGGGAACAAGACAAAGAAGCTTGAAGAAAGTCAATCTTTGGCCCTCACCAGCGCAAACAGTGGAATCGTCTCCATGGAGGAGGAGAGCATAAAATTGAAAGAGCTTTACTTGATCTTGGAGCTAGTGTGGAATTTACTTCCATATTCGGTTTTTCAAAGTCTCAATTTAGGTGAGTTAAAACCAACTTCTGTAACTCTTTTACTTGTTGATAGATCTGTAAAAGTGCCTAGATGAATAATTGAGGATGTGTTAGTACAAGTTGATAAATTTACTTACCCTGTAGATTTTGTTGTCTTAGATACACAACCTGTTGAAACATGTAATTCAATTCTTGTTATTTTAAGACGTCCATTTCTTCCAACATCTAATGCATTGATTAATTATAGGAATGGACTGATGAAGCTATCATTTGGAAACATGACATTGGAGATGAATATTTTCAACATTTGCAAGCAACCTGGAGATGATAATGATTTATAGGAAGTGGACTTTATTGAAAAATTAGTTCATGATCAATTTCAAACCAATTTCAGTGAAACTAAGATTGATGAACCTGACGCTTTGCAAATGGTCTATTTTCAGGAAGAATCAAAGTCAAAGAATTGGAGACCATCAATTGAAGAATTGTCACCACGATCAATTGAGTCCATACCTTCAAGTGTTCGACCACCAAAACCTGATTTGAAGTCGTTACCATTCAATCTGAAATACTCATTTTTGGAAGAAAATGAAACCTCTCCAGCAATAATCTTTTCCAAACTTAATGCACATCAAGAAGGTAAGTTATTACAAACTCTGAAAATGCACAAAAATGCATTAGGAATTAGCCTTTTGATGTGCACACACAGGATTTATTTGGAGGAAAATGCTAAACCCTCTAGAGAAATGCAATGAAGACTTAATCCTAATGTGAAAGAAGTAGTGAAAAATGAAGTCATTAAGCTTCTAGATAATGGAATCATTTATCCTATTTCTGATAGCAAATGGGTAAGTCCTACCCAAGTTGTACCCAAGAAGTCTGGAGTCACTGTGATAACAAATGAGAAAAATAAGTTATTCCAACTAGGACTATTACTGGTTGGCGCATGTACATTGACTATAGGAAACTTAATTCAATGTCTAGAAAAGATCATTTTCCTTTACCTTTCATGGATTCAATCTTAGAAAGAGTTGCAAGTAATGAATTTTATTGTTTCCTAGATGGCTATTCAGGTTATAACCAAATTAAAATTGCATTCGAAGATCAAGAGAATACTACTTTCACATGTCCATTTGGTACTTTTTCATATCGAAGAATGCTTTTTGGATTACGTAATGCACCAACCACATTTCAAAGATGCATGCTTAGCATATTCAGTGATATGGTTGAATGTTTCCTTGAGATTTTTATGGATGATTTTTCTGTTTTTGGTGATTCATTTGATGATTGTTTAACTAACTTGGAAAAGGTTTTGAACAGGTGTGAACAGAAGAATCTTGTACTGAATTGGGAAAAATGTCACTTTATAGTAACAAACGCCATTGTACTTGGTCACATTGTTTCATCAAAAGGAATTGAGGTTGACAAATCTAAAATCGAGTTAATTGCTAACTTACCAACACCAAAATCTATTAAAAATGTTAGATCATTCTTACCAACACCAAATATTTCAAAGATGCTTTCCTGACAATGAGGTAAGTAGTGTCATTAAATGTTGTCATTCTGAGACTTGTGGGGGTCAATTCTCATCAAGAAAGACAATTGTAAAAATCTTACAAAGTGGATTTTACTGGTCCACCATGTTCAAGGACTCACATGATTCTGCAAGACTTGTGAAAATTATCAAAAGTTAGGATCTATTTCAAGACGTCACATGATGCCTTTAAATCCTATTCTTGTCATTGAGATCTTTGACTGTTGGGGTATAGATTTCATGGGTCCATTTCCTCCATTATTTGGTTTCTTGTACATATTAGTCGCAGTTGATTATGTTTCAAAATGGACAGAGGCAATTCCAAGTCGAAACAATGATCACAAAATAGTGATAAAAGTTTTGAAATGAAACATTTTAAGTCGATTTGGAATCTCTCGAGCCATGATAAGTGATGGTGGAACACATTTGTGCAACAAGCCATTTGAGTCTTTAATGAAGAAATATGGAATCACTCATAAAGTTGCCACCCTTTATCACCCTCAAACGAGTGGACAGGTAGAACTTGCTAATAGGAAGATTGACACTACCAAAAGCTTGATGTCATCTCCCAAGTGTAGGAGTGTCAAAGTAATAAATAACCCAGCAAGATTGGGGTCGAACCACAGGGAGGTTAATTATATAAATTATAAATAACAACACAACAACAACAACAACAACAATAATAATAATTAGTAGTAGTAATAGTAATAGTAATAATAGTAGTAATAGTAATAGTAATAATAGTAATAATAGTAGTAATGATATTAATAATAGTAATAATAATAATAATAATAAAGAGAGCTTTGAGATGTAAGATTGATGTAAGGATTAAACAATAATAAAAACAAATGTCAAGGTTAGAGGATCCACTAATGGTACTTCAAACAAGTATAGTATAAACTCTTATTACTCAACTGGAAACCACGCACCAAGGAGGTTCCAATCAGATTATAATTGTTAAAGTGATTACATTAATTATCTTATTCGAGTAATGCCAATACTTGTAAATATTATTAGGTATTCATGGTGATAACTTATGTTAACAACAAATCAAGTTCCTTTCATAGCACAAGTGTAGGTTATACCATACGGTTGGGCTATGAAAGTGCCAAGCATTTGTTGTACCAAGGGTTGTTCAACACAAATCTAGATTAACCATTTAACAGTCAAGGTATTAAGAGTGAGCAAGATAATAAATATAAAACATGTTAGTATCAAGCATTAAAGTCCATGTTAAGTTTATATTATACTTATTCTTACACCATTAGTATAACCTTTTCACCTTGACATAATAGATTTAGCTAAACATAATAAAAGAAAGAAACATAAATAAACAAGATAAGAACATAATTATATAAATAAAGGAAAGGAAATGAAGAGCATAAACAAGAGATTAATATAACATCAAATAAAACTTAAACATTACAAAAACAAAAAAAAAAGAGCAAGAGCATGATCTTGATCTGAACACCAAGATGTCAAAATGCATGACAAATGCCTCCTTTTATAGGCCAAAATTTGGAACTATTGATTTGATGAATAATTGTTAAGTAGGTGGCCACATCTTGACTTGGTAATAATCTTTATCTTCTTGTTTGAACAAAACATCATTGCTAACGTCAGAATTGGAACCACCTTTACTCATAAGAGTTCTAGGAAATTGTCTTAGCTTTAGGAAAAAAAACTTGAGGTCATTTTGACTTTTAGAACTCGAGATAGGGGTTGAACACTGAACAACATCCGGGCTGCAAGATAGATTCGGACTTCTCCGTTGTCGCTATAATTTGGACTTGAAAATGGGCTTTTTAAGCTAAGGTCATTTAAACTTGGACTCCATATGAAAGTTGTAGGCCTATGTCTTACCTAATCTGTGTAAAAACTTGAGGTCATTTGGACTTTTAGAACTCGAGATATGACCAAATTACTGAACAATGTTCTAGTTTAGATTTCACCAACATCTCTTTTCTAAGCTTCACCCTCTCTTTATCTTCACAATTTCAGTAGTTGAATTCATCAATCAATCCTTTGATTTATGTGATAGGCCTGCATTTAAGATGAACATTTACCATATATTAAGGTATCTTATAGTATCAGACTTGTTATTATAAAACATCTTTAGTTAAGGAGTTATTGATACTTCAAGTGCAAAATGATGATATAAAACCTTGATAAACATGCAATTTTAAGTACTAATCACACCCCCAACCAGCTTATTACTAGTCCCTAGTAATCAAAGCGTAAAAACAATTTGCAAGTTCCATAAAGCAAGGCATTCATCATTCAACTTCCATTAATCTATCCAGATAAACAAACTCTCATTAAATTTATATTCCTGCTTCATATTTCTTAAACAAGATATTAATAAACCATCTTTTTATGTGCTCAATAAAAACATAGATGATGAGGCTTTAGTTGGAAGAAAAAAATATTATGTTCGAATGTTTAAGGTTAACTTCCTTGGGTTGGGATTATTTTTTTTCTTTTTTTTTTCCTTTTTTTTATATACATAGGCAACTTAAAACACAATGTATCTTTAACCCATGTAACAAGTTTTAGGCTAATGACTCCTAGACCAGTTGGTCTTAGGGCATTAGGTGTTAAAACACCCCTACGAGCTTAGTAACTCGGGTTGCAGATACTGATACATAGATAGTGCAATGTTTGATTCTCTTAAGCATTGCTCCTTAACCGATGTAACAATATTTAGGCCAATAGTTCCCAAGTCAGTTGACTTTAGGGTATTAGGTGTTAAAACACCCCTTCGGGCTTAATTGCTTAGGTTAGGGAGGCTACGAAACCAAACTTATCTATGTTTTTATTATCATCAATATTATCAATTTTTTTTTTACAAATTATATACTATCCCTTTCCCTTAGTTGTTACCTTTAACAAAAAAAAAATAATGTAATAATCCAACGTGCAACCCCCAATCATATGTTAAAGTGTGTGTGTGAAAATGAA
The DNA here is from genome assembly GCA_027475595.1 of Populus davidiana x Populus alba var. pyramidalis. Classification (NCBI taxonomy): domain Eukaryota; kingdom Viridiplantae; phylum Streptophyta; class Magnoliopsida; order Malpighiales; family Salicaceae; genus Populus; species Populus davidiana x Populus alba var. pyramidalis. Next base: position 4,547 of record JANKYH010001488.1, on the reverse strand, counting down.
GGTTTAGAATACTTGTTAAATGAGTATATGAGCAGAATCAAGTGATAACAATGCGAGAGTTTATAAACTTGAATATTTCAAGAAGTATTATGATAGACCTTGGTAATGATACTTACTAAGATGCGTCTCAAGAGTCAATAAAATTTTCTCCTTACTCTGCCATCCTAATAAGAATACTTACTAAGATGCGTCTCAAGAGTTAATAAGATTGACTCCTTACTCTGCTATCCTAATAACAATTTTCTCAAATGGTTTTAATAATAGCAAAAAGAGTTAGTAAGTTGGTATTTTTTTTAATGTCAACTACTACCCTCTCCCCCCAACCAAAACGAGACATTGTCCTCAATGTCCTAAGGTAGAAAGATAGGGTATATAAGACATCACCTGAAACAACAAACAATGACAAACCTGAAACACACTTAAACAAATATAAGAAGTAACAAAACAAAATAATATGCTATTAATAAAACCAAAAGACACAAGGTTTCACAAATGAAGGCTCAAATCTAATCTAAGCTTTTTACGGCTTTCCTTAGTTGACCAATTTAGGCGACTCATGCAGGGATCAATGACAGGGATGAAAGATAGTAGTTGGTCAATCAATTGTTTAGCAGTAGCAGCAGAGATTATGATTTGTCGTGCCGAAAATGTTAGAAATTCCTGTTCCACAGCTTGATCAAGAAAAGACAACAAATTATCATAGAAACCATTAACATTTAACAAACCTATAGGTTTATGGTGAATGTGCAGTTGGGCCCAAGAGGAAATATGAAAGATCTCTTCCAATGTCCCAAACCACCTAGTAAGGCAATGAAGGCATCAACATGGTTAAACATGGCATTCAGTCAATCAGACATTGTGGGGACCTGTAGTTCCTCTCTAATTATTTTTCCAATGATATCCCCATTTGCTAAAGTGACACGACCAAAAGATTGATGCCTTCTCCCAAATGTAAAAGTGTCGAAGTAATAAATAACCCGGCAAGACCGGAATCAAACCACAGGGAGGTTAATTGTATAAATTATAAATAACAATACAACAACAACAATAATAACAACAACAATAATAACAATAATAGTAATAATAATAATAATATTAATAGTAATAATAATAGTAGTAGTAGTAGTACTACTACTACTACTACTAATAATAATAATAATAATAATAATAATATTAATAATAAAGAAGAGGAAGAAGTTGATGAAAATTTTGAGATGGAAGATCAATGTGATAATTAAAAAATGATAAAAACAAGTGTAAAGGTTAGAGGATCCACTAATGGTATTTCAAACAAGTATAATATAAACTCTTATTACTCAACTAGAAACCACACACAAAGGAGGTTCCAATCGGATGATTTGTCATTAATAGCTCATTATAAATTATTAACATGATCATATTAATTATCTTATTTAAGTAACACAAACTTTTAAATATTGTCAGGAATTTATGATGCTAACTTATGTTAACAACAAATCAAGTTCCTTTCAATTCTAGTGCCTCGACTTTTCTAGCTAAAGGAGGTCATGGTCTTCCCTAAGGTTATACATACCTCTACTAGATGTATGAGGTTGAGTTTTACTTGGTGCCTCATAAGTGCCTGTAGTGTCCTAATTTTGCGTATTTTCAGCTAACAAGTCTAGGTACTCCATTGCTTCATTAGGTCTTTAACTAAGTAAAGCAAAGGAAATGAAAAATATAAACAAGATATTAATGAAAGAAAAACTTAAGAATTACAAAAAAAATATAAAGAGAGAGAACAAAAACAAGTTCTTGATCTCAACAACCAAGCCTCTAAATGCATGGCAAATGCCTCCTTTTATAGGCCAAAATTTGAAACTATTGATTTGATGACTAACTGTTGAGTGGGTGGCCAACTCTTGACTTGGTGAAAATCTTTATCTTCTTGTCTGAATAAAACATCATTGCTAGCATCAGAACTAGATCCACTTGTGTGAAAGTTATAGGAAATTTTCTTAGCTTTTCAGGAGAAAAACATTAAGGTTATTTGGACTTCTAAAACTCGAGATATGGGTTGAACACTGAACAGTGTCTAGGCTGTAGGACAGATTCGAACTTCTCCGTTGTTCCTATAATTTGTACTTGAAAACAGCCTTTTTAGATCTTGGACTTCACATGAAAGTTGTAGGCCTATATATTACCAAATCTATCCTAACATTTGAGGTCATTTGGACATTTAGAACTCGAGATATGACCCAATTACTGAATAGTGTTCCAGTTTGGACTGCACCAACATCTTTTTTCTAAGTTTGGCCCTCTCTTTGTCCTTTCAATTTCAATAATTAAACTCATCAATCAATCCTTTTATTTATGTGATTGGCTTGCATTTAAGATGAACATTTACCATAAATTAAAGGTATCTTATATTATTAGGTATGTTATTATAAAACATGCTTTAGTTAAGGAGTTATTGATACTTCAAGTGCAAAATAATGATATAAAACCTTGATAAAATAGCACTTTTAAGTACTAATTACACCCTTGAACCAACTTATTATTAGTCCCTAGTAATCAAAGCGTTAAAATAGAAAAACAATTTGCAAATTCCACAAAGCAAGGTGATTAGTACTTAAAAGTGCATATTTATCAAGGTTTTATATTATCATTTTGCACTTAAAGTATCAATAACTCCTTAACTAAAGCATGTTTTATAATAACAAGTCTAATACTATAAAATACCTTAATATATGGTAAATGTTCATCTTAAATGCAGACCTATCACAGAAATAAAAGGATTGATTGATGAGTTTAATTATTTAAATTGAAAGGACAAAGAGAGGGCCAAACTTAGAAAAGAGATGTTGGTGTAGTCCAAACTGAAACACTATTCGGTAATTGGGTCATATCTCGAGTTCTAGATGTCCAAATGACCTCAACTTTTTACACAGATTCAGTAAGACATAGGCCTACAACTTTCATGTTTTCATCAAGATTTAAGAAGGCCGTTTGCAAGTCCAAATTATAGCAACAACAGAGAAGTCCGAATCTGTCCTGCAGCCCAAACACTGTTCAGTGTTTGACCCATATCTGAAGTTCTAGAAGTCCAAATCACCTCCATTTTTTTTCCTGGAAAGACAAAAAGATAAGGATTTTCACAAACTCAAAACTTGGCTACCCACTCAACAATTAGTCATCAAATCAATAATTCCGAATTTTGGCCTATAAAAGGAAGCATTTGCCATGTATTTAGGGGCTTGGTTGTTTAGATCAAGTTCATGCTCTTTATTTCTCTCTTTATATTTTTTGTAATTCTTAAGTTTTGCTTTCATTAATTTCTTGTTTATGCTTTTCATTTCCTTTCCTTTCCTTAGTTAACTTGTATCTTATTTATGTTCTTGTTTTGTTTATTTATGTTTCTCTTCTTCATTATGTTTAGCTAAGTTTATTATGTCAAGGTGAAAAGGTTACACTAATGGTGTAAGAACAAGTATGGTGTAAACTCAACATGGACCTTAAATGTTTAATATTAACATGTCTTATCTTTTTATCTTACTAATTCTTAATACCTCGCTTGTTAAATGGTTAATCTAGATTTGTGTTGTATAATACTTGGTACAACAAATGCTTGGCACTCTCATAGCTGAACCGTATGGTATTACCTACACCTGGGCTATGAAAGGAACTTGATTTGTTGTTAACATAAGTTAACATCATGAATTCCTGATAATATTTAAAAGTTTGGTGTTATGTAAATAAGATAATTAATATGATCATGTTAATAATTTATAATGAGCTATTAATGACAAATCATCCTATTGGAACCTCCTCCGTGTGTGGTTTCCAAATTGAGTAATAAGAGTTTATACTATACTTGTTTGAAATATCATTGTTGGTTCCTCTAACCTTGACATTTGTTTTTATCGTTGTTTAATCCTTACATTAATCTTCCATCTCAAAGTTCTCATTAATTTCTTCCTCCTCCTCTTATTATTACTACTACTACTACTACTACTATTATTATTATTATTATTATTATTATTATTATTATTATTATTACTATTACTATTACTATTAATATTATTACTATTATTACTATTATTATTATTATTATTATTATTATTATTTACATTTTGTTTATATTATATAATCTATCTTTTTGATCTTTTCATAAACTCAGTATATAGGCTGGAAACCTGTGACCGATCTTTTAAATCATTCTCAGGTATAACAACGCCACGTACTGATATTATTTTATTATTATTATTATTATTATTATTACTATACTATTATTGTTATTATTGTTGTTGTTATTGTTGTTTGTTGTTGTGTGTTTGTCTTGTTATTTATAATTTATACAATTAACCTCTCTGTGGTTCGACCCCGGTCTTGCCGGTTATTTATTACTTCGACACTCCTGCACTTGGGAGAAGACATCAATCTTTTGGTCGTGTCACAAGGCATTCATCATTCAACTTCCATTAATCTATCCAAATAAACAAACTCTCATTAAATTCATATATCTGCTCAATACCTCTTAAACAAGATATTAATAAACCTTTCTTTTGTGCTTAAAATATCAACATATA